>NW_021024818.1:1596938-1609982 GCF_004153795.1 Camellia sinensis | reverse complement strand
ATTTGAGGCAGAGGAGGTGGATGGAGTTTATTGAGGATTACGACTTCGAGTTGTATTATCATTTGGGAAAGGCCAATGTTGTGACCGATGCCCTTAGCAGGAAATCCATTAGTGATGTAACTTGTATAGCCATCCGGGAGTGGGAGATGTTGGGTGCACTTGGTGAGTTTGAATTGTTTCTGGGCGAATCTGTTGAGTCTGCGGCTTTGTTTTCAGTAGTTGCGCAGCCTACACTTGTGAATCGAGTGTTAGAGGCACAGAGAGGTGATCTTGAGGTAGAATCCCTCTGGGAGAAGATCTCCAGTAGGAAGGTTGAGAAGGGTTTGATTGTGTATCCTGACCTGAGTGTGAGATACCAAGACCGTTTGTTTGTGCCAGAGTCTTGCCGAGAAGAGGTACTCCGAGAGTTTCACCATTCACGCCTTGCGGTGCATCCGGGAGGCACTAAGATGTATCGTGATTTGGGTCGCCAGTTTTGGTAGCGGGGTATGAAGAAAGATGTGGCAATTTTTGTATCTAAGTGTCTTACTTGTCAGCAAGTGAAGGCCGAGCATCAGAGGCCAGTGGGTTTGTTGCAACCCTTGCCTATAGCCGAGTGAAAGTGGGAGCATGTCACTATGGACTTCGTTGTAGGCCTTTTGAGGACTCAATCGGATAGTGATGCTATTTGGGTGGTTGTAGACCGATTGACTAAGTCGGTGCACTTTATCCCTATGCGCGTGAGAGATTCGATAGATCATTTTGCCGACTTGTATATTCGGGACATAGTGAGATTGCACAGGGTCCCAGTGTCGATCGTCTTAGATAGAGATCCACGTTTTACTGCTAGGTTGTGGCAGAGTTTACAGAATGCCTTGGGCACTAGGTTGACCTTTAGCACGGCTTATCATCCTCAGACTGACGGGCAGTCCGAACGTACTATTCAGATCCTTGAGGATCTGCTTCGAGGCTGTGTCCTTGACTTTAGTGAGTTGTGGGAGAGGGCACTTGCCCTTGGTGGAGTTTGCCTACAACAACAGTTTCCAATCGAGTATTGGTATGGCACCGTTTGAGGCCTTGTATGGCCAACCATGTAGGTCTCCAGTTTGTTGGGCCGAGGTGGGTGATGCACCTTTGTTGGGCCTGGAATTGGTTCGGGAGATGACGGAAAAAGTTGAGCTTATCCGTAAGAGACTTGTTACAGTCCAGAGTCATCAAAAGTGTTATGCCGACCGTAGGAGGAGGCCTTTGGTATTTGGGGTGGGTGATCATGTTTTCTTCAAAATATCACCTAGGCAGGGATTGATGAGGTTTGGTAAGAATGAGAAGTTGTCCCCTTGATTTATTGGCCCTTTCGAGATCCTTGAGAGGATTGGTGAGGTTGCCTACCGTTTAGCTTTGCCGCCGCAATTGTCCGGAGTGCATGACGTGTTTCATGTTAGTATGCTTCGGAAATACGAGTCGGATCCATCATATGTATTGGACCGACTTAGAGGTAGATGAGGATGCCTCGTATGAGGAGAGACCGGTTCGGATCTTGGATAGGCGAGATCAAGTCTTGCGAGGCAAGACGATACCCTTGGTGAAAGTTTTGTGGAAACATCACGGGGTAGAGGAAGCCACTTGGGAACGCGAGTTAGAGGTCCGAGAGAAGTATCCGGATCTATTTGTGGATGTATGATCGTATGTTGAATATTTTTTTGTATTGATAAACTTTAAGAGCATTGAATATGTCTTAAGTTGTAAAACATTGTATATGTTTCGGTTTATGGAAGTATTATGGTAAATGCCATGAAAATGAAAGTTAATGCAGTATTGTATGTGTTAAATGTACTGTGGCAATGCAATTATATCTTTAACATTGAATATGTTATGAAATGGTTGAATATGATATTGGAAATTTCTGAATTTCAAAGAAAGGCATGTTGTTAATGCATATTGAATTATATTGTGAATTGCCTCTTGAATAGAGATGGGATGAACGGTAATGGGTCAAGATGTTGGTTATTGAATTGTAATATTGTTGGGAATTGAAAAATCATGTTTTTGAAACTTATATCTAATTTCGGGGACGAAATTCTTTAAGGGGGGGAGGTTATAGCGATTCCGATTTTCCCTCCATTGTTTATTGTATTTCGGACTTAGGTTCCGTGGTGTTGGTTGTTGTATAAGTTTCATTTCTACCCTTTAATTCTTTTTATATAAGTTCTAGGATATGTTGGGCAGGTTTGTTACAGGTTGGTAGCGAGTTTGAACTAATAGTTACTGCCCAGATTTTTGCTTCTTCGCTCGAGCGAGCTCTGTGTTCTAGATCCTTTGCTCGAGCCAGGGTTCCTTCGCTTGAACGAGAGTTGGGTGATGTGTTTGGTGGCTCGAGCGAGAAGTCTTGCGCTCGAGCTTGCGTCTGCGTCTGGTTATGGACCTGAGAGTTGTATTTCTTGGCTCGAGCGAGCGAGCTATATGTTTTGGGTTTCTTCGCTTGAGCGAGCTTTTCTTCGCTCGAGCGTGCTTCTGGGTTGCAAACCTGAAGCTTCGAATTGTTGGCTCGAGCGAGGCTTTCTACGCTCGAGCGAGGTTTCTTTGTGTTTGGTCGCTCGAGTGACCAATCCTTCGCTCGAGCGAGCCTCGAATATATCAGTTGACAGCAGCTTTTTCTTCTTCACTTCTTCATCTCATTTTTTTCTCAAACCCTAGAACGGCTGCCTCTCTCTCTAAACCACCACTTCTCTCTACAAATCCATCTAGTTCTAGTGTGTTTCTACCCTAGTCCCTTTGATAAAAGTGTGGAGCTTGGTGTGGGCTATATTTAAATCCAAAAATTTGTGGATTTGGAGCATCTTGGGTTTTCTTTATCTTCTCTATTGGGTCTCTTCTTTTGAGGTAGGGATAACCTATTCCATTCTATGAGTTTTAACATAAATTTTAGTTATTTTGATTAGATGATATTGTTGGGTAATTTCGGAAAAAGTTAGGGTTTGATGTGTAATTTATAAAAGGGGGTTTTCAAATGTTAAACTCCATGTGTATGTGAGACCTTGGAAAATGAGATTATTGTTGTTAAGTTGATGAAATTGAACCTTAGGGTTAATAATGGAAAAAAGGGAAAAATGCCCTAATTATGTTGAACAATTAATTTGAGGGAAATGTGAAATTGAAGTGAAATTCATGAAATTGAAAAATTGTGAGAGTAAATGGTGTAGTTGGATAATTTAATCACTCACCTATGAAAATGTCGATACTTTATCTGCTGATAAATTTATTATTTGTTTAGAGATAACTGCTTTGGGCTATCGGTGGAGGATAGTTTTGATTGTTGTAAACATTATATGATGATTAGGGAAAACTGAAACTAATCACATTGAATATGTCATTGAATATGATGGCTAGAATAATACAACAAATGTGTATATTGATTGATCAATGTATATGATAATAAGTGTTTAAATACATTGTATATGTGTATTGTTTGGGAGGAGATAGCGGATGCACTCCATGGTTTGAGAGGAGATAGGGGATGGACTCTCAAACCTGTTTGGGAGGAGATAGGGGATGGACTCCACTGATACAGCAAATTTGTGTATCACTTGAAATATAGAAGTGTTGAAGTATGGAAGTGTTTTAATATGAGTTATATTCTCATGTGAATTGTGAAGTATGGAAGTGTTTTAATATGAGTTATATTCTCATGTAAATTGTGAAGTATGGAAGTGTTTTAATATGTGTTATAGTCTCATTGAATTGTTTGGCCAGGTTCTGAGCCATAATTATGAATCGAAACTGTATAAGTGAAGGAAACTGAAATGAAAATGGATGTATTTGATGTTGAATTGAAAAGTGTTGTAAGTTGGTTTATAAGTGTCAACCATATATCAAATGCTATTGTTTTAGTTATTTCTTATTCTTGGTTTAGTATATCTCTACTGGGCATTGGCTCACCCTATATGGGACATCATTTTTCAGGTTCAGGTGATATGCCACCTCCAAGGACATAACTTGGGAAGCTTAGAGGCTGAAGATCTTTTTTGTTGTTTACCTTTTTGTGTATTACATGTAAATTCAAGCCGAGGGTTTAATGTGTATGAGTTAGTACTTTTCCTTTTCTTTGTAACCAAGTGTTGGCTTGGAAAGTTGTAAGCCCGTAGGGCATTTTTTTTTGTTGTCAACATGTAATACTTTTGTGATAAATACTCTGATAAATAGATGTACACTTTATTCTCTTGAATGTATTATCAATTTCTTGTATCATGAATGTATGAATAATGAGTTTATTTTGAGGGCGTTACATTAAGGACCAAAGTGACACAAGTTACAAACTATAAGGACGATTAGTGTAATTCGCCTAAAAATTGACTATTTCAATCGCTTAATGGCAACAAAAAAATGATTGTTTAAACAACAAGTATAGTAACAAATAACCAATGATACGTGAATATTCACATCGTGTAAAATATATAATTATGTCCATGTCTACTTATTTCTCAAAATTTTAAACAATGTGAACATTTACGCTGATTGACAAAAAAATAGAAATAATGGTAGCAATAGAATTAGAAATTCAAAAAAAAAAACTCAATCACTCTAAAAATAAAAAAATATCATCCACATCATCATCTTTATCATTATCACTATCATTAATAATTTATGCAATTTCACCATTCCACCCATTCAAATCAAACCAAACTCACCTTTGAATATTATGTTTGTAACAAAATTGATTGGACATAAACAAAGTTTCGTCTTACAATAATGAAAAAACATAGAGTTTTGAATACAAAGCAACAATGAACGAACACAGAATTTCAAACACAAAGTGACAATAGAGGAATATAATATTATTTCATCACTATGTGTAAACTAAAGTTTTTAAACTTTACGAAATAGCGAGTTTCGAAACTCTAGCATAATGAAACAATACCACAAATGTGAATAAAACTGATCAAAAAGAAAACGTGAATAATGGTAACTACCAAAATAGAGATAGCAACAAAAAGGAAATGTGTATATCATTTTTCTATGTAATACATATCAACAATAGACATAAGGGTAAAATAGTCCAACAAACATTATGAATCAGGAAAAAAAGATCTCACAGAATAAAAGTATAAATACGACTATCTAAGTTATAATTTTCCTTGGTGGACTTATTGAATTAGAACACCTCTAAATGAGATTTATCAATGAAAAAACACTTTTATGAAATGATTATCGTCATATGAATGCTACTTTCTAATTCTTTCAATAATTGTAAATTGTATGTATAAAGTTGTTATATTATTAATGAATTTGGCTTCTCTTTCGTTGAACTTTTAATTCGATCAAATAGTTAAGATTTTTTTTTACTAACAAGAGTCTATAAAAATATGGCTCAGTTAAATTTTAAAAAAAATTCTTACCGGTAAGAGTCTTCTGTTTAATGACTATTGTCAGTAAGAAATCACAACTGTCTAGTCCAGTTGAAAATTTAACTAAAGAGAAGCCATTCTTATTACTAATTAAATATTGTAAGTCCTTAATCAATAAGAATTTTTTAAAGTTCCTAATGTGGGTGTTGATTTCCGACCACACAACCAAAAGGAGGAACTTAGCTGTAGAACACTGGCAGAATAGATTAAGCTTGAACATCCTGTCACAAAAATATAAGAATCCCGCGGTGGTTCATCCACCAGAGGGCACTCCAATGATCAAGTCAGTAAAACATCTCTCAAAGATAACCAATAGTGCTTAACTCACTAGACAGAGTATAAAAAGCATACTTTAGACCAATGAGGGTACCTCCTTTTTATAGCTAACACAAACCTAGTCCCAATAGAAGCCTTGCTTCAATGGACTCTGAATTACTGCTAATCTTGGACTCCCAGTAGGATTGGGATAAACCCTCTAAGAGTCTTATCTTTATCTAAACTGAAGTCCTCTCTCAATCTAGGACTCTAGTCCTCTATCCAAATAGATAGTTTGATGTCATCTAGGACTTTAGTCCTCTATCCAAATATCTCAGATTCCAGTATCCTCGCAGAATGCCTCGACAGTGCTCCAAACATCTCGACAAACATGATCTGCCCACGTGGCACCTCGGCTAACAACCTTAGTCACATGGACTATCCAAAAAATATGTCGCCACAACTGCCCCCTAAGTTCTATTACCTCGGCAACTTGAGGTGATGGAACCTATAAATGTACTTCTCCAACCGAGATCATGACTCGTTGGCACCAAGAAACAAGGACTCAAATGTCCACTCGTCAAGAATCAAGAATGAAGAACCAAGAACCATGAATCATCATGTTCCATTTCATCTAGGTCCAACATCTCGATAAAGATCGTACTACTAGCAGAGATCATGACTTACTAGTTCAAGAACATCAAGATCCCAGTATCAACTCATCAGGTGCCAAGAACAGACAAGTTTTGTTCTATCAAATTCAATATCTCAACCAAGATCAACATCTCAAATGAAATCATCATCTCAACCAAGATCAACATCAGATTAGAGTGTACCAATCACGTCCCTATCGTGTCTCATCAGTTCTGCCCCTCGTAGTCTGGCGTTAACACGAGCACGTCGCCCAAGGAGTCAAAATAATAACTTTTTACATTTTTTTCCTTTTTACTTTCTTATTTCATCTCTATCTGTGTCCCCAGACTCTCTCTTTTTGCTTCTGCAAACCATCATCGTTGTTTTTAAAGCTTTCATTGCTATGAATAATCCATTCGTGCCCCAGGTTCAAACTCAATTAGTTGAACCAGACTAGCAGCCAAGCACTTCATCAACTACTCCACGTATTAACCCACCATTTCAATGGCAGTGCAAACACCAACATAATGACAATCTTGCAGCTAGAACTAGGAACAGGAAACACCAAGGTCCTAAGCTTCCAGCCTAGACCTTGATAATTTTTCAATCGCCTTATCTGTGAGTAACCATCACCGTAACCAATGACAACATGTCTTGCCGGACTTTTGTCGTAGAAGACCTTCTTGCTGATATCCCCAATGTCATAACCGTGCAATCCACTCCATCTTCTTATAGTCAATCTAATGTACTCATGCCTCCAGCAAACATCTCAGAAGAGAAGCACGCAAGGAAAAAGGACCAAGTTATTGCTGCCAAAGCTGAGGCCATTGCTAAGGCTGAAAAAACAAGTCAACATGCCCTGCAACAAAGGCTATTATCTTGACTGGATGACAGCCCTCAAAAAGATGTTTGTCCCCGAGGACTCTCCCCTCCATGATATGGCTCAGCTTAATGTCCCTTTCCCCTCTTCTCCCAATCAATCTGAGGATGGGGCCAAGGAAGTAGAAGAGGTCGACGATGAGGAGGCCGGAGACAAGGAAGAGGCCGAGGCTGAGGTTGTCGAGAAAGAATCTGAAACTGTTGTTGGGGCCAAGTCCCCTACTCTGTTGTTGGGGCCAAGTTCTCTACTCTAAATGATCAAGTCCTAGACTTGATTGAGGAGGACGAGGATGAGGTCTCCTAGAGCACCTCACCAAAGAAGGCCGACACTTCTGAAACAGAGATCACTGCCGTTGCAAAAAGCCTGGACTAGACTCTTCTAGAAATCGATGTCAAAATCACGGCCGAGAAGTCTGCCCAGCTGTCTGCTGAGACCGAAACAATGCCAACTGCCGAGGTTGTATAGTCTGATATCAATGCACAAGATCCTAGTACTTAGGAATTTTTCTTTCCATTGTACCTTTTTCTTTGTAATTTTCTTCTCTGTTTTGAACAGTATCTGTTTTGTCAAACCGATGTGCCTGTTTATGTACTTGAACAAGCTGTCTTTTCAATGCAAGCCTTCTATTTTCTTCTAAGTGTTGAATATTGCTTTCATCATGTATGCTTACCGTTTTTCTTCTATGCTTTGCATGTTTTCATACTTAGAATATTTTTTTAATTTTCTGCAACTTCCATTTTTATTTTTATTTAACTTCCTTTTTCAATCAAGTTTCTGTTCTACTCAACTTCCTTTTTTATTTAATTTCCAAATATATCGTTAAGGTATAGTGGTTTATGGATTGAACTTCCATTTTTAATTTTGTGCAACTTTCATTTTTATTTTTATTTTTATTCAATTTCCATTTTTATTTTTAAGTAACTTCCATTTTTATTCAAGTTACTTTTCTATTCAACTTTCTTTTTTATTTAATTTTCCAAATAGATCGTTAAGGTATAGTGGTTTCTTGAATAAACTTCCATTTTTAATTTTCTGCAACGTCCATTTTTATTTTCATTTAACTTCCTTTTTTATTCAAGTTTCTTTTCTACTCAACTTCCTTTTTATTTAATTTCCAAATAGATCGTTATGGTGTAGTGGTTTCGAGATTGAATTTCCATTTTTAATTTTCTGCAACTTCCATTTTTATTTTTATTCGGCTTCCATTTTTATTCAATTTACTTTTCTATTCAACTTCCTTTTTTATTCAATTTCCAAATAGATCGTTAAGGTATACTCGTTTCTTGAATGAATTCCAATTTTAATTTTCTGCAACTTCCATTTTTATTTTTATTTGACTACCATTTTTATTCAAGTAATTTTCTATTCAACTTCCCTTTTTATTTAATTTCCAAATAGATCGTTAAGGTATACTGGTTTCTTGAATGAACTTCCAATTTTAATTTTCTGCAACTTCCATTTTTATTTCTGTTCAATTTCTTTTTTTATTGAAGTTTCTTTTCTATTCAACTTACTTTTTTATTTAATTTCCAATTAGATCGTTAAGGTATAGTGGTTTCTGGACTGAACTTCAATTTTTATTTTTATTCAGTTTCCATTTTCATACAAGTTATTTTTCTATTCAACTTCCTTTTTTATTTAGTTTCCAAATAGATCGTTAAAGTATAGTGGTTTCTTGAATAAACTTCCATTTTTAATTTTCTGCAACTTCCCTTCTTATTTTTATTTAACTTCCTTTTTTATTCAAGTTTCTTTTCTACTCAACTTCCTTTTTTATTTAATTTCCAAATAGATCATTAAGTTATAGTGGTTTCTGCATTGAACTTCCATTATTATTTTCTGCAACTTCCATTTTTGTTTTTATTCAACTTCCATTTTTATTCAATTTACTTTTCTATTAAACTTCCCTTTTCATTTAATTTCCAAATATATCGTTAAGGTACAGTGGTTTTTTGAATGTACTTCCATTTTTAATTTTCTGCAACTTCCATTTTTATTTTTATTCGACTTCCATTTTTATTCAATTTACCTTTCTATTCAATTTCCTTTTTTATTTAATTTCCAAATAGATCGTTAAGGTATAGTGGTTTCTTGAATGAACTTCCATTTTTAATTTTATGCAACTTTAATTTTTATTTTTATTCAACTTCCATTTTTATTTTTAAGTAACTTCCATTTTTATTCAAGTTACTTTTCTATTCAACTTTCTTTTTTATTTAATTTTCCAAATAGATCGTTAAGGTATAGTGGTTTCTTGAATAAACTTCCATTTTTAATTTTCTGCAACGTTCATTTTTATTTTCATTTAACTTCCTTTTTTATTCAAGTTTCTTTTCTACTCAACTTCCTTTTTATTTAATTTCCAAATAGATCGTTATGGTGTAGTGGTTTCGAGATTGAATTTCCATTTTTAATTTTCTGCAACTTCCATTTTTTTTTATTCAACTTCCATTTTTATTCAATTTACTTTTCTATTATACTTCCTTTTTTTTTTAATTTCCAAATAGATCGTTAAGGTATAGTGATTTCTTGAATGAACTTCCATTTTTAATTTTCTGCAACTTTCACTTTTATTTTTATTCGACTTCCATTTTTATTCAATTTACATTTCTATTTAACTTCCTTTTTTATTTAATTTCCGAATAGGTCGTTAAGGTATAGTGGTTTATTGAATGAACTTTCATTTTTAATTTTATGCAACTTTTATTTTTATTTTTATTTTTATTCAACTACCATTTTTTTTCGATTTACTTTTCTATTAAACTACCTTTTTTATTTAATTTCCAAATAGATTGTTAAGGTATAGTGGTTTCTTTAATGAACTTCCATTTTTAATTTTTTGCAACTTAAATTTTTATTTTTATTCGACATCCATTTTTATTCAAATTATTTTTCTATTCAACTTCCTTTTTTATTTAATTTCCAAATGGATAGTTAAGGTATAGTAGTTTCTTGAATGAACTTCAATTTTTAATTTTCTGCAACTTCCATTTTTATTTTTATTCGGCTTCCATTTTTATTCAATTTACTTTTCTATTCAACTTCCTTTTGTATTCAATTTCCAAATAGATCGTTAAGGTATAGGGGTTTCTTGAATGAACTTCCATTTTTAATTTTATGCAACTTTCATTTTTATTTTTATTCAACTTCCATTTTTATTTTTAAGTAACTTCCGTTTTTATTCAAGTTATTTTTCTATTCAACTTCCTTTTTTGTATAATTTCCAAATAGATCGTTAAGGTATAGTGGTTTCTTGAATAAACTTCCATTTTTAATTTTCTGCGACTTCCATTTTTATTTTTATTCGACTACCATTTTTATTCATGTTATTTTTCTATTCAACTTCCTATTTTATTTAATTACCAAAAAGATCGTTAAGGTATACTCGTTTCTTGAATGAACTTCCAATTTTAATTTTCTGCAACTTCCTTTTTTCTTTTTATTCGACTACCACTTTTATTCAAGTTATTTTCTATTCAACTTCCCTTTTTATTTAATTTCCAAATAGATCGTTAAGGTATACTGGTTTCTTGAATGAACTTCCAATTTTAATTTTCTGCAACTTCCATTTTTATTTCTGTTCAATTTCTTTTTTTATTGAAGTTTCTTTTCTATTCAACTAACTTTTTTATTTAATTTGCAATTAGATCGTTAAGGTATAGTGGTTTCTGGATTGAACTTCCATTTTTATTTTTATTCAGTGTCCATTTTCATACAAGTTATTTTTCTATTCAACTTCCTTTTTTATTTAGTTTCCAAATAGATCGTTAAGGTATAGTGGTTTCTTGAATGAACTTCCATTTTTAATTTTCTGCAACTTCCATTCTTATTTTTATTTAACTTCCTTTTTTATTCAAGTTTCTTTTCTACTCAACTTCCTTTTTTATTTAATTACCAAATAGATCGTTAAGTTATAGTGGTTTCTGCATTGAACTTCCATTATTATTTTCTGCAACTTCCATTTTTGTTTTTATTCAACTTCCATTTTTATTCAATTTGCTTTTCTATTAAACTTCCCTTTTCATTTAATTTCTAAATATATCGTTAAGGTACAGTGGTTTTCTGAATGAACTTCCATTTTTAATTTTCTGCAACTTCCATTTTTATTTTTATTCGACTTCCATTTTTATTCAATTTACCTTTCTATTCAACTTCCTTTTTTATTTAATTTCCAAATAGATCGTTAAGCTATAGTGGTTTCTGGAATGAACTTCCATTTTTATTTTTATTTAACTTTCTTTTTTATTCAAGATTCTTTTCTACTCAACTTCCTTTTATATTTAATATCCAAATAGGTCGTTAAGGTATAGTGGTTTTTGGATTTAATTTCCATTTTTAATTTTACGCAACTTTCATTATTATTTTTATTCAACTTCCATTTTTATTCAATTTACTTTGCTTTTAAACTTCCTTTTTTATTTATTTTCCAAATAGATCGTTATGGTATAATGTTTTCTTAAATGAACTTCGATTTTTAATTTTATGCAACTTCCATTTTTATTTTAATTCAACTTCCATTTTTATTCAACTTCCTTTTTTATTTAATTTCCAAATAAATCGTTAAGGTATAGTGATTTCCTGAAAGAACTTTCGTTTTTAATTTTATGCAACTTGCATTTTTGTTTTTATTCAACTTCCTTTTTTATTGAATTTACTTTTTATTCAACTTCCTCTTTTTTTTTTAATTTCCAAATAGATCGTTAAGGTATAGTGGTTTCTTGAATGAACTTCCATTTTTAATTTTAAGCAACGTCTATTTTAATTTTTTTTCAACTTCCATTATTATTGAATTTCTTTTTCTATTCAACTTCCTTTTTTATTTAATTTCCAAATAAATCGTTAAGGTACATTGGTTTTTTGAATGAACTTTCATTTTTAATTTTATGCATCTTCCACTTTTATTTTTATTCAACTTCCACTGTTATTCAATTTCCTTTTCTATTCAATTTCTTTTTCTGTTTCATTTTGAAATAGATCGTTAAGGTATAGTGGTTTCTTGAATGAACTTCTATTTTTAATTTTATGCAACTTCCAATTTTATTTTTATTTAATTACCTTGTCTATTCAACTTCTTTTTTTATTTAATTTCCAAATAGATCGTTAAGGTATAGTTGTTTCTTGAATGAACTTCCATTGTTAATTTTATGCAACTTCCATTTTTATTTTTATTGATCTCCCATTTTTATCCAATTTCATTTTCTATTCAACTTCCTTTTTTATTTAATTTCTAAATAGATCGTTAAGGTAGAGTAATTTCTTGAATGAACTTCCATTTTTAATTTTATGCAACTTCCATTTTTAATTTTATTCAACTTCCGTTTTATTCCATTTCATTTTCTATTCAACTTTCTTTTTTATTTAATTTCCAAATAGATTGTCAAGGTATAGTGGTTTCTTGAATGAACCTACGTTGTTAATTTTATGCAACTTCCATTTTTATTTTTATTCAATTACCTTTTCTATTCAACTTCATTTTTTATTTAATTTCCAAATAGATCATTAAGGTATTGTAAGGACCCCAAAATGCATATAAGAAATCATTGGTATTTAACTATGAGATGAGGTATTTTAATTTAATTATATCTTTTGGAATTGAAGCATTATCTATTGAGTTACGGATTTAAAATTGAAATTACCGACCTATATGGGTACAGAAATCAAAATTGAGTACTTGGATATGTTAATGGGAATTTTTGGAACTATTTGGGACAATTAATTGGAAATCTAATTTGTCTGATTCGTTAATGCACGTTTGGGTAGTTAACTTTATATTGCAAATTGAAGGCATTAGAGGCTTCAGAAACCAGAACAGGGGACATATTTATGATCAGCACAATTTTTAGAGTTATCTGGGAAGTTTAATTGAAATTTGATTTCGTACGAATCGTAAGGCCA
>NW_021024818.1:1576755-1588665 GCF_004153795.1 Camellia sinensis | reverse complement strand
TTCGCTACTTGTAGGGCTTCGGTGTTGAAGCGGGTAACGAAGTTGCGCAGTGACTCCCCCTCGGTCTGACGGATATTGAGGAGTTGGGTTGCAGGGCGGCGTTGGCGCTGGGCTCCCATGAAATGGCTAAGGAAGAAGTCGCTGAGATGTTGGAAAGTGGAGATAGAGTCCGCTGGTAACTGACTGAACCACAGTCGAGCTGACCCCTTCAGTGTCACGGGGAAAGCCCGACACATGATCTCGTCGGGGAAGACATGGAGGATCATGAGGGTACGGTAAGTCTCCAGATAGTCGACTGGGTCCGACATACTGTCAAAGGAGTCAATGGTGGGCATCTTGAACTTGGCGGGCAAGGGTTTGTCCCGGATGCACAAATGGTGAATTTGCCATGGTGTACCCCTTGGAGTTGGAGCTTCATTGCGCAGAGCTCAATGTCCCAAAGGGGAACGTGGTCACCATGGTCAGTCAATGGAGGCTGGACGCTGCTAGCCTCCCCTTCAGGGGCTGGTGCTACGATCGACGGGTATGGGGGTGGTGGTGGATTTATATGTGGGTGGGGAGGTTGCAAACCTTCCAAGTTGGGTGGATGGAGTTGTGGAGCAGTATGGCTCGGGGGTCTTTCTTGGTTAGGGGGAATATCTGGAGGTGGAGGAGGAGGCATTGGAAGGTTCCTTTGGAGTAAAGCATTTATCGAGGCCTGGTTTTGCTCGGCCATGCGGTTAATGCTGTTGGTAAGCTCGATAAAATACTGTGGTGGGTTGTTTGGATTGGGGGGGTCGGCTTGATGGTCGGCGGCTTTATTGTGAGAAACCATGGATCTAGTCGTGACCATGCACTTTGACGGGTAGAAGGAAAAGGTTGTTGGAACGGGGCCTCCGACGACAGTGAACACAACTAGCGCAAGGAGCAAAGCGTTCCCACAGACGGCCCCAACTGTTGATACAGTTTATCCCAGTGAATGGAGCGAACTGGTCCAAGCTCCTCAAGCCCAAGCCCAAATGATTGAGCCCACCGGATAACCTGCAAACAAGTTCAACGGGGAACGGGGTAGTCCCCCAGTGAACCCTCCGAAGAGCAAGTTAGGAAGAGAAGTTCAGTATGTGGGAAAAGATTAGAGATAGAAAGCTTAACCTTTTTCTTGTCTACAACGTTTACTTATATCCTTTGGCAATCATTTCGCTGTCCCTTCCGACCTGCTCTCCTTGCCGAAAGCCTATGCTGTAGCTTACCTTGCTCAGGATAAGGGGGTCCTGTTCCGGCGGAGAGGTGTTGTCGTAATAAATGTTGTGATGGGCTGCATTAATGGTGATGTGCAGTGGCAATAATTTTGCAGATCTTTGTCTGCTGATGTGGCTCGTCCTTCGCTCGCCACGTGTCTGAATGTCATTGGTTCTTGATGCCATATTGGATTCCAGCTGTTCTGCACTCCATCGGCTGGGTTATGCATTGGGCCCCGAATGATGGGCTCGGGTTGCTTATAGTGGTTCATAGCCTTTGTGGGCCTGTCCATGTCAAAACTAATTAATTAAACAATTAATTAAACGAAATGAAATAAATATCTTAAGATTTCAAATCCACCACTAACTTTATAATTGAGAGTAATTGTACTCAGTCTTTAGAAAATCATTGATTTGGATACTGGATGTAAGTTGATCATAAATATATCGTCAACAGGATTTGTATATCAAAATTAGAAAGTCACAAATCATCTTCACTTAGCACGGACCGTCACCACTAAACTACGGTTTGATGCACGACCTGTCTTATTAGGTATGAGTCATCTAGCAATTCTAATATACAACAGTGAAAACTATTGTATAACATGATTTGAATAAAGCCTTTATTGCACAAAAATATCTAAAAATTATACAACTGTATCCAAATCAAATCAAAATTAAAAATACTAAATATAACTTACCTCAATTATTTGGTCAAGATTTCATTTCTACCCTAAAAAACAATTACTACACTCTAATATTTACAAACTAAACACTCCCACTCTAGGCCAAACCCCTCTCCTCCTGCCTTGAGCTCTTATGATAAAATATATATATATATATATATATAATTGAGGGGTGGGTGATTAGCCGCCACCACCTCGTATGTTTGCTGCTTTTTTTTATTTTTTCTTTCTTTCTCTTTTCTTTCTTCTTCCTTTCTTTTCTCCTGTTTTGTTCTGTTTTTTCGTAAATTGCATAGTAATTTACCGTGCACTTTATAATATATAATAATATGCAAAATATTTAAAATATATTATTTATATTAATATAGGTATAAACACCTAAAATATATACAAATACACAAAAATCACACAAAATTATAAATTAACACAAATTAATAAACTAATAAAATGTATATTAGGGGATTAAATGCGTATATTTAGACACCAATCACACCCCCAACTTACACTTTGCTAGTTCTCGAGCAAAGCAAACTAAAAATAAAATAAAATCTATCTAAGCCATTTTCATAGGGAACACGATTGCATTCAGTGTATGTAACTAATCTCTAAACCCCTAGATTACCCTTAGTGGACGAGTTGTAATCTCATGAGGGTTTACAGTGAATATATCCACAAAATTCAAAATATTTTTTTTAAGGAAAATATCCATAGCAATAATTGTTAATTTTAATATAATAGCAAAAGAATTATCAAAGTTCAGAATACTAGCAATTAGTAAAATTAATTTATCTATCTCTATATTTGGTGTGTGTGTAAATTATAGCTAACAAAAATATTAGTTAATCTCGTAATGAAAGAAGACTCTTTGTTCTATCAGAAGTATGATTTGACTCCAATCTCACAGAGTTTGCACTCAACAAACACTAGATACGGTGCAAATTTGTGTATTTTCAACATATGCGAGTGAAATTAATATAAACAAATCAAAATATCTCACATATAAGTCATGAAAGATGCTAGCATGAATGAACATAGACTCTTCAATTGAATGCTAAATACTGAAAAATTACACAAACACCTCTATCCGTCATGTCTATATCTAAATTTTACCAATTCTGGGATCAAATAGGACTTTTATTGGGTTAGTCAAACAGGGTTAGGGATAGATAAGAAAATTGGGTAAGAATCAGTATCTCCTTTCTGAATGTAAGGGAACAGCCAAAATTATTATTTCATGATTTTGACATTCTTTTTCTTCAACAATATATACCTGTGTAGACTTCCTTCCATAATCTTTCCTCTTTTATTTCTTTATTTTTTATTTTTTTATTATTTTATTTTTGGTTTTTCTCTGTCCTGTTCCTTATCAATTCCTCCATTCTTTTACTCCTAAAAACAATAGCCAGTTATCACCAGGGGTTCATTGAATGA
Source organism: Camellia sinensis (assembly GCF_004153795.1). Classification (NCBI taxonomy): domain Eukaryota; kingdom Viridiplantae; phylum Streptophyta; class Magnoliopsida; order Ericales; family Theaceae; genus Camellia; species Camellia sinensis. The sequence continues at coordinate 1,585,331 of NW_021024818.1, read as the reverse complement.
AAGGTTTGGAATGTAGGCTCAAAATGGTTTCTAAGGATTTTTGAGTGTAGAGAGAGAAATGTTAAAGCTCAAATATTACAAAAATAGCCTAAATTATTTCCCAGAATTTGGTACAAATTTTCAACTTTCATGATTTTTAGAGAGTATAAATGCAAAATGATTTCTCAACATTCAACCAAAATGAAAATTATGAGACTGAACAACGAAATAGTGCGCTTCCAAATGAATATTTAAGAGTAAATTTGATAACTCTCTAAAAAGAATGATAGGCTCAAAATCTTACATGGGCTATAGTCTTCACATTAATCATCAAGATGTTCAAGTCTAAATCCAAAAATTAATCAAAGAATATGTGCATGTGCAGATCATCTGAATATGAGAAAAAAAATTATTTTTAATAAAAAGATAGTATAATAAACTAAGATATAATTAAAATATTAAGGTAGTAAAATTAACAATTAACCACAAAACTTTTTAAAAACACCACACCCAACACAAAAACTTCTTTTTTTATTTTTATTTTTTTTTACTTTTTTGAATTAAACAACACACAACAAAAACAAATTTCGTGTTTTGTGTTTTGTGTTTTTTTTTTTCACACAGAAACAAAACGACACACAATGGCATACATAAATAAAAATTGAATTTTTTTATTACTGTTGATTTTTTTTTTAAATAAACAACAGTGTACACAAAGAAATACGTGTTTTTTTTTAACACAATCGATAATAAAAATAAAAATAAACACATTTTTTTTTGCCAAAAATAAAAATAAAAATATACACACAAACCAAACCCTTTCCCACCCCCAACTTAAATGACATTGTCCTTAATGGCACATACCACAAAAGATTGACAAGAACAGTGAATGGGAAGGAAAACATAACAAATAAAAATTTATTGTCAGATTCCAAGGCGATTTAGGTCTGAAAATTTTATCCTCCCTTACGTAATCTGGCTCAAACCAAATTTCTTTGGCCTTACTCAGCAGTTTCCTTAAAAGGTAAACTCGTTTAACTTGCCTTGACACACCACACAAAAAAATAAAGAAATAAAACACAAAATAAAATAAAATAAAACAAAACAAAATAAACCAATCTATTTTACCAATAAAGAAATAAAACACAAAACAAAATAAACCAATCTATTTTACCCGAGTGCTGCAATTTCATATTTTTTTCACCTCTTATGATTTATTAAAAACATCTGCAAATTAGTATAAATATACAAAAATTGCAATAAACTAAATTGGAATGAAATAAAAGGGGGTATAAGACCTCCCAGAAAGAAAAATAAATGTACAAAATAAAAGAAATTGCAATAAAATAAATGTTAGCAATCAAAAGTTAGTAGTCAGTAGTCTTTATTTATCCTCTAAGTTATATGTCCAGCAGAGGTAATTAATCCACAAGTGTCCAGCAAAGGTAAATAGTACACTAATTATATGTTCAGTATGGGTATCTCCTTTTTGTGTCACAATATCAAAAAAAAAAAAAAAAATTTTTTTTTTTTTTTTTTCAAGTTTATATTTCTCCTACAAAAAGAAACTAAACTCAATATTTTTTTTTGTTTTATAAATGAATCTCTAAATTAAATAATTTTATTTTTAGTCCCCAGCAATGGCGCCAAAAATTGATATGGTCGTTTGCACACCAAAATATCTTATTTAAAACCAAGTAAAAACAATTACTCTGTAGAATAGCGGTTAAGACCAGGTGTTGATCCATAGGGACTAATAATGAATAATTTAATTTGGAAATTTAGATTTGCTTCTGAATATTTGGAGTTAAAATTAAACTAATTAATTAAACTATTGATTAAACAAAATGAAATAAATATCTTAGGATTTCGAATCCAACACTAACCTCATAATTGGGAGTAATTGTACTCAATTTTTAGAAAATCATTGATTTGGATACTGTGATATGAGTTGAGCAGAAATACAGCATCAAGAGAATTTATATATCAAAATCAGAAAGCCACGAATCACCTTCGCTTAGCACGAGTCGTCACCACAAAACTACGGTTTGATGTACGACCCGTCTTACTAGGTATGACGCGTCTCACTAGGTATGACGCGTCTCACAATTCTAATATAAAGTAGTGAAAACCATTGTGTAACACGATTTGAATAAAGCCTTTATTGTACAAAAATATCTAAAAGTTATACAACTGTATCCAAAATCAAATTAAAACTAAAAATACTAAATACAACTTACCCTAATTACTTAGTCAGGGTTTCATCTCTACTCTAAGAAGACAATTACTACACTCTAATATTTACAGACTAAACACTCTCCCTCTTGGCTGAAGCCCTCTTCTCCTGCCTTGAGCTCTTTGCCCCGAGCTCCCCTCTTCCCTTTTATAGGCGAAGTACCTGAAAAAAAAACAAATAATAATAATATAAATTATATTATATTATAATAAAATATATATATTTATATATAATTGAGGGTGAGACCACCTCATTTGTTTGCTTGTTTTTATTTTTTTTATTTCTCTTTTCTTTCTTCTTCCTTTCTTTTCTTTTGTTTTGTTCCATTTTTTCGTAAAATGCACAGTAATTTACTGTTCACTTTATAATATGATAATATATAAAATATTTAAAATACATTATTTACATTAATATAGGTATAAACACCTAAAATATATACAAACAAACAAAAATCACACACAAGACCCAACTTCTTGTAGTGATATATATATATATATATATATAATTGAGGGTGGGACCTCCTCATTTGTTTGCTTGTTTTTATTTTTTTTATTTCTCTTTTCTTTCTTCTTCCTTTCTTTTGTTTTGTTTTGTTTCATTTTTTTTTCCGTAAAATGCACAGTAATTTACTGTGCACTTTAAAATATGATAATATATAAAATATATTATTTACATTAATATAGGTATAAACACCTAAAATATATACAAACACACAAAAATCACACAAAATTATAAATTAATAAACTAATAAAGTGTATATTAAGGGATTAAATGTGTACATTTAAGCACCGATCACAAATCATTTCATTACATGTCTGTTTGGATGGACTGGATAAGAAAAGAATAAAATCCAACGAACTATTAGTCTTAGATAATTAGTCATTTGACTGGAAATGATGTGTATCTCATATTTGTTTTGTCATGAGATTAGATGTTTGAAAATAACTATTTTAGTGAATCTCATGTTTAATTAAAAAATTATGAAAGATGATAACTTTTCAAACGATTATTTTGTCTTTTTGAATTGTTTACAATGGCAATACTAAATTTAAAGTATATTTTATTTTAGTAAGACTACTATTAATTTTATTTAAATGTGACATTAGAGGTATATTTTCATTTATAATTTTGTTAATACAAAAGGAAAACAAAAGACTATTATATATCACGAGGTTAATTTATATATGTTTAAAAATGAAGAAAAAAATGTTATATATTCTTTTTCTTTTAAATATTGAAAGTATATATATTTCATTTTATTATTTTGTAATACCAAAAAATTAAAAGAAAGCAATTATATATCACGAGATTAATTTATACATGTTTAAAAAAAAAGTTATATACTTGAGGGTCAATTTTGTCATTTAACTACATTTCTATCCCATAACACTATGGCCCCGTTTGTTTTCTGCCATGACAGTCCAAAGTGGACTGTGATGGATGAATAGTCCCCCAACTCCATGTTTGTTTTGGAAATGGAGGTCTGGATCAGTAGTCCATTTGGACTATGAAAAGCCTTGGAGGTCCGAATTAGTAATCTGAGCGAATAGGTGGTATTAGAAGATAGTCCATTCGGCTTAGGATGTTACTGGACGCCTGGCCGAAAATCCAGCCAGTCGTCCGATCGGTCAACCGGTTAACTGCAATTTTTTTTTTGTTTTACTTGTTGGCCATTTTTTTTTTTAACATTAATGTTTAATGTTTTTGTATTTTTTGTTAAGTAAAAATCATAATTTTATTTGTTTTATTATTTTATATTTATTTTATATAAAAATAATTTAACAATCTCCACACTAACAACTACCATCAAAACAAACACAATTTTACTAATTCCCTCACTATCAATCCCCTTACTAACAATCTCCTCCATTTTACCTATGAAAACAAACGGGGCCTATGGGATAGAGTTATCCCACATGTGGAACTATTAGTCCAACCTTAATTTTTCTATCCAAATATTAAACTAATTATTCTATTAGACATGAAATCTAATCCCATAGTTGTATCCCACCAAACCAACACCTAACTCTCTTCTAATGAGCAAGTCCTTGCAATATTTTTCTCAAGAAAAAAGATATTTAAAAAAAACAAATTACACAATAAATCATAAAATACTCACAAAGTATGAGTCTTACTGTGGCGCTCACACAGTACGGGAGCTATATCCTTATGAGATGGGCAGACTTAATAACAGAGAAATTTATGATACACTTCACACCCCGTTAAGGCATGTACCACACATATATATATATATATATATAATATTGTTATGTACTTTTGTGATTTGTGTTACTTATTTAAATATTGTATATTTTTCTTATAAAAATTACGATAATTTGTTATTGAGAAATGAAATTATGTATTTTATCATAATGTTACGTATTTTATGATATTATTACACATTTTGTGGTTAGAAAATGCTCAAATAAAAAAAAAGTGTAACATTACCACACTACCACAGAATGTGTAATTTTATTTATGAATTACAAATTATCATAACTCTTACCAAAAAAATATATAATATTTACTATAAAATGCATAACATTTACTTCAAAAATACATAATAGATACATATGATACACATCCTTTGAAAGGGTGTGTAGCGTAGGGTTTGCCCTCTTAATTTTATTATTGCGTGATAAACATTTGCAAGAAACACTAGTTTATATAGCATTTTTTCTTCCTAATATGTTGTTGTGTAACCATAGAAAAGTTACATTTCATCTTCTCTTTGTTTTTTGGATTGGTGAGAAAGCTAATTATAAGACAATACAAATCTTTTATTATTTATTGATATATCTCAGACTATTTTTTTCCTACAAAAGTAAGCTTGAGTAATTTTAAATGTAGGATGATATTTTTTATTCAATTTAAAAAAAAATTAAAATAATTAGACTACAATAGTTGAAAAAACATTGACTTAATCTTTGTACGAACATGATTTTATACACATGAATAAAATGTGACTAGAACTCTTATTATAAGCCTTTGGCTAGTAAAACAACGCCTAGACAATGAACTAATTTGGCAGACATGTTTTGAAAAAGCCCCTCTCTTATGGCTAAGGCAAAACTTGGGATCAATAGGGAAAGGAAAGAGGGATTTAGGGTTATGTATGCATAAAAGACATGTTCACATCATCTCTAATTTCACTTATGTTTAATTCTCTGCTGAAATTCAAAACAATGCTCCTTCATTAGCATGTCAATAGCCACACCCTACTTACCTCCAATTAGATTAGATTTTCAAACAAATGAGCAAATGAAGCAGCAAAATACAGTAGAAGCACCAAAATACAATAGAAGCATAAAAAATAAAAATAAAAATCTAAATGATAAACAAGAATAAACGCAGTCATCAAACCCACAATCCCAAGATCAAAACAAAGTAGCAAGTAAAGCTTCAACTCCTTTGCCGACTGCTTTTCTTAAACTTTGGTTTATTATTCAACTCTATCTCAATAATATCCCTATGGAAAACCTCTTCAATCTCGTCGAAATCAATGCCCAAATTCAAATTTTATATAAACATGCATACAAATTCTTTTCTTTATCTTCTTAACTTATTTATATCATAAATCAATATCATCAAATCATCAAAAAAACAAAAAAACAAAACAAAATCACAGTCATTCATCAATGGCGATGGATGGATCAATTTGGGATTGGGTATGTGTGAAGGTATGCAAATGGAAGAAGAAAACCCTAGAGGATGAAATCAGGAGAAGAGAGACTGAAAGATAGAGAGAGGGAAAAATAGAGAGAGGACATACCTGGGGTAATGCTCCAATGGTGGATTGACGGTGGTGGTCGTGTGCGATGGCGGTGATGTTCCTGTACCCGATGACGATGGAGACAAAAGTGAAAGAGAGAGCTGGAGGAGGGCAGAGGCGTGAGAGAGTGAGAAAGAGAGAGATAGTCACAGAGTGAGAGACAGACAAACGTATGACAGAGTTAGAGCGCGTGGTAGTATATTTTTTGAACCCTAGTTTATTTTCTTTCCCGACCAGCTTTATTAGTCGCCAACAATAATAAATAAAGGCATTGTTTCCGACTAAGTACGTTAGTAGCCAATTAATTTTCCCTCCAAAATCTGAAGTCCAATTTTTAAAATTTTTAATTATAATTGTTGACTAAAATTTAGTCGCTAAAAGTAAATTAATACCGACTAAATTATTTTTAGTAGCTAAAGATTGTACATTTAGGGACCAAATTTTTTTTAGTCGCCTATTGGGTAATTTTTTAGTGACTAAGTCATTTTTAGTCGTCTATTGGGTAACTTTTTAGCTATTAATTGTATTTTAGTCGCCTATTGGGCTATTTTTAGCGACTAACTGTTTTTTAGTCACTTATTAGGTCATTTTTTAGCTACTAATTGTGTTTTTAGTCGCCAATAAGTGATATACGGCTATTAAAAAATTTTAGTAGCTAAAATATGAAACATTGCCAACCAATTGAAATTTTAGTCGCCAAAGGGCTGACTTTTGGCAACTAAATTAATTTTAGTCGCCAAAAATATAATTTCTTGTAGTGAATCCTCTATATGTTGATCTTGCTTGCTTTTATAACTTTTTCTCATGTGGATTGGCATTGCCCAAACAATATTTATGAGGACTCTCTGTTAAGCAAGTAAGCTTATCCAAACTCCCTAAAGTCATGCACGCAATGAACATTTACATTTGAAAATAAGTACGGCGAAGCTAGCTGGCAACCGATGCCCAACAATCTGATTGACCACCTAGCTCATACAAGCCGTACGCATAAATGAATTAGCTATATTATCAATTTAAAAATATGTATTGTAAATATTCAATTAATAATTTCTTATCTCAAAAACCTAGAAAATAAGTTTTAAATAATATTAAAATGTAAAAAGTTTCATTTTAAGTTATTATTTTAGACTTCAAATTATTTTGAACAGACTCTGCTTTTGAATATTTTATGATTCATTTATACGTACGTAAAAGTGATGTTCCTTCAAAATCCTATCATTGCCAATTGTTTAAAAAGTAGCCTTTGTACATCCCAAAAGTTGGAGAATGGATATCAGCTGTGCCTCTGAGCACAACAAGAGATACTATGCCTACTCAAATAATTTGATTTATTTTAAAATGGTGAAAATGTTAGATAATGTCTCAATGGGACCACATAATTAAATGTGGTGTTATCATTTATAAGAAGCCTACAATTTAAGTGATTCAATTTAGTTAATAGGCTTAAGGGTATATGTGTTATGGACCTAATGTGTAGATACTAGTTGTATAATTTCTATTTCTATGAGGGGCAGAAATAGAAATTAAAACATATTGGTTAAAGTTGGTTTTCATTCCTTTTGAACTTCCACAACTTTTCAATTTTGAAAACCAATAAATAGAAATTAAAACCAATAATGGTTAAAGTTGGTTTTCATTCCTTTTGAACTTCCACAACCTTTCAGTTTTGAAAACCAATTACAACTTTTAAAAGGTTATGGTCCCTATTCCTTCTCAAGTGAAAAATAAGAACACTGCAATTTTTTTTCTAAATCCTCTCAAGGAAAAACATAAGGCACCAAAGGGGAAAGGATTAGAAGGCAATAACATAATCAATAACAAAAAGTTCATTGATAATCACGCTTCCGTTTATATAGCGATCCCGGGTTTACCCATGTTGTACAGTGATCCAGACATGTGTCCGTGGATGTTGGTAGTTGTTTATTATCTTGTTTACATCCTTTTTACTTTGTATTTGAGTTTTGGGATGTGTTAGGCAGGTTTGTTACAGGTTGGTTGAGTTTAGAAACCAAAACTAGTTGCTCAGATTTTGACCTGTCCGCTCGAGCGGGGGTTTTGGCGCTCGAGCGGGAATTGCACCCATCCAGTATTTCCTGTGCAGAGTTGGACGCTCGAGCGGGATTGTGTGAGTGACGCTCGAGCGGGGAGTTGGAAGCTCGAGCGGAGACCTAGTTCTGTAAAAGTTCTGGGAGTGTGCATCCGACGCTCGAGCGGGATGGTTGACGCTCGAGCGGGAGTCTGTGAGTGACGCTCGAGCAGGGTGTTTGACGCTCGAGCGGGGCGACTGGGTTTAAGTTCCGAGTTTTGACTTTTCAAATCACTTTTTTACTTTCTCTTCTCTCTCCTACTTTTCCAAAAACACCATTGTTGAGCCTCTCACTCTAGAACTCTACCTTCTCTCTAGGTTTTGATCTAGTAGGAGTGATTTGCTCATCTTTGGCCTTTACAAAAAAGTTGTTGATCGTCGAGGGCTACATTTTAATCTGAAAATTTCAGGATTTGGAGCACGTTGGGTTTCATTCCTATGTGCGTGAGAGATTCGATAGATCATCTTGCCGACTTGTATATTTGGGACATAGTGAGGTTGCA
>NW_021024818.1:1547958-1571580 GCF_004153795.1 Camellia sinensis | reverse complement strand
TTATGAATGTCCGGCACAAAAAGGACATCGTTCAAAGTCAGTTCTTTTCCTGAAGTCATCTTCAGGATCACCTTGCCTTTACCCTCAACAGTTGAGGTTGCAGAGTTTCCCATAAACAACTTCTTCCCGTTTGAAATCGGTTCGAAAGTTGTGAACATTCTCTTCTCTGCACAAATATGGCGAGTGACCCCAGTGTCCACCCACCACTCCCTCGGGTTTGACCCCATCATGTTCACTTCTGACACGACGGTTGAGTATGGGTTATTAATTTATGTTTTTCTTATCGTCATTTGAGAGATTTGTGGGAAAAAAAAATTATATGGATGAAGCATTTTCAAAATCTTATTTACACACTACAAAATTTTGTTAGACTACAAAGTGGTTCATTTTTAAATTTTTTTGATCAATAGGCTCAAATTCTATTATTTTCGGACTAAAATGACAATTACAATTTTAAAAGTTATTTTATTTCTATTTATCTATTTATATGTTCACTGTTCATCTATTTATTTATTTTACATTGGATCCACACTCATACAAAACACAGATACTTGCAGTTAACTGCAAATCACATATATCAATTAAAATCAAACACAACACCAAGCAGAGTCAAATGTAGAACAACTGGTTGGGTTTACGATTCATCCCAAGATAAGCCTTTTTACCACTGAGCTATCCGTGCAGGTTTTTCTCGTCCGTCATGCTGACGAAGAATTCTGGAAATAACTCTATCAATATGTTTGTAGTAACATATTGTCCATCTTTTCCAATACACAACTGGCCCAACAACACCACCAAATGCTATGATAAATCCCAACGTGGCACTTATATATACCCAGTTAATTTGAGACTGATTAGAGTTTGAATGCCTATCAACAATTGCTTTATGTTCAGTTTCATTGCAACTAACATTCAATGGAGTTCCACATAATCCAGGGTTTCCTTCAAAAGAAGTTTCTGAAAATGTTTGAAATTGAGAGCCTTTTGGGATCATTCCAACCGGTTGTTTATGTGATAGGTTCAGAAATGAAAGAAATGTAAGACTTGCAAAGCTGTTGCGGGATGTTCCTGTTTAGCCTGTTCCATGCTAGATCTAATGATCCAAGCTGTGTCAAATTTCCAATTGATGATGGAAAGGGCATTGTGTGAAAGGTTGAGAACATATAGGGATTTGAGAGCCCCTACTGTACCTGGTATCTCCCCTTGGAAACTGTTGCATGAAAAATCAATGGAAGTAAAGATAGTTAAGATCTTCACTAACTTCATCTCTTGCCCTTTGTTGGTAACTGTCACTGTATCCTGATAGTAGAATTGATTGAGGTTCAGGAACTCAAAACCCAGGTGATTGAGTTCTGATTGTGCATTACCCCCGTCAATCATCATTGCGTTCCAATATAAGAAGAATTTTTGCGGTAGAACACCACTGAAGTTGTTCAAAGCTATGTCAATGATTTGAAGCTTTGGCCACGTATCATTATGTTCCCCTTCGCAGCGAATGACTCCTTGGAACTTGTTGGATCGCAAGTTTAGGATGCGCAAACTGGATAAGCTCTTTAAGAAGCAAGGGAAGTTATCATATAAGTTGTTGTTGCCAAGATTTAAAACCTCCAAATTTCTACAATTTGCCAAAGACTTTGGAACCTGCCCTTCCAAGTGATTCCCATTGAAGTCCAGCGTCTTTAAAGCACAATTTTCTGGAAATGTCCCCAAAATATTACCAGTAACACTGTTATTGTGCAGATTCAGTACCCCAAGAGTTGCAATACAACTTTCAATCAAACATTGTGGTATAGTGCCATTGAATCTATTGTTGGTCATTCTTTTTGAACTTCCACAACCTTTCAGTTTTGAAAACCAATAAATAGAAATTAAAACCAATAATGGTTAAAGTTGGTTTTCATTCCTTTTGAACTTCCACAACCTTTCAGTTTTGAAAACCAATTACAACCTTTAAAAGGTTATGGTCCCTATTCCTTCCCAAGTGAAAAACAAGAACACTGCCATTTTTTTTCTAAATCCTCTCAAGGAAAAACATAAGGTACCAAAGGGGAAAGGATTAGAAGGCAATAACATAATCAATAACAAAGAGTTCATTGATAATCACGCTTCCGTTTAACCGTTCATCAATGGATTCAGGTATGTCATTTTGTCTTGATTTCTTGATAATACACATGGTAAATGATCCAAAGTGTAAGGTTTATGTTCTGAAATTTATGTTGACAGAAAAAACTTTTAAAGATATATTTAGAAGTACCCTTTCCTAAAGCTAAACACTTTAGCAGAGAGGATGCAGGTAGTGACAAAGGTGCCCTAAATACCGATTAAGCCCATTATATTAGTAATGTTACGAATATTAATAGATATAGTTGGGTATAGGGTTATCTAAACCGTCCAACTCGAACAAATCTGCATATAAATAGGCAGCTTTGTAGACACAATGCGAACGGATGCGGTTTGGAATATGACATGATTGCGAGTTGGGGACGGGTTGTCGGTTTAACCTGCACCCACAAAAACTCGCCCGCATTTAGACTTTTTTTTTAATAATAAAACTTGGACCGTTATTATTTTTTTATTGCATTTTGGATGAATGTAAAAGTTAATTAAGAATTACTTTTAGGTAAACTTAGGATTTTGAATGATTTTACTTTAATTGTATTTGTTGGGTAGTAGATAGTGAATGAGATTGATGATCTAGCTTAGAATTTTGAAAGATTTACTTGTGTTAGTTTATGATTTGATTTAAAAGTTTAGGATTTTGAGTAATTTGTTTGTGTTAGGAATTGATTTTGTTGTGTTTTTAATTTTATAAGTTTTAATTCATTAATTATTAATGCTAGAGCATTTTAGAAAATTAGGGGGAAAAGGGCCAAAAATAAATATTTACAAAATAGGGAAAAAAATGCTCTAAAATAAATTTTTAAAGAAAAAAATCCAATTCGCAAACTGCTCGCACATCCATGAACCTTATCCGCACAAATTGCAACTCGCACTACGAGCGGTTGCGGATGAATTTTTCCTAAACCGCATATATGCGGACGAGTTTAAACCGATCTGCAAACCGTCTAAAATCGAACTACAACCACCCGTACTAATAAATATACCATATAAAAAACATATTTATGAGTTTAATCTCTTGACTTGAAACTAACATAATATAATAGTGTGTTCGGAGGCTCTTTCAAATTTCATTACCCACAAAACCATATATGGATTGTGAAAAAAAAAGGTTTAATAGAAACATTTCCAAAATAATTTTATATAAATATTTTGTTTGGATTGCATCGTCCATTTAAAAGTTATTTGGACTGCACACAAGATATGGTTCCGTGCGAATGATATTTGAGATAGTTTCGAACACTCTCACTACTCCTCACTGTGACAGTTTCGGAAACTAAACTGTGTCTACGCCAAACGAAGTTCTCATTCAACTATAATCCATCATCCAATTTTCTTTGGTAAGTGAACGCCTATCTTGATATCTCTGCAGTTTCCTTTCTCATAGACAATTCAACGAATACCGATCATGCAAAACACATCACACCTCTAATTTATGCTCTTCCCAAATTGAATTCTTTCTGATAATATTCATCAATGGCTGTTTTGGTACTTTGCAACTCAAGTATTTGTTGTGGTTATGTCAATTACCCTGCCCTACCTACCTGATAATAATAGACAATACCACTCGAAGTGGAAGAAATATAGGAGAAAAATGGTGGGTCTTTGTGGGTCTGTGATGAAAAGCTCACATGGGTTAATGGCAGTGAGTGGGAAGCCAAATGGTGGTATGTCTTCTGAGGAAGCAATTAGGGTTTTGAAGTCAATTTCTTCAGACCCAGAGGAAGCTTTTTCATTCTCTAAGTCTGTTGCTCAGCTTCCTAATGGTTCACACTACCGAAACATGTAATTACATGCTTGAGCTCTTGATGGTTCATAGGAGGGTTGGTGATATGGCTGTTGTGTTTGATTTTATGCAAAAGCGAATTATCTATAGGAATTTGAATACTTATTTGATCATATTTAAGGCTCTTCATGTAAAAGGAGGGATTCGGCAAGCCCCATCTGCACTCGAGCGGACGAGAAAAGAAGGGTTCGTTTTGAATGGGTATTCGTACAATGGGCTGATCCATTTGCTTCTTCAGTCCGAATGTTGTAAACAGGCTCTGGAGGTTTATAGATGAGTCGTTTCAGAAGGGATTAAGTCTAGTCTCAAGACCTACTCTGCGCTTATGGTAGCATCTGGGAAGAGAAGGGATATTGAAATTGTCATGGGCTTACTTGAAGAGATGGAGAGTTTGGGGTTGAGGCCGAATATGTATACTTTCACCATATGCATTAGGGTTCTTGGTAGGGTAGGAAAAAAAATTGATGAGGCTTATGGTCTTCTGAAGAGAATGGATGACGAGGGCTGTGGACCTGATGTAATTACTCATACAGTTCTTATCGATGCTCTTTGTCATGCTGGGAAACTTGACAAGGCAAAAGAAGTGTTTCTAAAGATGAAATCCAGCAACCATAAACCTGATCGAGTAACTTACATCACCTTGTTGGATAAGTTCAGTGACCGTGGAGATTTGGATTCTGTAAGAGAATTTTGGAGCGAGATGGAAGCAAATGGTTATGTTCCAGATGTTGTTACTTTCACAGTACTTGTTGATGCTTTATGCAAAGCAGGGAAGCATGATGAAGCATTTGGTACCCTTGATAACATGAGAAAGATAGGGATCTTGCCAAATCTTCGTACTTATAATACATTAAGAGGTGGACTTTTGAGAGTTAATAGATTGAATGAAGCGTTGGAACTTTTTGTTGGTATGGAATCATTTGGCATGTAACGTACTGCTTACACGTATAGCGTTTTCATTGACTACTATGGCAAGTCAAGTGAACCTGACAAAGCTATTGAAACTTTTGAGAAGATGAAACTCTGTGGAATTGTTCCTAATATTGTTGCTTGTAATACATCTTTGCATCGTCGAGTGGAAATGGGTAGGCTTGGGGAGGCAAAAGGTATATTCTATGGACTTAAAAAGAGTGGACTAGCTCCAGATTCTATAACTTACAACATGATGATGAAATGCTACAGTAAGGAAGGGAAAATAAATGAATCCATCCAATTATTCTCTGAAATGATAGAAAGGGGATATGATCCTGACGTGGTTAATATCAATTCTTTGATTGACACTCTTTACAAGGCTGATCGGGTAGATGAGGCATGGGCAATGTTTTGCAGAATGAAGGAGATGAAGCTTCCTCCTACTGTTGTGACCTTCAACACATTATTGGCTGGTTTAGGGAGAGAATGGAAGGTTCAAGAGGCCGTGGAATTATTTGAGAGCTTAACTGCACAAGGGTGCTATCCAAACACAATTACCTTCAATACACTTCTTGATTGCCTTTGTAAGAATGATGAGATTGATATGGCCTTGAAGTTGCTCTTTGAGATGACAAGAAGAAATTGCTTTCCCGATGTTTTTACTTACAACACTGTCATTTACGATTTACTTAGAGAGAACAGGGTTAATGATGCATTCTTGTTCTTCCATCAGATGAGAAAGATGCTCTATCCTGATAATATGACTTTGTGCACCCTTCTACCAGGTGTTGTGAAGGACGTGCAGATTGAGGATGCATTTAAGATTGCAATGAGCTTTGTTCACCAGGTTAAGAATCAGACAGACAACTCCTTTTGGAGAGATTAAATTGAAGGAATTCTGTGTGATGCTGAAATTGATCAGTCTATTTCATTAGTTTAAAGATTGATAGTTGATGGGCTTTGCAGAAATGACTCAGTATTGATTCCTCTAATTAAGGTTATGTGCAAGCATAAGAAAGACCTCGACGCTCATGAACTTTTTGTGAAGTTTACCAGCAGTTTTGGAATTCAACCTACACTAGAAGCATATTATGTTCTGATTAAGTGGTTTCTTGATGTTCTTCTCACTGAAATGGCTTGGGGTCTTTTTAAGGAGGTGAAAACTGTTGGTTGTGCTCTTGACGTTTTCACTTATAACTTGTTGCTTGATGATCTTACGAAGTCTGGGACGGTTGATGAAATTTTTGAACTCTATGAAGGGATGCTCAGCAGGGGATGTAAGCCTGACACCATAACTCACAATATAGTTATTGATGGTCTTGTTAAGTCTAATAGAATAGAGAAAGCCGTAGATTTGTACTATGATCTTATCAGTGGAGATTTCAATCCCACTCCTTGTACATATGGTCCTCTCATAGATGGTCTTTTAAAGCTGGGAAATTTGGATGAAGCGAGGAGTTTCTTTGATGAGATGGTGGATTACAGATGTAAACCAAACTGTGCTATTTACAATATTCTTATAAATGGATTTGGCAAAGGAGGGGATGTGGAAACTGCTTGTGAGTTGTTTAATAGAATGGTTAAAGAAGGAATAAGACCAGATCTGAAGTCCTACACCATTCTTGTAGATTGCCTGTGCATGGTGGGGAAAGTGGATGATGTTGTGCACTACTTGAGGAATTAAAGTCGACTGGCATTGATCCTGATTTAATTTCTTACAACCTTATGATTAATGACCTTGGGAGATCAAGAAGAATAGAAGAAGCTCTCTCTATTTTCAATGAGATGCAGAGTAGAGGGATTATTCCTAACCTTTATACCTACAATTCCTTAATTCTCAATCTTGGGATTGCTGGAATGATCGAGGAAGCTGGGAAAATGTATGAAGAACTCCTACTTAAGGGCCTTGAACCAAATGTTTTCACATATAATGCTCTCATTTGAGGATATAGCATGTCTGGGAATCCTGATCGTGCATATGCGGACTATGAGAAGATGATGGCTGGGGGCTGCAGCCCCAACAATGGGACATTTGCACAGCTTCCTAATTAATTTTGAATTTTTTGGGGTTACTCCTCGGCTTTTCATTGTCCTAATTTCTGATGCCCGTACTTGAGGCACGCAAGGTATCAATCCTTTGGATTTCTTTCTGGCATATCCCCAACAGTCATCACTGGCTTTTCTACAACCTTTTTGAATTTTAGATTTCTGACATTGTTTGTGTATTAATTTTAACTTAGTAACCTTTCACTTAATTTTGCTTACACTTGTTTTTTTTTTCCAGGAATGTTTGGCTTGATAGTACTTGATCATTTTGGTTGTGATAGTGTGGGCCTAGTCATGTTTGCAATGTTGGTGGTGAGATTGCTACTACCATGCTTCAAAAGGTTCCAAGGTCTGTGGTCCGAAATATTTGAGGTGCTTTTTAAGTTCTCCTAACTGTTGTCCACAAGGATTGTGAATAGTCACGTATTGTATATATATGTCCTTCAGGTTCTGGAGTGTAACATAAAAATAGTATTAGTGTAACTGATATCTTGTTCCTTGTTCAACCCATATGGATGGATTTCAGTCAATGTGCAATAAAATTTCAATTTGGAATAATTTGCTTATTGAATTTGAACCTTGTTTTCTACTGTCTAATGTCTATATCAATCCATTATGTTCTTGAATATACCATTATTTGTGGTCATGTACCGTTGGTTTTGATCATATATAGGAATTTGTATTAAAAAAGTAGAAAATTGTAGACTTCAAAGCAAAAGAGAGATATCCCTTTGGCAGAAGCCGGGCATGAATACTCATAATCTTAGTTCAAATAGGCTTGAATTTTTGGCAGAATTGGCATTGTGGGCTTGATAACTGGGGTTTTTGCTGATTTTCAAATGAATTGCAGTTTTTTCAAGCCAAGGTGTAGATATCTATTGAAAATCCAATCTCTAAAACTTGAAGGAGATCTTGTTCAACCACAGAATTCAGGCATGACAAGAAAAATTCATGAAAAGAGACGGAACTGTAGTGCCAATGTAGCTCCATCGGGAAGCCCATATTCAGTTTTGGTTTCAAATCTAGATACGGTAATTATTTTTAATGAGAAAGAGAACTTAGGCTTTGTCAATATATGTTGTTTTGCCTTAATGAGATTGTTATTTGTATTGTTTACTCATTACATTACACACAGCTGAAAATGCGGAAGGAGAAGTATAGGTACCAATTGGTCAGGAGCAATTGAGAGTAGAGAAGAAGTCAAGAAGCTAGATTGGATGCCTTCGAATGTTGAAATTTTATACATTTTATCTGTGAAGAAAATACTCTTTTGTTTTCTTGTGAAGAGCTTTTTGTTGGCATTACAATAGTTCATATTTGATCCTTTTATATAGACTTTCTTTTGTATGGAGAGAAATGCAATCACTCTGTTTGTTTTTAGTTTTTAGAATTTACTTTTCAACAAATTTTATTTTTTTGTTTTTGTATTTTTTTTTCTTCACTGAACTTTTTTAATATTTTAAGAATTTTTTTTATTTTTATTTTTAGACGCACTTAACATAAATACACTTAAAAAATATAATATTTGTGAAAAAAAAATCTTTAAAAAATTCACCAAATGCCACCAAAAAAAAAATGAAAATTCAGTATATTTTTCGTATTTTTGTGTATCTATTGATTTTTAAAATATTTTTCACAAATATTTTACTATTTAGATACATTTAAGTAAGATGCATCTAAAAAAATTGATTAAAATTTTAAAAATATTCATTAAAAACAAAAATATATATATATATAAAAAATAAAAAATTCAATTTTCAAAAAACTGAATTCTAAAAAGTGAAATCAAACACACTGAATTGTACTTGCTCACTCGAATAAGAGGATATAGCAGTATTGTCAAGACAATTGAGAGAATGATGTAAGAGCTAGAGTCAACTTTGGAGGGAAGTTGAAATAATCATATTCCTGGCAAATTTGCTCAGCACCCCTGATCTCACAAGATTAAAAAAATAAAAAATAAAATAAAGTCTAAAAATCCAGCTTCAGTCTAACATGTGTGAGGTTAATTAACATAACTAAAAAGACACAACTCATTTGAAGAAAACAAAAACAAAAACAAAAAAACTTGCAATAGTATAGGGTTTCTTTTTTGTATAATAAGAGAACATGTGTTTTCTGTTGAACCAGAGATTTTGCGGATGAGTCCATGGCTACATATTGCAACTTTACAAGGCTCTTTCTGTATTGAATGAATAGGACTCATATGTATATAGTATGACTGAATCTTTTCTCAGTTAATTCCCTCCAGGAAAAGTTTTTAATTAGTGTTTGGTTTGCTGAAATGATTTTAGGCAAGAATAGAATGACTATTTATTGATCTCTTAATCAAGGGTGGAGGGGCAGTCTTAGCCTCTCCAATTTTTTTTGGAAAATTTTATTTTTATATGCATGTATTTACAAAAAAAAAAAAAAAATGGAATCATTTGAAATGGTCCCCCAAACTCAATTCCATATTTTCAAAAATTTAGATATCTCATTTTATACAAGGGTTAGCCTTAAAAATGTCTCATTTAGTGACCCTCAAAAAAATTAATATAAAAATATAGTCTATTTGATTGATATGAAATCATATTAAAAAAAAAAAAAAAAGAAAGAATATTTTGCTTAATTTCTGCTAAACAAAGTAAATTATTTTTTTTCTTTTTTTTATGAATCAAAAAAAAGTAAATTGGTTTCTTGTCTAGGTTCTTATTGTTTTTTTTAATTAACCCACTTTTAAAGTTTTAAGGGTCAGCTCAATGAATAATATTCAAATAATTATATAGAGCTTATTAGGTTTAACTTTTTATTATAACTTCTTAATATTCAAAAGCTAAAAACATTTATTTCCCAGCTTTTTAATACTTTTTTTTTTCTTTTCTTTTTTCTTAAAAAAGGGAAAAATTACTACCCAGTGGTGGTTTCGTAAAATTTTTACAAATTCATGAAAAAATTAATGATTTTAATCATGATTAATATTTTATAAATTTTATCATTAATTTATAATTAATTTTTCAAATACCCACTGACTTGTTATCCCCTCCCCCTCAAAAAAATAAATAAATAAATAAATAAATAAACTCTTTTTTTTGTCTAAAAAAATGTAAGCGAAAGTTATACCAAATATTTCGGTATATATTCACAATATTTAAAAAAAAAATTACACAATCTCAATAAATTGCACCAAACATGACTACAAATTTATAAAAAGTGGATAAACATGAGTAAATTTAGACTAATAACCTACAATTTTTTATTAGCTAGTTGTATTATATTGATTTATGTCTTAATAATTATTTAATTATTTTAAAGTCAGACCAAGTTTTGGGGGGAAGGTGTTAGAGTTTGGACCCCTCAAAACTAGGGTAAAAAAACAAAATTCCATAGGTACAGTGAGTACAATTTACCAATTTGGTAACCTAAAACACCAATTCGGAAACCTAAAAACAGAGCATTATTAAAATCTCCAACATTCGATTTTGGAAGCTTCAGTTCAAGGCAGTTCAGAGACTTCAGTCTCAAGTAGTCTGGTCTAGTTGTCCATTCAATTTAGGAATTCTATATACCACAAATTCAGTGTCCAAAGTATACTAAAACACCAATTTGGAAACCTAAAAACAGAGCATTATTAAAATCTCCTAAAAACAGAGCATTATTAAAATCTCCAAAATCTAATTTTGGAAGCTTCAGTTCAAGACAGTTCGGAAACTTCAGTCCCAAGTATACCAAAACACCAATTTGGCAATCCAAAATCTGATTTTGGAAGTTTCAGTTCAAGCCAGTTGTCCATTCAATTTAGGAAATCTATATATATATATACATCGCTAAGCATAGGTATCCCACCCCACAAATTTGCGCTCTCATTCTCCAAGTCACCACCAAAAGTGTTGGTGTTCTTTTTTTTATTCAAGAACCAGCAAGAAGAAGACGAAAATGGGTATTGATAATCCATTGTCAAAATTTATTCACATGTTGATGTTGGATGTTGGTAATCCATCTGATTGGGCTAAATACCATCAGAAAGTAGAGCGTTCAAGAAAAGGTCTTCTCGAACTCGATGATGACACGAAATTGAAGGTCTTAGGGCAGTTCGTCAAGAACAGTAATGTTGATTTATATGGGCTCACTATGTCTGAGTTACACAACTCAACCCATAAGCCACTTTCTGATGACGATGATGATCATACTCACTCTGTCTCTGTCGACAGAGAGGGCTCGAAGAAGAATGGTGTTGTTTCTTCATGTTCTGTTGTTATTGATGTTGATGATGATGATGATGATAATAATGGAGAAAGATCACCATTTGGAAAATCTGTTATAATCCCAAAGGGGAAAAGATCAATGAGAGAGCACATCAACCACTGCAAGAATATAAGTTCTGTTGTAGTGCCAGTTGATCAGATATCTGAGGTTGAGGCAACAATGAGAAAGAAGCCTACGAAAATTCTGTGGAAATTGAAGTCGCCTGACCAGTCCTTTGTATCGAAGCCTGCAAGATTCTCAGTTGATAGAGATTATGGGGATGAAATCAAGAAGATGGTTCAGAAATCTGAGAAAGTTTGTTCAAAACAGCCACACGATGATGGAGATTACAGTGATGATGAAGAAAAGGGCACGGCAAAGAAGAGGAGGATGATTGAAAAGGTTACTGTAATTCCACCAGAATTGCCTGCTAAATTCAAGAATTACATCGAAAGACTGAATGGTATTGAATTGAATTTTGTGATTGAAAAGCCATTATACCGCACAGACCTTAGCCATACACATGGGCGTCTATCTTTGCCGTTATGTCAAATCGATAATGGATTCCTCACGCAAGAAGAGAAGGACTTGCTTAACACAAGAAGTGGAAATCATAAGACACCTATTGAAGCCAAATTAATTGAACCGTCGGGACATGAATCTGACATATGTCTTAAGAAGTGGGACATGCCTAAAAAATCAAGAAAAGTAAGTACAACTTACAATCTTACAACAAGTTGGAATCGTGTTGTGAAGAACAATAGGCTGTACGAAGGAATGATTGTACAACTTTGGTCATTTCGAGTGGGTTCAAAATTGTGGTTCGCTCTTATTAAAGTGAAGAAGATTTAGGGAAAAACACATCATAGGTGTAGTTGCTCAAGTGAATATGGAAGTTATTAATCAATTGAGATTATTTGTTATTTTTTGTAATTTTTATACATAAAAGATATTTTAATATAGTTATTCAATTGAGCATATTCTTCTTATTTTATATATAGTTATTAAATGCTGTTATATAGGTAATTTGTCAACATGTTAATTGCCGAAAATTTTAATTCTCATTTGATGTTGTTATCAATCAATTGAGATTATTTGTTATTCTTTTAAATGTACAAGTCAGTTACTTCAATTATTGTCCAAAGCCATCAACTTAATCTTCTTCTTGTTTGATAATTGCTATATTATAAACACGATTAACAGCATGGGTGATCCCTAAAACTGCAAAGCATAAGGTGGACCATTGTTCCAATTCTTTAATTTTCCTTAGCTTTCCCTTTAGAAGCATGTAGCAGCATTGAAATCCCAAATCGAATCAAAAGCGTGATAATTTCTTGAAGAAATCCGAAATTGAGACAAACAAATGCAATAATTTAGTACTATCAGCCGTTAATTTATACTAGCTTGATATCTTTTTATCAAAACTAAGTCAGCAACCATTTACTTAAAAAGAACAGAGACCATATCAGTATAACTAGCTTATGATCTTCCAATTTTCTAGTTAACTAACTTGTCAGCTCCTAATTACTTTCTGTCATATTTGGTTCTTTTGAGCTAGCAAAGGTCTTAGGGTTGTTTCAGATTGTTGATTCTGAAAGGGAAAAAAGAAAGAGAAGGTTTCATTAATCACCCCTCTAAACAGCATATAGTATCTATAAACGCTTAGCTGATAATTAAATTGACTTGTTAGGCATTGTTGAAACCAAGGTCGGGCCTTATAACTTGACAAAAAATTGTTCTAGTTGTTACGATGAAATTTTGGTATGAGTAATGGTCCTAATGACGTTGCTCGTTTTATCAAAAAATACATCCTATTTTCAAAGAAAAGTAGAGATTCACAGGACAAGGAATAAAATTTTTTATCAATTAACGGCTTTGATGAAACTGGGCATGAGGGCTACAATGAGATCAAATCTGTCATTCTTAGTTCTAGTTTGGAGAACCTCACCACAATTATCACCAAATCCAGAATTGCCAACTGTTCAAAAACACAAATTTTCTTGTGCTTCAGATCTTCGAATCTGGGGAATCCAGAAAATCAAGGCATACAGCAACAAAATAGTAGCATCTAATTGCCATAAAAAACCCATAAATTCAGATCAAATCAACTGATGGAAGCTGCTTTCTTTCATTGCCATCAATGTATATATCTATATTGGGAGGTGTAATTAGCAAATTAGTGATCAACCTAATCTTTTGTAGGACTCCATTGCCTCTATAAGTTTTGATTATAATAACTAACTCTGATTTTTATCCAACATGTTTTTTATAGCTATGACACCGCCACCATTTTCTTGCAACAAAGTTATGTGCTCCTTTCCTGTCTGATGAGCGGTCATCAACACTTCGCTTGCGGTCCCAACTTTACACATTGTGCACCAGAATTTGAAATCAGACTCCAAATTTGTCTGCATTTCACTCTCTTCGGCACCACCATTTATCTTCTCCAAGTTTGCTTTTTGCTGCACTCCATTATCCACATTGTCCATATCATTCATTTTTTCATGATTTCCATCCCGGTGCCCGTCTAGGTTTGGCTTCTTATGGCCACTTGGGACAACCAACTTATTTGAATTGCTGGGATTATTGTTCACTTTTGTATTGCTTTCCCATAATGCCCTCTCCTTTGCCTTGTGCTTCCTTCCCTTCAGATGTTCCTGCAAATGCCGCTCACATGTGACAGTGACATGACAGAGAGCACAGCTCCACTCTTTTTGTATTTCTTTGCCCACATTCACAGAGGGAGTACCATCGCCACATTTAGCTACTGATACTTCAAATTTGCGCTTCATCCCAGCAACACTTGAGTTTGTAGGCTTAACCTACATCAAAATAATAACAAACAATAATGAATCAAAACAACAATGATAATGATGATGAAGAAACTCTAATGATAAGAATAATGATGTCAAGGGCATGGAGGAATGGAAGATAACTGAGCAAAAGGCATGAGGAAAATAAATCCTACCACAGTTTGTTACTTGCCCCAACTAAAAAAGGCCATAAATCCAAACACAAATTTTTATCTAACTGAGTCAGCTTCAAATCAACATAAATCCAACTACAAAAGCATCAAACATAGATGAGGATGCACACACTAATTTTTCCAATCTGGTCAATCTAGTCAGCAAAAATGTAAAAAAAATAAAATGGTTTCAATAAGAAAGTATTAGGTGCAACCACAATATTTGAAACTCATTTAAGATTCTAGAAATCAAGAAGTGACAGATATTTTTCTTTCCAAAAAATTAAAAGAAAAAAGAAAAATGACACAACGAATTTTCTTACTAGATAATAGAGAGAGTTTAATGCAAAAGGAGAAACAGAGTTACTTCTCACATAATTGTGAAATGTATAATCAACCAAATCCAAGCATATGTTTTTTAGTTGAATAAAAAATCAAATTGACTTAAAAATTGAGAATTGTATTTGATTGAACAAAAAATGGAGAACTTCAAAATTCTCCCAAATGATGAATTTTCCTATTTTGGTCAAATATTCAGATAGAAGGGCTCAAAAACAGTTAAGGTAAAAGAAAATAAATCTTTAAAAAAAAAAATTAGAAAACAAATTTATTTAGAGTAAACATAAGTACACCATAGAAACAGGAAAGACTTTGTTGGTAAAAAAAACAACTCCCAAACCCCTGAAACATAAAACAAATACATATAAAAATAAAAACATTCAAACAAACTCAGCAAGCTCAACCAAATTCTTTTTAACACCTTTGATACCCTTCAACCTGACTCCATGTTCCATCTTCTCAAATTCAACAAGAGCTCAACGAGCTGAAAAATACAAGAAGATGTCAGCCTATTGCCCCCTTTTCAACTTTCAAATATTCACCTTCCTTACTGCATCAATGCTCCTCACAAATCATTAACCAAGTACTAAAAGATTAGAACATGTGCTGTTACCTAAAAAGCCTCCCCTACTTTAACAAGGGTGGCTTTAAAAGGAACCCAATTGATGTAAGCAAGCATAAATAAATTTGAGGGAGATAAAGATATCACAATTGATTACATAATACAACATTACTATAAGATTCTATTTTATTTTTTTATGAAAAAAAAATTTTGAAATGGGAAAGAAATATCTGAAAAGAGCATTTCAAGAACTAATTAAAAAAGTATTTTTATGTGTAGCTCGAAAATTACATCCTTTGATGGAACTATGCTACAAAGCCATTGGACCTTCCCATTTCGCGTTGCAGTTACCAAAATTTTCAAGTCTCTAAATCAGAGTGTAGTTATTTAGATGCCCTATAATAATCAATCATCAAAAATTTGGCCAAAAATTGTTACATTGTCCTAAACGGCACTAAATTGTTTAGGCGATGTTTGGATCAAAATCCCCCGTCAAATTCTTGATTCACGGCCTTCGACAACAAAGCAACTTACAGGAACATAATTTCAAAGAAATGGCAGTAAATACGTAACAAATGCAATAAAAATCAAGAATAAACAAGAAGCCTAAACCCATAAGAAATGTTTCGTCTCACCATTGGGAGCACTTGTCCATTACTAAGATCGTAGGTGGGCTTGATCGCAATCCCATGTGTGGCCATGGCCGCTTCCGGCTGACACTGAAACAGAGAACCACCAAGAGCACCGCCCCCTTCTCGCCTCACCATTGACAAAGTCCCATCACTCCGGGCCTCTTGCCAACTCAACCCCGTCACCGGCCTTTCCCCAATCCCAAACCGATGTCGTCGTCCCAACGACAGAACCCCCTGCCCCTCCGGCCTCTTCAAAGGCAACCCTAGGCTGCCTTGCTGCATAAAAATCTCTCTTTCCATCATGATTTCCCTAACAATTTCCGCCTCCAGCTCTCGCCGCCGCAACAGCTGCTCTGCCGTGAGAATCTCCTCCCTTATCTTCCTCTTCTCCATTTCTTTGACAATCATCATCTCAGTCATATCTAATGGGTTCCCCATAATTTCACTCCTCCGATGAATGTTTGGATGATTACCCAACAGAGCAGCTAATAAAACCACAAAATCAAAACACACAAACACACACATTAAATACCCGCATACATTCTTACATATATATGCATAATGTAAAAACACAAGAACAAGCAAAATACAGTGATCAATGGAAAGAAACAGAAAGAGGATTTAAAGGGTTTTGGTATATATATACACATAATTTAAAAACACAACAAGAAGCAAAATACAGACATCAATAGAAAGAAACAGAGAGAGGGTTTAAAGGGTTTTTCACTGCATATATGTGTATAATCTAAAAACAAAGAAAGAAGAAGACTAAAGTGATCAAAAGTGATCAATCGAAAGAAGCAGAGACAGGGTTTTAAAGGGTTTTTTTTTTTTTTTTTTTGTGGCGAACCATGCATTTCTTGATCGATGAAGAGGGGGTTGACTGAAGAGGCCGCCGGAATGTAAGTTGAATTTCCATCTCCATCGGTTCCAACCTTAATCTCCATTTTCTATTATATGAACAGAGAGTGTTTTGATGATGGGTTTGATTGTGCGTTCAAATAGTTATATCATCTATACATATACGTTTACAGTTATAGAAAAGAAAAGATAGGAGATCCTGACATGGTAAAAGCATTTGATACCGCTGTGTACTTTTTTGGGTTTTTTTTTTTTTTTTTTGTGGCGAACCATGCATTTCTTGATCGATGAAGAGGGGGTTGACTGAAGAGGCCGCCGGAATGTAAGTTGAATTTCCATCTCCATCGGTTCCAACCTTAATCTCCATTTTCTATTATATGAACAGAGAGTGTTTTGATGATGGGTTTGATTGTGCGTTCAAATAGTTATATCATCTATACATATACGTTTATAGTTATAGAAAAGAAAAGATAGGAGATCCTGACATGGTAAAAGCATTTGATACCGCTGTGTACTTTTTTTGGGTGTGTTCTCTGAGCTGGGTACGTACGCATACATGATGTGTTTGGGTTTCAAATTTTTATAGCTTTGGAAGGTTGATTGGTTGTTTTGGGGGTGATTTTGTGAATATTTAAAAGTTATTGGACTTGTTTGTAATTAAAGTAGAGACTGTGCCGTTACGGAAGGTTTTGAAATTCCGTTCGTACGGTTGGTTTTGGTTTGGTCCGTTTGTTTGGTTTGGAGTCAAAATTTTTTACTCTAGAAGACGTGTTGTTCCTTGTTTGTTGTAGTAATTGTTTTTGAAAACTGTTTTAAGAATTTATTTATTTTTTCAAAAATGTCCCGTTTCAGGAAAAAGTTTTGACCAGTTTTTAGAGTTATCAAAAGCTGATTTCATGTATTATCAATTTTTCATTAATCAAAATGATAGGAAAATGATATTCAAAACCAAAAAAAATAAATAAATAAATAAAAAACAATACCAAACAGACTTTTCTCTCTTTTTTTGGTTGGTTTAAGAAAATAAATAAATTTGTCAATTTTTTGTTAGTTTAGTTTCTTATAAAAAAATATAATAATAATATTTTTTTAATAATATATATATAGTAATTTCGTTTTTCTTTCCTTTTTCATCAATGAATTTTGAAGAGAGATTTGGTGATAGACCCCTCAGTATCTAAGTTATCCCTAAAAAGGATAAGCATTATATAGATCCTTTCAAAACCCTCTAATATTTTAAAACATATTTCTTTTACTATAATACTCTCATATATATGTGTATATTAGATTACAATCACTCTCTGCTATCTCAATCTCTCTTCGCTCTATTTCGCTCTTATCATTGTTGTTCTCCATCGGTGCTACCGCCACTCTCCACCAGCGCCACTGCCACTCACCATAGAACTCTTTTTCTACCGTCTTCATCACCACCGTCACTTGTCGCATCCACAACCTCAAATCTGAGATCATTCACAGTCATCATCACCGAAAAATGACGGTTTGCGACGATTCGCAAAACCTCAGATCTGAGATCCTTCACTTTCTCTCTCTCTCTAGTTTTGATGGTTCATGCTCTCTCTCTCTATGTGTGTGTGTGTGTTTGTATATGTTACTCACCATTTATGCTCTCTCTTATTCTCTCTTTTCTTCTTCTGCTTATTCTTCTTTTCATGATGCTCTGTTATTCAAACAATAAAATTTTACTTTGGTTCATAACATAGCACTCTCCTATAAAGCCATCCTCGCAGCTTGTTTTAGAATATTTTTTTTTTTGAATTGTAATAAAATTTACTTTGATTCAGAGTAAATTTTTACTTTGTAATAAATAAATAAAAAAAGAATAAAAGTTTACTCAGAATCAGAGTAAAATTTATTATGATTCAAAGTAAAATTTTACTGTCGTTAAACAGATCAGTATGTTGTTAACTAGAGTAAAATTTTACTGTTATAAAAAACAGAGTACATACTAAATTAAGGAATCATAGTCAAATTTTACTTTTAGATTTATGAACAAATAAACAAAAAACTCTTGATTTTTCATTGCAATATTTCGATTTCTCTTTTTCCATCAAATCTAAGTTCTTTTATTTTAAATATGAAGATATTAATCTCAAATATGATTTCGTAGATATCAAATCTGGGCTGGTGGTGGCTTGATGATAAAAATGGTGATTGTCGGCCAACGGTGAGTGAGAGGGAGATTTATAATCTGGATTGGGCCGTGGTAATGGCCGGGCAGATTTTGGCCAAACACTGTTGGGTCGTGGTAGCATGGGCTTGTCCAGAAATGTTTTGCTTAGCTAAGGCAAGGCATGGTTAGACCAAGCTATTTGGCTTTAGGGTGCAGAAATCGGTCGAGTGATGGTTCGGCCGAGATGTTCGCTGCCTCACTGGGTTCCACGGTTCGTGGGTTAGCCCGACAGGAAGGCCGACAGCTAACCAGCATGAGCTGTCCCGAGCTCGGCTGTGCTAGAATGCAACCGAGTTCAGTCGTCATTGAGCTAGGCGAGCAGAGCGCTCTAGCTAGTAACACAGCACGGCCTTTGGCAGTCGAGATGCTGCAGCCCGACTGCCGAGCTCCCAATAGTGCGAGCTGGCAGTCTGGTTAGGTGATGTTCAGCTAGATTTGCGCTGACAGATGGGACAGCAGCACCACGTGTCGAGAGACTAATGGGAGTAGATTTGGGGCGCAGAAGGTATATAAACGAGTCTGCGCCCCCCATACGGAGACAGATGAACATTTGGTGAGATTTACACTAAACACTCAATCCTCTCTCTCTTTCTCTATCCCTGTGTGTGTCTAACTTGATCGTTGGAGGGGCATTCCGGCCACACACCGCCGGGTAGCTCACTGCCATTGTGCTCACAGGTCGATCAGACAGGCAAGAGCTTGGAAGAAAGGAGTACGGGCTTGCCAGAATATTTGCTCCCCGTACAATTAGCGCCGTCTGTGGGAACTTGACAGACAAAACCTTGTCTTCCAGGCTCATCTGATCGCCGTCCATGGCGAACAACGACGAGATTCTGTTGTCTGCCATCGACGGAGTTACCCCGGAGTCAGACAAATGCAGAGAGGGACATCCCGCCATCCTTAATATGGCGGACCTGGAGACTTCTCCAGGGGGACATTCAAGAGACGCGCGGGATAAGCGCGGAAGAAGCTTTGGTCATTCACGGAGTCCAGACGGTCACCGGCGGCGGAGAGAATCGCATGCCAGACGACTGGAACACAAGCTAAGGGACCAAGACGCCGTCATTCGGCGAATGGTGGCGGAGATAGAGGATCTTAAGCGGCATGTCAAAGGGAAGGGTGTAGCTGGAGTGGGAGACCACAGTAAGCGCACCCAACCCCGTCGTTCAGGCAGTCAGAGCCAGCAGCGTACTCCGTCCATCTCAATCACCAGAAGTTACAAGGTTGGAGATTCCGACGCGCACATAGAGAAGTCCAGCGCGCAAGACAGCACCTATCAACCTTCACGTCCAGCGACGACATCGACGTATTCTTGTTCCACTCGTTCAGACGATTTGCGGGTAGTCTTAGAGGAGCAGGCTCGCCAGCGAGAGGCTCAGAGGGTGCTGGCGTTCCAGCGGCTATCTTATGGGGTTCACGCCAGTGAAGAGGTCGGAATGCCTCCACCCCGCCTAGCTGCGCCACTCCTTCTAGACACAGATTTGGCAAGGCTGAGCGCCACCCCTTTCTCCCTGGAGATAGAAACAACACCACTTCCGGCAGGGTTCCACCAGCCAAAGTTCACGCTCTACGATGGAAAAACCGATCCTTATATGCATGTAAGCCACTTCCGACAGGTCATGGCCGGACATAGGCAAAATGACGCCATTATGTGCCTTATCTTCCCATCAAGCTTGGGCGAGCTGGGCTTGAAATGGTTTGAGAAGCTACCGGAGGAAAGCATAGAAAGGTGGCATCAGTTGGCGGAAGCCTTTGTGACGCATTTCAAAACCAACACTAAGACACCGAAGGAAGTTAACCACCTTCTCAGTGTCAAGATGGAGTCGAGCGACACGCTCAAGGCATACAACTCCAGATACTAGAAAACCTTCAACGAGATCTTGGATTGCCCAGTCAACTTTGCAATCACGCAGTACAAGCGTGGTCTCCCGGTCGGACATAGACTGCGGGACTCACTTATGATGCACCAGCCGACATCCATGGACCAGATAATGCAGCGCATCAATGAGCACATCCGAGTAGAAGATGATGCGACAGCATCTACCGTGAAGGCAACACCGGTAGCAATAGACAAGAGGTCGGCTGGCAAGGTACACGCGATCGGACATGAGGCAAACCGTTCAAATGATCACGCAGAGGAATCAGACCGTGGCTCAAATCGCAAAAACCGGAGTAGGGGTCGTCGAAATGACCGAGATGACTACCCCCGGGATGACGTCGTTGATGCAAGCAGAAGGTTGAAAGCCAGGACAGGCATTACCACGGTTTTTAAGATTCTAATTTATCGCATACTTAGTGAAATCCGTGACGAGGATTATGTTCGGTTTCTTGCTAAGTTGGGCGACAGACAAAAGGGTTTTAATCCGCGGTACCGTTACACATTTCACCGGGAGCGCGGCCACCGGATAGAGGACTGTTTGCCTTTGAGGCACCACTTGGAAGAGCTAGTCGCAGCCGAACACCTGGACCTTTACATTGACGGGGGCGTGAAGGCAAATCAAGCCCCGGTTGATTCGCGTGCACCGGGTGACTTGGAGGCGCCCCCTCAAGGAGTGATTAATGTAATCCACGGCATTGTGGAGCCGGCGCGTGTTTATGAACTCCGAGGTATGATCAAAAAGGCGGAGCACATGAGGGAAGTTTTGTCGGTCCAGCCCGCGATAAAAAGGGGCAAGACCGAAGAAAAAGACGTGATCAGTTTCTCTACAAGGGACCTAGAGTGCATTCAGACGCCGCACAACGATGCCTTAGTGGTCACACTCCGCGTCAAAGAATTCGATGTCAAACGCATCTTGATCGATCAGGAAAGCTCGGTCGAGATCATGTGTTACGACGCATTCAAACAGCTCAAGCTCCGGGATACAGACTTGGCTCCAGCAACTTCGCCACTGGTTGGTTTCAACTCACAACCTAAGTGGCCTTTGGGAAAAATTATCCTGCTGGTCAAAGCGGAATCCGTGGTCAAGCAAGTGGAGTTCTGGGTGTTGCAGGTGCCATCTACTTATAACCTGATCCTTAGAAGGGGATGGCTCCACGCTATGCAAGCCGTATCGTCGACCTTCCATCAGGTGATGAGATTCCCCTCCGCTACGAGGGTAATTGAGGAGATTTAAGGCGATCAAGTCATGTCAAAGCAATGCTTCGTGGCAATCAACGGGAGCCGAGCTGCCAAAGGCTTCGTCCAAATGATAGAGGGACCAGAAGACCGAGAAGTCCTTGGCGATGTGGGCACTAGGGCCGAGGACAAAGCCGTTGAAGAATTGGTCGAAGTGCGAATTGATACAGAGAGTCCGGACAGATTCTTCTTGCTCGGCTCAAGCCTTATCGCACAAGAAAGGACGGAGATGGTTGAGTTTTTGATGGCCAATATCGAAGTCTTCGCATGGTCGCCTTATGACATGCCTGGCCTCGATCTGAGTTTTATTTACCATCACCTAAACGTCTTCCCCGGAGCCAAGCCGGTCATTCAGCGAACAAGGAGATCGGCGCTGCATCATGCCGAGGTAGTTGGAGAGGAAGTGAAGAACTTGCTTGAGGCACGAGCTATTCAGGAAGTGCACTACCCTCGGTGGATTTCAAACACAGTTGTTGTACCAAAGAAGAATGGGAAGTGGCGAGTTTGTGTCGACTATAAGACCGTCAACCGAGTTTGCCCTAAAGACAGCTTTCCACTGCCCAAAATAGACCAGCTTGTGGAATTAACGGCTGGACATAACAGGCTCAGTTTCTTAGATGCCTACTGCGGTTATCATCAGATTGCCATGCATGGCCCCGACCGCGAGATCACCTCATTCACTACACCAAGGGGACTCTTCTGCTACCGAGTCATGCCTTTTGGTTTGAAGAACGCCGGGGCAACTTTTCAAAGGATTGTGACCAAGATGTTCGCTCCTCTGCTAGGCCGGACAATGGAGGCTTATATAGATGATATGGTGGTTAAGAGCCGGCATTAAGCAGACCACTTGGCCGACTTGGTCGAGATGTTCGACATTCTCAAACAACACAAGCTACCCCTAAATGCGTCCAAGTGTGCCTTTGGCGTGGGATCCGGAAAATTCTTAGGCTTCCTAGTTACGAACCGAGGCATCGAGACAGACCCCACACAAATCAGGGTCGTACAAGAATTAAAGCAGCCGAGTTCGGCTAAGGACATGCAGCATCTGGCCGGAATGGCCGCCGCGCTTAACCGAAGAACCTTCGGTTAGTACAATACCACAACCCGGCGATACGATGACGAAGTTGGGTATCACCGACCAACCTGATCCGTCCGGTACCGCATCACCAAGGGGGGAAGAAGTGGAACCGCTCAGCACAGAGCCTGCAGCCGGCATAATACTGCAACCCGGCGATTCGCCTACGGACTTAAGCATTTACGGATCAACTTGCTGAGTCCGGCGCTGAATCGCCGAGGGGGGCTGAAGTGGAACCGCTCAGCACAGAACTTGAAGCCGAACAGCCGAACAACCGTGATCCCGTCAATCTTCAAGCCTCTCAGGACCCCTAAGACTGTTGGAAGCTCTTTGTTGGCGAAATGTGGAAACTTGTTGTTGATGGAGCCTCGAACCGTCACGGTGCTGGGCTAGGTATAGTTCTGATTTCGCCAGATGGGCTGACTATCGAACATTCTATCACCCTCGGATTCCCTGCCTCAAACAACGAGGCTGAGTACGAAAAGCTTTTGGCCGGAGTCCTTGATGATGTGGGCACTAGGGCCGAGGACAAAGCCGTTGAAGAATTGGTCGAAGCGCGAATTGATACAAAAAAATTTTGGAAAGTGATGAGACGCTCCTACGAATTCTAAGAAAGAACAAGTTTGAAAATCATATTTATTTTTTGTGAAAAGCGTACATATGCTAGCTACGATCTAGATTTTGTAAAGTTTCCTATCAATGTGAATTTAATTTTGTAAAGCCTTTTATCCATGTGCAATTTATAACTAAGTTTAGATGTATGTTATATAATATTCATTTGAATTATTCATTCGGC
>NW_021024818.1:1479151-1547499 GCF_004153795.1 Camellia sinensis | reverse complement strand
GCCAGGCAACCGGAAGTTCTTCATCGCGGCCACAGACTACTTCACCAAATGGGTTAAAGCAGAGCCTTTAGCAACAATCAAGGAGAAAGATGTCAAGCGGTTTGTCTGGAAAAACGTGGTAACGCGGTTTGGCATCTTAAAAATTCTGATCTCTGATAACGGCACGCAATTTGACGGTCGCCTATTCAGAGGATTTTTTGAAGACTTGAAGATTGAATTCTACAACTCTACCCCGGCTTACCCCCAGTCTAATGGTCAAGCCGAAGCATCAAACAAGACCATCGTTGATGGGTTGAAGAAGAAGCTTGAGAAAGCCAAGGAAAAATGGGCCGAGGAACTCCCCAATGTCCTTTGGGCATACCGAACAACCCCGCGGCAATCCATTGGGGAAACACCTTTTGCTTTGGCATATGGCATGGAGGCGGTCATACCTTTGGAAGTTAGAATGCCCACCCTCAGAAGTGAAAGTTTTAAGCCCGAGCTGAACGCGGAAGCCATTACCCTGGAATTGGACCTCGTGGAAGAACGTCAGGAAAGGGCTCTCATCTATGTGGCCGCCTACCAACAAGAGCTCTCAAGGAAATACAACAAAACGGTGCACCCCAGACCGTTCAAAGTAGGTGACTGGGTCTTGAGAAAGGTCATGGGCAATACCCTGGTGCCAGGTGAAGACAAACTAGGGGCAAATTGGGAAGGACCCTACAAGATCACCGGTCTGGCGGGCAAAGGGGCATACCACTTGGAGGACCTGGAGGGAAGAGGAATACCCCGGCCATGGAATACGGCCAACCTCAAACTGTACTATTTTTAGCTTTTGTTTTCTTTTTGTGCAAATTAATTTTTTGCCTTACACTTCAGAATGTAATATTCTTTTTGTCAATATATAGAAGTGTCTCATCTTTGCCTTAGCATTCTGATTGTTGCTTTTCAATTTTGAGATTCTCAACCGTGATGTTTTACTCTGGTTGATTTTGAGATTAAAACCGAGATGATTTACTCCGGTTCATTGAGTCAACGATCAGATCAACTGAAATTCTCAACCGTGATGTCTTACTCTAGTTGAATGAGTTGAGGTTTTGCTCAACTTTTAGATTCTCAACCGTGATGTCTTACTCCGGTTGAATGAGTTGATGTTTTGCTCAACTCTGAGATTCTCAACCGTGATGTCTTACTCCGGTTGAATGAGTTGATGTTTTGCTCAACTTTTAGATTCTCAACTGTGATGTCTTACTCCGGTTGAGTGAGTTGACGTTTTGCTCACTCTGAGATTCTCAACCGAGATGTTAACTCTGGTTAAATGAGTTGATGTTTTGCTCAACTTTTAGTTTAAAATCGAGATGTTTTACTCCGGTTAATTGCGTTGATGATTTGCTCAACTTTTAGTTTAAAACCGAGATGTTTTACTCCGGTTAATTGCGTTGATGATTTGCCCAACTTTTAGTTTAAAACCGAGATGTTTTACTAAGTTGACGATTTATTCAACTTCCTGAGACTTTAACCGCGATGTTTTATTCTAGTTACTCAAGCTGGTTAGTCTTGCCGAGGTATTTTGTTCGGTTAAAGCTATTTCGCTTGAAGACTGTACAAACACTTGAAGAAAACGGAGTTTTTTCATTGATGTGAAAAGTAATTACAAGAGGAGAGGCGGATAACCTGGTTACATGTGTAAACCAAAAAGGGAGAAAGAAGACAAAGAAAACTAAGTTAGGGGGGAAAGGTCAGTGAATTCGTCCTCGGCTGCCTCCAGGTTGACCGTTGGTGTTTGGTCTTGGACACCGGTCTCCGTTTGGCCGGGCTGAACTGTGTGATTTTCCCCCTTCGCATTTTCCTCGGTTTCCTCGTCGCCTTCTTCCTCGGCCTCAGCTTGCAACGCGGCAAAGACGTCGTTGGCGTAGGGCACGAGATAGCTCGGTAGGGAGGCAGTTGGAGGAGTGGCGAACACGTCGGTCCTCGGTCCCTGGCCGAGATGTTCACAAGCAGACTTCTACCCAGCCTTGAAGAAAATGTCTTGGGTGGCGCGGACTTGCTTTGTGTAACTATCCTCGGCTTCAAGGAAACCGGTGTTGTTTGCACCCTTCAGATCCTCTTCCCGTGATTGTTTCAAGGCATCTAGCTCGGCCCGCAGCGCGTCTCTCTCCTTCTCGGCAGAGCCAAGCTGGCCGAGCAACCGAGAGTTGTCGGAGTTCGCCATTTGCAATGAAGACTGGGCTCTCCCGAGCTCGATTTGGAGGCTTGCAACCTGGCTGGCAGAATCATTGGCCTTCTGCCGGAGTCAGTGAATGCGCTCCATGACCAAGTGCTGCTTCTGGATGGCCTACAAGAAGAAAGTTTAGTTAGAAAGGAAACCGAACAAACACTTGAGAAATTTTGAGGGAAGTTTGAGATTCTTACCCTGGTCATGGATTTGACTGACGACTTCACCAACTGGGTGTTTGGCACATGGTCACTGCCAACCACGTTGCTTGGTAGTAGGAGCGCTTTGGTGAGGTCAAAGGCGAGCAGATGCTCTTTGTCGCCTTTGACAGAAGCTGTTGCCGGGATCTCCTTGCCCCGGTGTTTGAACTGCGGTTTCCACGCGAGCGTTGGGTTGACCGTGACGGCAGGTTGCTCGGTATTGAGCTCCGCAACCAACTCGGCAGATGGGTCTGCACGAGGCCTTTTCCCAGCACGACAGATGTCTTGGCTTGCTTGCCCGGCGGCGGGAGATGCCAACGCCACCACGGCCCCACTGGATTGACCGGCTGCAGGAGAGCGGGTTGGTATGCTCGGTATCTCGGTGGAGGTTGCTGTGAGTAGGTTCTTGATACGGCTTCTCTTTGCCATTTCTTCTGCCTCGGTTAAACGAATAAAGGGGACGTCTGGTAGTGTGGGATCTGGAGGCGGAGATGGAGCGCGGAGAAAGTCAGTAACTTTACTCCGGCGCGGAGTTGAATACCGGTATGTCGGAGTGTAACCGAGGAGCTCATTACAATCCCGGTTGCGGTAACGGAGCACGGTCCTGATGGCTGCTTCGTTGGGGTAGTGGTAGTGGGCATGCAAGGCTTGGATCGCTGCAAAGGAAAGAAAAGTGTCAAGTACAGAATAGTAAAGATAAATTGACCGAGCAGTTAGCACGGCTTTCATGTCTCGCCGAAATTCTTGCTAATAAACCAGCCCAGTACGTCGGCCGTTCCATAGTTGCCAGACACTCAGAAAAAGTCGTCGTCGTGTAAGTCCTTGTCTGGGGTGCCGGTCACTATTTTTTCTTTGCCTAGTCGAATTTTTAAGTAATAGGCGAAGCCGTCGCTCGTGTGCCCAAGGGTGTATTAACGGAGTATCTCGACTAAACCTAGGTTGGTTCCTAGCCTGTTGTTCAACTCATGGACCCCGTTGACTATTCGATAAGTGTTGGTTGAGACTTGAGTGGGTGCTAGCCCGGTGCGGCGCAAGAATTCGGTCATCAGTGGGTTGACCGGGAAGTAGAGGCCTCCTTCAATGATGGATAGCATGGTGAAGGGGCACTGGTCTAATCTGTCCCAAGGGGTTGTCTCAATTTCGCTGAGCTCTAGGTGGACGTCGGCCGGGATACCATATTCTTCCCGGAATATGGCCAAGGCGGCCGGAGTATCAACAAGGAAGCGGAAGCGCCCCATGTGTAGCCGGCTGGTTTAGCTCGGCTAAGGTGGTTTAGCACAAACTGGAGTTTAATGGCTACTCGGTCTTTGAGAGCCTCGGTAATTGGTCAGTGGTTCCCTTGGACTCTGCAGGAAAAGGATGGCAAGTGTAAGTGGAAGCGCGGTCGTGAAGAGTTCCAGACCACCTCAGTCGCAAAGGCAAACCAAGGAGCTCGGTTGCTCAAGCAGACCAGTTGCTAGCCCGGTCGAGCGGCCAAGTCCTCTGTCTACCTCGGTTTCTACTAAGGTTTTGGCAAACTTGTAAATTGCTCGATCTAATTGTTTTTTGGATCAAAAGAAGACCTGGGGCCCGGTCCGCTCCAAATCTTCATGTGTTCATGTGTTCATCACTGGGATTGAAGAACAGCGAAGAGAATAGGGGCAAATGTGGGTTTTGGGAGGGTTATGTCCTAAAACCTACGGATTTTGTGCCCTAATATGTGAAATATCAAATGAAATAGCAATAAAGTGCTCGAAGGACTTACCAGGAAGGGGGTTGAATCTGAGTCTTCACGCACGAACGGAGAAGAGGAACAAGAATGGAGGTTGGAGCTCTGGAACGTCGAAGGTTGAAGGGGAGTCAGTAAGAGTGAAATGAAGGGGGATATGGCGTGTTTGTAGGGTTGAAGAACCGCCAAAAAATTTGAATGTGAAGGGACGTGATGGTTGGCTGCTCGAGGCCAATGAGCGAGCGACACGTGTCCCTATTGACGGCGGCGTTAGTACTGAAGAGACAGGATGGCAAGTCGATGCGTCGACCAGGCAAGTTCGGAAGCCAGTCATATCAACTAGCCCGGTTGTCGTCTTGCAAACCGAGGACCGAGGAAGAGTTTACCCCGGTCAGAACAAATAATCCCAGTCACGCTTGCGCGGACGGGATTAAGGGGCAATTGAGAGGGAGATTTATAATCTGGATTGGGCCGTGGTAATGGCCGGGCAGATTTGGGCTGAACACTGTTGGGCCGTGGTAGCATGGGCCTGTCTAGAAAGGTTTTGCTCGGCTAAAGCAAGGCATGGTTGGACCGAGCTATTTGGCTTCAGGGTGCAGAAACTGGTCGAGTGATGGTTCGGCCTCGATGTCCGCTGCCTCACTGGGTTCCACGGTTCATGGGTTAGCCTGGTAAGAAGGCCGACAGCTAACCAGCATGAGCTGTCTAGAGCTCGGCTGTGCCGGAATGTAACTGAGCTCGGTCGTCATTGAGCTAGGCGAGCAGAGCGCTCTGGCTAGCAATATAACACGGCCTTTAGCAGCTGAGATGCTGCAGCTCGGCTGCCGAGCTCCCAGTAGTGTGGGCTGGCGGTCTGGTTAGGTGATGTTCAGCTAGATTTGCGCTGACAGATGGGATAGCAGCACCACATGTCGAGAGACTAATAGGAGTAGATTTGGGACGCATAAGGTATATAAGCGAGTCTGCGCCCCCCATGCGGAGACAGATGAACATTTGGTGAGATTTACACTAAACACTCAATCCTCTCTCTCTATCCCTGTGCGTGTCTAACTAATCGTCAGAAGGGCATTCCAGCCACACACCGCCGGATAGCTCACCGCCGTTGTGCTCGCAGGTCGATCGGATAGGCAAGAGCTTGGAAGAAAGGAGTACGGGCTTGCCGGAATATTTGCTCCCCGTACAGTGAGGATGAGCAATGTCGGCAGACGATGAAAATGGTGGATGCGATGAACAGCCATCGAGTTGATGAAGATAAAGAGATGCCGCAAAAGAAAGAGAAGAAAGAGAGGATATAATGATCAAATAAAATATTGAAATAACAAATTTTGTTTTTTATACAAGACTTTATGATTATGAGTGAATTTTAAAAGTACTAATTTTTTATTTTTTTGGTTCTTTTAACAAGAAAATGAAGCTCGGATGGGATTACTGATCAAATTTCCCAATTTTGAATGGGGAATTTGGTCAAACTCCCTCATAATAAAATGGACAAATACAAAAAGTTTTTTTTAAAAAGTCCAACACATACCACTATTACTAAAATATTAAACTTAAAATAATAAATTTTTTGATTTAGAAGTCGATTTTTAATAAAATTAATATTTTTAAAATCCTCTCATCAAAATCTATCAAATAAGATCCACGTTAATTATGAAATTCTTAAAAAAAAAATATTATTGTTGAAATTGTTGTAAATAGTAACATGTTACTCTATTTCACAGTAACATGTTACTCTATCTCATAGTAACATGTTACTCTGGCAATATTATCCAAAAAATAATAATAATAATATTTTACTATATCTTTGCTTAATTATGCGCCTCTTCCTTGGAGAATTTATGAAACAAAATAAATTAAATTATCTATTTCACCAAACAAAAGTCCAATGGAGAGGTTTGACTAAAATTCTAATTTTGAATCCAAACACAATGTTATAGTTTCTAGTTAATTTTCTTTACACGTCTTGTTTATCATTTTCATCTTTTGTCACATATAATTTTTCATTAGTTTGGAAACAAAAACAAAGAAAATTTAATAAACATCCACATCTTTAGCAGAAAAGAACCAATGATTTTGAAGAAAAAACAAGCAGGGTATATAAAAACCATTATCAAGCTAATATAGACTGCTAAACTAGATGACAGTTGAACAACTTTGATCCAGATCTATTTTGTGCAAGTTACTTGCAATTATAATATCGTATAGAAAAAGGAAAAAAACACACCACACAGCGAATCTCAGTCGTAAATTTGTAACCGGCCCATCTTTATCAGCCAAACTGTCTACAGTTACAGAGACAACCAAGGATTCTTGAATATCCTTGGAACTACAGCTCGCACCAACGCAATCTGACGACACATTGATAAACTTGTCACGGGGTTGACTCAGTTTCCGCTGGTTTCAATTCAGTATCGGCTATGTTAGAAGTTGAGGATTTCTCGTCTGCAGCTGCAGTAGCAGACTGATTTCCATGATCAGAAGTCGAGGATTTCTCATCTGCATCAGCAGCAGCAGCAGCAGCACTCATGGGGTTTCTTGAACTGCACCAAGATCATGGTCATGTTGTCACATCCCTCACCGCCAGAAATAGATGGTGCCAAACACCTATCAAGTACTCTTTCACATACCACACAGCTTGCTTTCATGCATAATTAGGAAAAACAAACAAACAAATTTTTATATTTGATTGAGGTACCCAAAAATTTGTATTGCCAAATTCTACTTCTGCAAGAATTCTAAGATTGTCAAAAGCTCAAAAAACTGGTCACTAAGATCAGCAACTCTTTCAACAGGTGGGTAATGTGTTATAACAAACAATTTATGATGTCGACAGTGAAAGCTGAAATATCAGGATTGAAAAAATGAAAACCATGGATATGGTAAATGTACCACCATTGCTACACATAGCCAGTGGGGGTTGCCAAAGCTTTGCCCAAGAGTTGATGTGTGGTGAGAAATTTATTTATGTATAACATTACCAACAATACTTATGTACCCAGAGAGACAACCACAATCCCAACCAATACAACACATGCTTTCTCTATCTTTTCTTGCAAGGAAAATCTTATTCCAATTTCAGTATCAATCACTAAGCATGCATTTTTGCTTTTGGTCCATGGCAAAAAAAAATGCATGTACTTGCTTAAGTAGCTTCTTCAAAGTATACTATTGATAAGAATTACCACACTTAATTATATATGCCTTATTCCACCAATACAAATGGGCATAACAAAGAGAGATCTCACACACTTACTGTGTTCAACTGCTCACGTAGAAAATCTACTAGCTGCTGGCTTGACATGCAATCCCTGAAAAGAATTCAAAATCCAAGTGATTATTAGATATTTGAAATATGATCGACACTTGTATTGGCAAAAATGCTAATTCTATTGGTTTATAGGAAGAATTTAAGCAAGCTTGGGAGCTTTACAACAAACTACTTATACATAAACAAAGTCGAGCAGCATATAAACCCCAAAAATCCTCCCAATGTATCATTATAACATATACAGTTTTTTAATTTTTTAGTGTTGGGCAGGGACGGGGGCAAGAAGCTTTGTTGCCAATCTTTAAATGCGTCAAAATGAATAATTTTTTTCATTATTAAGTGAAAAATTATATCTATCACACAGTTCAGGTTTCTCAGAGTGTAATTCTTAACTGCTTGATTTGCTCAAACATATTTTTCTCCAAATAATTAGGATGCAATTATAATCCAAATACAGCACAAGTAAAAACCTGCAATTCTAGAAAGAAACCAACTTGAAAGAAACCAAACTCATTTTTAAAATTCTTTCTATCCCTATTTTAACCAATGTCTAGGACAATAGACACTTGGTAAATCATCGCAACTCACAATTATTTCCAAAATATCCCGATATTAACCATTGTCTAGGACTGGAGGTCATCAAATGGCCTGCAAATAAAAAAGCCCAATATTATTCAATCCGCCCAACACGTTCCAACCTGCTTAAGTGTCCAGCCCATTCTAATCCATAAAAGATGATTTCAGGATTTGACAAAAGTTTGTTATCCAAGCCCGTCCATAAACTCGGCCCATAAGAGCCCGCACGGATAATCCTGGCTCGACCATCCCATTAGCCTAACTCAAATTATCCCGTCCATATTTTTATTTATTTATTTTTTATATGTATCTAAAAAAATCTACACCGTTCAGTTCAAATTCAATCCATTAAATATATTAATAATTATATACATATGTACGATATTGAATGTGCACTTTTAGGCTGATGTTTATAATTTTATTTTAATGTGTAAGTTTAAACTCGTGAGGTTTTTGAGGAGGTAGCACACGATCAAATTCAAAATAGAAAAGGCCAACCTACTTGGGTTTCTAACTTGTGTGAAGTTAGTCCTTTTGTTTTTTTCCCCCACTTGCAAGTATTTTAAATAAATTACATTTCTTGATTGTTTTTTCATTATATGAGATGTAAAAAGGTAAAAAATAAAAAAACAAAAGGGAATGTGCTACAAGTGTACTTCCATTATATGACTAAAAAACAATCATATAATGAAAAAACAAGTGGGGGAAAATCACAAAAGTACATAACAATATATATTATATATATATATATATATGGTACATACCCTTAACAGGGGGTGAAGAAGTAAAAAAGGAAAAGGTTGCTGTGGGTCCTAGTAAGGACAAGAGACAAACTTCAATTTCTTCCACGCTTAATGAGATGGAATCTTGAGCTATTAAACTTTCTTCATCACAGGATGAAAACAAGAGTAAACTTGAGGAGAAGACTAGCAGTCCATCCTACGACAATGGGATTGTTAAGAGGATGGAGAAGTCTTTCACTTCAAGGGAAGAGAACAAGAAGAAATTAGACAAGAAGATCAGATATTTAAAGCTAGCAATGAAAAAAGGCTTTGCAAATCTGTCAATCAAACTGAAGAAGCCATGCTTCAAACCTTCAAGCAGAGGCCAAAACTTTCCAAAGCAAGGGCAAGGTGGAGATGCCAATGTTTCCTGGCTAGTTTTGCATACTATCCTTTGGGTTTATGAGAGGATAGTCTTCTGTCTGTCCTTTGTATGTGACCTAGGTCCTTGGGTTGTGATTATGAGAGTCTTTGTAGTCTAGGTAGTATATAATGTAATGTTAAAATTTACCATCACCTACTACCAATTTACCATCACCTACCACCACCTACTCCTCACCTACTCCTCACCTACTACACTCACCCTCTACCTCTACTCCACTACACACTCCACTTCACCTAACCCACTATCACCTCCACTACACCTACTACCACATTTTCTTCTATATATAGATTGTATAGGAATTGTAATTAATCAATCTTGTAATCTATCAATCAAGAAATCAATCAATAATACAATTCTCTATTTCTCTTTATACATTAAATTTTCTACATGGTATCAGAGCCATAAGATTTAGGCCTATATTTCTTTCTCACCGGCGGGCAGTCGGCCGGCAACCTTGCCTTCACTGCCCGCTGGAGTTTTCTAAACATACCTTCACTCCGCTGCCACTCATCAGAATCACTGTCGATATTCATTGGATAACAGATGTTCTGCTCGGCCCGCCTTCTTAGCACAAAGACATTAAAGTAATAGCTGACGATGTCTTTTTTGGTCCGGTTAGGGAAAACCATTGAAAGATGATCCCAAAAGTTCTTACCCAATGATGCGGGATTTGAAAAAAACCACCTCTTGAAATAAGTGTTCTTCCTCTAGACTCCATCTTCCTGCCACTACCTCTCCCATATCACAGAATCCCAGCTCCAAAAATCTCTCTGGGCCAAGTATTCTCCAAAGTTTTTCTCTGGCTTCTTTGATATGTTGTCTAACACATCTGTCAGATCCAGAATCCCTACAGCAGCAATCAGTTCTCCCATCACCAACCGTGTCGCCGTTGTACGCAGACGGTCTAAATTCAGGCATTGGGATGACACAAATACCAGCCAGCTTAGTCTCATCATCATTATGATCACTGAGATCCAATTCTGAAGCTTGAGGAAAGTGAGTTAATGGTTCAGATCCATTTGAACCACCAGTAACATTCTTGGTACCCTGTGTACCCCATTCTGGTATATCAGCTTGAAAATCTGGTCCAACTGGAACTAGTTTCCGAGGAGGACATTCCAAGAGAGAGGTATATATCTCTTCAGAGTGAACTAATGTTCTTCTTGGAGGACCGAGACATCACAGTAACCCCCCTCACGGGTGAGGAATAGAATATGAAGTGATTCTGCAATAGTGGGGGTGTTCTAGGGCTTGTTCCCCCTCTCTCTCGCCGCCTTTGGGGGTTTCGGCACTGCCTTTTTCTCTGCAGCAAAATCTGGGTTTTGAAGCCGCATTTAAGTCGCCTAGTGGTTGTTCGACAGATTATTGTCTGGCTGGTCCTCTTTCAATTATTTCTGGCTACCATTTCATATCAGGACATCCCTTGGCAGCTGCATAACTCTGGTTCTGCATCCCTCAGCAAAACACATTCAAGGCTCAGAGGTGGCCTGAAATCGAAGAATGCAGAGCCTAATTACAATAAACATACCAGTAGCTCATCATAAGCTCTCCTATTTGTTGTTAGTTCGATGCCAAGAATGAACACTTGTCTACAGCAAGAGAAAGTGGCAAACCCTAATATCATTACTAGAGATTTGGAAGCAAGGTGTACAAACTTCCTACTTCATCCCTGGAAAATGCTGGGGAAGCATCAATAATGTCCTTAAAATTACTACTTACATTGCCAAATGGTATGGACATAATCAGCTATTTGTAGAATGGAACCCACAAAATTTTCATATTATTGGTGCTTTCGTAAAACCCCAAAATTCCAAAAATTGAGGAACTTTACATACTCCACTTAACACAAAAGAGAAAAATACACATACAATACAAGTACAGAGAAAACTATAAGCATTATCGCAATGGCATTTCCCCATATAATACCATCCTTAACAACAAAGATTATATCTGACACTGTGAATTTATGAAATCTAGTAACTATACATCTAGTCATCATTTGCAAATTTTAATCCACTAAGCATTCAAATATATTAGGAATTAATCAAGAGGATATCCAACTTTTTACTAATAAATGTCAAAACAGTAAACAGCCCAATAGATGTAAGATAAACAAGTTGAGTTCAGAAATGTCCATTGCATGCATTATAGAAGTTTGTGGTACAAACATTTCATCAAGACCATTACAGAATTATATAACCAAAATAGAAACAACAAAAAAAAAAACAAAACAAAACAAAACAAACAAACAAAATCTATCTGCTTCTTACAACGAACTACAATCACTATACCTAGGGTAAAACAAATTCTACGCATGGAAAATGAACAGAAAAGGGAGAGAATAAACTGGGGGGGAAGGGATTTCTTTTTTTCCCTGTCAACTAAGAGGCATGCTGGTAGCAGTAGAAACTAGGTTCCGTAGCTCCATCAAATGTTCATCATTTGATATATGGAGCGAAAGGCGAAGATTTGTCACCAATGTTTCTTGTTCCCAACTTAAGGGTCCCAATGCATGCAATGCCTCAATAGTGCAACAGTAGGCATGTAACTCTAACCTATGAATTTCTTCTGCCAATTCCACCTGACTGGGAAGGAAACAATTCCCTTCCTTAAAGCTCCTATGACAAACAGACTCAGCATCACTACAATTTCCTTCAGTATCTTCAACAGAAAAATTACAACGCAACTTAAAGGAATCATTGCTAGTAATGCTACAACTAGCCACAGAGCATGTAATATTGTATCAAAACTATTTCATTATTTTT
Source organism: Camellia sinensis (assembly GCF_004153795.1). Classification (NCBI taxonomy): domain Eukaryota; kingdom Viridiplantae; phylum Streptophyta; class Magnoliopsida; order Ericales; family Theaceae; genus Camellia; species Camellia sinensis. The sequence goes on along the minus strand of NW_021024818.1, from coordinate 1,535,621 downwards.
TTTCTATTCAAAAACTATTTAATTTGATTTTTTTTAAAAATGACAAAATTAAGCCCTATATTTTCCATACAAAAATATCAACCCTTGACATTTGATAAAAAGATTTCCAAATTGAAAACAAAACAGAATATCTAAATTCTTTTTCAATTGAAAATACAAAGAAAATATCTAACCAAATTGAAACACAAATTCTTACAAATTACTAGGGATACTCGCGATTTAGTGGTTCAATTGCAGACAAATAAATCTCAAATCCGTCATCCGTTTAAAACTAGGCGGATTGAAAAAAATCAATCCATAACCATCTATTTTTCATCACTCATTCATCCAAAATGTAAGAGATCGATTTGAAAAAATCAAAATATCCGCTACTCACCCCTAAGTAAAGTGATAATGTCAGTCATGCTTGAAAAGCATTAGACATCATGTTGTGTATTGTTTAAAGGGAAGCCTTTGGTACACCCCCATTACAAATGTGTCTCAGATGTGCTTTTGTTACTTATTTGTTTAGTATTTTAGGATAAAATTATATATTTTGTAATTTAAATTTTTTTGATGAAAAAATATATAATATTATCATAAAAATACATAATATCACCACTAAATAGGTATCTTCATTTTTTAACAATAAATTGTTGTAGCTTAATTAAAATATTACGTAACATTTGTTATAAAAATATATAATAATAATATATATATATATATATATATGGTACATACCCTTAACAGGGGGTGAAGAAGTAAAAAAGGAAAAGGTTGCTGTGGGTCCTAGTAAGGACAAGAGACAAACTTCAATTTCTTCCACTCTTAATGAGATGGAATCTTGAGCTATTATACTTTCTTCATCACAGGATGAAAACAAGAGTAAACTTGAGGAGAAGACTAGCAGTCCATCCTACGACAATGGGATTGTTAAGAGGATGGAGAAGTCTTTCACTTCAAGGGAAGAGAACAAGAAGAAATTAGATAAGAAGATCAGATATTTACAGCTAGCAATGGAAAAAGGCTTTGCAAATCTGTCGATCAAACTGAAGAAGCCATGCTTCAAACCTTCAAGCAGAGGCCAAAACTTTCCAAAGCAAGGGCAAGGTGGAGATGCCAATGTTTCTTGGCTAGTTTTGCATACTAGCCTTTGGGTTTATGAGAGGATAGTCTTCTGTCTGTCCTTTGTATGTGACCTAGGTCCTTGGGTTGTGATTATGAGAGTCTTTGTAGTCTAGGTAGTACACAATGTAAGTTTCTGAATATTTCTGTATATTCAAATGTATTTTTGATACAAAGAGTACACTACTTGTATAGAACTCTAATCCCTATGACTAAAGGGAAAATAAGAATTACACAGAATATTTACACAATCACAATCATTCTAAATTCTTAAAATACAATATAGGCAATATATTTCTCACACATGACAGTGCCTCTTGGTCAGAGAAGATGCAGCTTCAGGGCATATCTTTATTTACCTGTTAGGGTTGTGTATTGAGCTTCATTTCACATCTCTATTATTTGGTAATAAAACTCATACCCAAAAAAATAAAAAAATAATAAAAAAGAAAGAAAGAAAGAAAGAAGACACCATCATCTGATGTCATGGTACAGAGTTCACCTACATTCTATTACGTATATTATAGGTGTGCCACCCACACAATTCAATACAGATTTTATATATCTCCGTCTGAGTTTCAACTAAATTCTAATCCACAGATTCATAACTAAAATGAAACTAATACAGACAAATCACTATCCAAATCAACTATAGTGGCAAATAAAAAAAACTTTGCAACATATGGAGAATGAAATCACACAGCTGCAAGAACAAGATGAAAAAATATGGATCAGCTGAGGTAAAGGTTCAAAATTAAAACCTTTCAAGTAGTCACATATCAGGACATCCCTTGGCAGCTGCATAACTCTGGTTCTGCATCCTTCAGCAAAACACATTCAAGGCTCAGAGGTGGCCTGAAATTGAAGAATGCAGAGCCTAATTACAATAAACATACCAGTAGCTCATCATAAGCTCTCCTATTTGTTGTTAGTTCGATGCCAAGAATGAACACTTGTCTACAACAAGAGAAAGTGGCAAACCCCAATATCATTATTAGAGATTTGGAAGCAAGGTGTACAAACTTCCTACTTCATCCCTGGAAAATGCAGGGGAAGCATCAATAATGTCCTTAAAATTACTACTTACATTGCCAAATGGTATGGACATAATCAGCTATTTGTAGAATGGAACCCACAAAATTTTCATATTATTGGTGCTTTCCTAAAACCCCAAAATTCCAAAAATTGAGGAACTTTACACACTCCACTTAACACAAAAGAGAAAAATACACATACAATACAAGTACAGAGAAAACTATAAGCATTATCGCAATGGCATTTCCCCATATAATACCATCCTTAACAACAAAGATTATATCTGACACTGTGAATTTATGAAATCTAGTAACTGTACATCTAGTCATCATTTGCAAATTTTAATCCACTAAGCATTCAAATATATTAGGAATTAACCAAGAGGATATCCAACTTTTTACTAACAAATGTCAAAACAGTAAACAGCCCAATAGATGTAAGATAAACAAGTTGAGTTCAGAAATGTCCATTGCATGCATTATAGAAGTTTGTGGTACAAACATTTCATCAAGACCATTACAGAATTATACAACCAAAATAGAAGCAACAAAAAAAAAAAAGAACAAAACAAAACAAAACAAACAGAGCAAAATTTATCTGCTTCTTACAACGAACTACAATCACTATACCTAGGGTAAAACAAATTCTACTCATAGAAAATGAACAGAAAAGAGAGAGAATAAACTGGGGGGGAAGGGATTTCTTTTTTTCCCTGTCAACTAAGAGGCATGCTGGTAGCAATAGAAACTAGGTTCCTTAGCTCCATCAAATGTTCATCATTTGATATATGGGGCGAAAGGCGAAGATTTGTCACCAATGTTTCTTGTTCCCAACTTAAGGGTCCCAATGCATGCAATGCCTCAATAGTGCAACAGTAGGCATGTAACTCTAACCTATGAATTTCTTCTACCAATTCCACCTGACTGGGAAGGAAACAATTCCCTTCCTTAAAGCTCCTATGACAGACAGACTCAGCATCACTACAATTTCCTTCAGTATCTTCAACAGGACCTCTGGAAAAATTACAACGCAACTTAAAGGAATCATTGCTAGTAATGCTACAACTAGCCACAGAGCATGTAATATTGTCTGCATCATTAGGTTCTAAGCTGATTGCATGCGAACACCCAACAGCTCCGCTTGGTTTCTCCCTCTCCACATCGACTTCAGTAAAGTGAGTTGTTCTGCTGTTAAAAGAAGTATAAAAGTTTTTTTCACCCTGCATTTCTCGATGGGACAAAACAGCATCTATCTTTTCAGGTAAAGGGGATGGATTTGCAGCAAGCAGAAGATGACACCTACCCTCTTTCGCAATTACTCTAAACTTCTGGGAAGTTCTTGCAGGTGCATCAACTTGAGAATAACAATCGGGCAATCCTCTCTTCAGAGTTCTGGAGGAAACAATATGTGATTCTTGGAAATTGTTATTGCTCTTAGCAGCACAAAGCTCCTTATTTACAGGGAAATTCATCCCTCTATCACCCCCCCCCTCCACCCCCCCCCCCCCCAAAAAAAAAAAAAGAAAAAGAAAAAGAAAGAAAGAAAGATAAAATCAATATAAGGTTGATCCCATTAAAACTATTGTTAAATTGTATGACAACAAAAAAAAAAAGAACAAGATCAATATTGCTCTAGAAGCCCCAAAATAAATCAACTAGTTCAAATGTCATTAATAACATATCCAAATAAACTTGAATCTAATTATTCTCAAGTGTTAACTTTTTATATCCGCATAAGAGTATCAGCTATAAACGGATTTGTGGAAAATTTGGGAAGCAGAAGATGCAAATTTTAGCAGAAGAAAGAGAATTCAAAACAAGAACTCCTAAATAATACATAAATAAAGACCGGACACTGGAATATTTGAGTTGCAAGCCTAAAACAGATTCAGAAAAAAAAACTACCTTTCCAATCACGAACCATTTGCCACCCTGCCAAGATTGTCGCACCCGGAGGTCAACTTTACTGACTTTGAATTCATGGGAGGATCCAAGTAACCTAACCAAAAAGCAATTCCTACACAAAACCTTAGAAACAGTTGCCATCTTCCAAGAAAAATTCTGAAACACCTCTACAACATCACCAGGAGACACAATTCTCCAATAGTTTCACTGGAGGAGGACAGGGACTAATTGACTTTCTAGCAATGCAGAAGAATGATGAGATTAATGTTATGCTTCATTTCCCTTTCCAAATCACTACTCAAATCCATAATGATCCAAACACAGACTAAGAGAATTGGAAACAATTGAGAAATTTGTATAGAGAGAGATAGAACTACCTTGCAGTAATTTAAAAGTTACAGATAACAAGTATATGATGAGACATGATGCATACATTCCATTGAATTCTTGTAATGACTATGTTAATGGAAACTGCCACAATTGATATCACCTATGTTATATATCAACATTTTTGTAGATATAAATCCTCTCTCTCTATTTATATAGACATTACATGTACCAAATATAGTGATCAGATGAACTATGTAAAAAGCAACATTAAATACATAAACCTAAACCTAAAGATCATCATACTATGTCCACCTGCGCCACAAAAAACAGCAATCTTTACAACAAGAAATGGCAGCAGAAAATTACCAACACGCAGTCCAAACTTACTTTCAGAGAACAGAAATTGTTTTCTGAAAACAATTTACATTAAAAGCAGAATCGAAGCGAAGCGAATAACCTTATCGGCGATTTGAGACTTCGCTCGAGAGAGGTTTGGATTGGTATGTGGGGAATTTGGTTTTGTTTTCAGTCTCTCGTTAACATTGTTGTTGTGGAGGTGATGGTGGTTATTTGGCCCGTTTGGAGAGATGTGGAACAATGATTATACATATATAACTTAATAAATATAGTTTATAGTCGTAAATATAAAATTGGGAGATTATAGATTTAAGCAATGGAGTAGCGTTTGATTAATAAGTTATAAAATAATTTTTTATTGTATAATTGTTTTTTCTGTCCTTATATGATATAAAAATGATTATTTTGTCATTTTTTTTAGTTTTAATTTTAAAAAAAATATCTCATTAATAAAAGTTAATATAATTAGTATTAATTAGTATCAATTAATATAAAAATTGATACATTTGTTAAAAATATAATGGAAGTATTATTGTCATAATTATTTTCTATTATAAATTAATTAGTATCAATTAATTGCTTAATTAGTATCAATTAATACTAAAATTATTAATTAGTATCAATTAATTGCTTAATTAGTATCAATTAATACTAAAATTATTAATTAGTATCAATTAATGGCTTAATTAGTATCAAAATTTAATTTTTATTAGTATCAATTAATATTAATAATCAACAATTGTTATTAATTAGTATCAATTAATAATTAATTCATTACAAAAGTATACAATATTAATTTATTAATAATTAATACCAATTAATATTGATTTTTTTTCTTTTTCTTCAGAAATATACATTTTTTTAATCTTTTAATTAATATAAAAATATATAATATGAATTTATTAATAATTAATACTAATTAATATTTATTTTTCAATTAATATTGATTTTTTTTTCCTTTTCTTTAGAAATATACAATTTTTTTTAATTAATATTAATATTTAGGTATTGACGAGGGCATTTAAGTAATTTTAACCCCCACACCAATTGTGCGCTTAAGTCAAAAATTTAAGTATCCCTTGACCAGCTTTTGAGATAAGTTAAGAAATAACTTGATTTACGATATAAACTGGTTAACTTAAGCTGCACCAAACACAATATTTTAGTTTAAATTAAATTAAAAGTTGAAATAAGTAGCTTATAAGCTCTACCAAACAGGCCTATCGTTGTGGGTGGGTGTTTTTTGTATTTTTGTTTTTAAAAAACAAAAACAAATCTGTTTTCTCTTTGTTTAATAAATAAACAAACAAAGAATAATAAAATGTATGCCAAGTTGCCAACTCCCCAAGAAAAGCTTTGTTTGGTTGAAAGGATTTTTCACTGCTTCACGTCATTGTGTGCCTGGTGCGTGCTGCGCACTCCGTCCTTTTGGATTGGGTAAATTGCACTTACATCCTGAAAGTTTGAGTTTTACACATATTATTCCTGATGTATAAAAAATTACCTTAATTCCCCTGTCATTGTAGATATTAAATTTATGCATTCTCTTTTCTTATTTTGCTTTAATTTCTCTCATTTTTTTTTTCTCCTTTGCTTTGCTTTTTTTTTCCCAATGTAATTTCTTCTATTTTTCTATTAAAAGTTGTTATCTTTTGTATAAATAAGAGAGTATGAAATGAGACTATTAATCACAAAAGTAAAAATGTAACTTTCAAAATATCAAGAAATGAGATGTAATTGGACCAAACCTCAAGGGTGCCAGTATAATTTACCCTTTTGGATTTTTCCCACTATTTCGTTGTTTATTATTACTTATATTATTAGTCACTATTTTTTTTTAGATAGTATTATTAGGCCTCGTTTGGGGAGTGACTATTTTAGCCAAAAAGTCAAAAAGTTCCTAAAAATTATCACATCACCTCTCTACTTTTTTACACATCTTTTCGTAAAAAGCCAAAAAATTACTAAAATAACATGTTCCTAAACAAGGCCTTAGTCAATATTTGGAATCAGTTTTTTTTTCCCCAAGTATTTGTTATTACTATTAGCTAAAAACAGGAATTTGATTTTTTTTTTTCAATTATTTGTCATCACTATTGTGGGGACATAATTTTTGAATCACAACACGTGGCCGAGGTGTCACCGAAGTGCCAACCGAGGTGCCACGTGTCCTGGTCATGACACCGAGATCGTCTCGGCTAGGTCGAGGTTATCTGCGAAGATACCGGAATCCGGGATAAGCGGATAAGAGACAAGAGTCCTAAAATGAGAAAAGACTTCAGTTTGGATAAAGATAAGACTCTTAGAGAGTTTATTCCAATCCTACTGGGAGTCCAAGATTAGTAATAATCCTAAGTCCATTGAAGCTAGGCTTCTATTGGGATTAGGTAAGTGTTGGCTATAAAAGAGAAGCACCCTCACGGTTATAAGGTATGCTTTTTATGCTCTGAATAGTGAGTTAAGCACTTTTGCTATCTTTGAGAGATAACTGACTTGATCGTCGGAGTGCCCCCTGGTGGACGAACCACCGCCGGAATCTCTTCTTTTTGTGACAGGTCGTTCGGGGTTAATCTATTCTGCTAGTGTTCTCCAGCTGAGTGCTTGTTTGGCAGTGTGGTCGGAAATTGACACACATAATTTGGCGCCAAATTGTGTGTGTCAATTTCTGACCACACGGTAGACGGCGCCAAATTGTGTGTGTCAATTTCTGACTACACTGCCAATCAAGCACTCAGCTGGAGAACACTGGCAGAATAGATTGCCCGAATGACTTGTCACAAAAAAGAAGAGATTCCGGCAGTGGTTCGTCCACCCGGGGACACTCCGACGATCAAGTCAGTTATCTCTCAAAGATAGCAAAAGTGCTTAACTCACTATTCAGAGCATAAAAAACATATCTTAGACCCATGAGGGTGCTTCTCTTTTATAGCCAACACAAACTTAGTCCCAATAAAAGCCTAGTTTCAATGGACTTAGGATTACTGCTAATCTTGGACTCCTAGTAGGATTGAGATAAACTCTCTAAGAGTCATATCTTTACCCAAACTGAAGTCTTCTCTCATTTTAGGACTCTTGTCCCTCATCCGCTTATTCCGAATTCCGATATTCTCGCAAATAACCTCGGCCTAGCCGAGATCATCTCGACATCATGACCAGGACAAGTGGCACTTCGACTGGCACTTCGATAACAAATCGGTCACGTATTGTCATTCAAAAATTATGTCCCCACAACTATTGACTAAAAATATTAATTTTGAGATTTATGAGTGTCTCATCAGTACAACTTACAACTAGAGGTTTGATGCCCAACTACGAAAAGTTGGCTTCCGACCCCTTCTTCATTTTTAAAACAATTCACCATGTTTTGTTTCAAAAAATTGAGTTTTTTTTTTCCGTATTTTTTTAATATTTTACATAATTTTTTTAAATACATCTAATTTAAATAAACTTAAAAATATAATTTGTGAAAAAAAAACTTTAAAATATTCAACAAATATAAAAAAAAATACAAAATAAATAAATAAATAAATAAAAATTCAATAGATTTTCGTATTTTGTTGTATTCAATGATTTTTTTTTAATTTTTTTTACTTTTTAAGTATATTCAGATTTAGTGGATCATAGATTTTTCGTTAGTAAGGGAAACAGACATTAGCTTTAGGACCAAAATGACTCAAATTAGTAACTTTAAGGATTAAAATGACAAAATTAAAATTTAAGAGATTAAAATAACAATAAGTGCATACTTTAGAGACAAATTGTTTTTTATCCATTATTTTATTATTGTTGACTAGTAGAATACACATTTTGAATTTGTATTTAATAGGTGACATCTCTAAATTGATTTTGTAGCTCCACTATTGCACATGAGATCTATCATGAATCTTACTTCAATAATTTGATTTATTAATTTTGTAATCTCATGTAGGTAAATCATTCAAAAATAAATAAATAAGTCAGATTGATCCATTAATCATAACACATATATTTAATTTCAAAAAAATTAATGGTGTAACTTTATCTATGTTTGGCTACCAACACATGACTAACCAACATTTACTAATGCCTCATTTGGCTCAATTTAGAAATTATAAGTGACTTAATTCCCTATCTAAAAAAAAAAAAGTGAGTAAATTTTTTTTTTTTTAGTGAATTTATTTTATAATTTTTAAAAAAGTTTTAGATTTCTAGATTCAACTCAACAAGACGAACTAAAAAATTATAATTTTAAAATATATATATATATATATCCAGAAAAGACAAAAATAAGCCAAAATAAGTAAATTTTTTTGCTTATTTTTGTCTTTAGTGATTTTTTCTGAAATTTTTCAAAAAAATATATATATATATATACTTTTTAGGTTTGTCTAGACAAGACGAAACAAAATTTAAAAAAAAAATCACCAAAAACAAAAAAATTAGAAAAAAGAGGTAACTTTTTTTTGTTGCCAAAATGGGCCAAATTGAATTTATTGAGTAATTAATTTCAATCATTAATTATTCAATAAAATTTTATTCAAATTTTCATAAAAACAATAATCAAATTGTTTTTGAAAATTGTGGGGGACATATTTCGTGAATGGCAGCATGTGGCCAAGGTGACGCCGACGTGTCAGTTAGGGTGCCACGTGGCTTGGTCATGCGCCGAGATTATCTCGGCTAGGCCGAGGTTATTTGCGGAGATATCAGAATCCGAGATGAGTGGATAAGGGACAGGAGTCCCAAAATACGGAATGACTTTAGTCTGGATAACGATAAGGCTCTTTGGGAGTTTATCTCTATCTAGCTGAGGGTCCAAGATGAGCATTGAGCCAAAGTCTATTGAAGCTAGGCTTCTACAGGAATCAGGTCAGTATTGGCTATAAAAGCAAGGCATTTTCGTAGGTCTAAGGTATGCTTTTTAGGCTCTGTCCAGTATGTTAAGCACTGTTGGCTATCTTTGAGAGATAATTACTGACTTGATCGTCGGAGTACCCCCGGGTGGACGAACCATCGTCGGATTCTTATCTTTCTGTAATAGGTTGTTCGGGCTTAATCTATTCTGCTGGTGCTCTCCTACCGAGTGTTCCTGTTTGGTTGTGTGGTCAAAAATCAACACCCACAATTTGGTGCCACTTGTAGGAAAGTAAGGAGAATAAATGGCCAACGACGGGCAGAAAGAAAAGGTCGGGGAAAACATTCCTGGTGGGCGTGGCAAACACACCAATCCTAATGTAGAGGAGTAGAACTGTAATGAAGGACCTCGGGATCAAAATCCTGGGAAAAAAGGCGTCGGCCAAGAGAGAGATGCACCGAAGAAAGCATGTCAAGGTGGGTATTATAACAAAAGTGATCTCCATGTATGGAAAGATAGATTCCTAATGAGGGACGGTGAGATGAAGGGAATGACAAACAAATTGGCAGACCTACAATCGGTTGTCAACTTCATGATGCAGAACAACGTCATGCAGCCACCACTTCCGTTAAAGAACACGTCGATTCCAACGGCCAAGAACGATGCCCAGAAAGGGGGGCAGAAAGCTGTCCCAGTAGTCCCTCAGCATGATAGGGTGAATGAACGCTCACTCCGGTCTTCACGGGACGTCGGACGAGCAAAATCAATGAAAGGAGAGTCTTAGAGGACACCTCGTACGAACGGAACGTATGTCAAGGAACGTCGGCATGTTCAAGGGAAGGAACTTTGTTTTGACACGGTGAATGAAGAGAAGTCCAAGAAGACTCATAACGATGCTGGGAGTAGCGCACCAAAAAGACTGAAATCCGTTGACAGCTAAGCTCCGGGTCGGACTAAGGAGGAGGGACTACCTCTAGAGAAAGAGGCAGAAGGCCAAGGTCACATCCCCGATCAAGCCGAAGACGCTGTTCTTAGTAGAACTGGATAGGTTTGAGGCCCTAAAAAGGTTCCATATGTCGAGGTTCCAGATATATGACGGTAAGTCTGATCTGAACTTTCACGTCGGCTTATACTTTAATTCAATGGCACTATACACCAGGAACAAACCACTGCTATGCAAGGTGTTCCCCTCATCTTTTGGGGAAATTGCGTCGGATTGGTTTCACAAGTTGCTGAAAGGAACTGTGAAGAGTTGGGATGGCCTGGCCGAGATGTTTGTGGCTAGGTTTGTTACAAACAAATTGTAGCCATTAAGGGTAGACTTCCTGATGGCTTTGAAAATTGGCGAGGATGAAAGCCTCATGGATATGCTAAAAGGTATTATGAGGTGTTTAACCGAATACCAGGGTGCAACCAAGAGTTAGTGGTCGTATCTTTTAAGAATGCCCTGAACGATGCTTTAAAATTCATTGGCAAAGACTCTGCCGAAGAGTATGGAGGAGCTCATTGCCAGGATCGAGAAATATGCGAGAGCCGAAGAGGATACGCCAGAAACGAAGGCGTCAAAGCAAGAGAAAAGGAACGGCTCGCTGAAGCGAGGCCGAGGTAATACAAATTTTAATAGACAAGAAACAGGACTGAGTGCTGCACAGGCAGTCAACACCGTGTTCCGGATCCTGGTTTATAAAGTCTTGGAAAGGATCAGGAACCAGCCGTATTATAGAGCGTCGGAGAGGATCCCTAGTGAATTTATGAGGAGAAGTCTAGGAAAGCACTGTGCTTATCACAATGAAGATGGACACCTGACGCAAGGTTGTAGAGCCCTAAAAGAACATTTGGAAGATCTGGTTAGACAAGGTCACTTAAGGGACCTAGTAGATGAGACCAGAATGAGGAAAGAACAGGCAAGGCTGCCCCAGGCACCGGCAGCACCACCTCTACCAGCACCACAATTGCAAGAAGATGAACCACGAGTGATCAATGTGATTCACTCAAGGGTCAATGAGAACTCGGTACGTGGGGAGACTCAAAGGGTGAAACACTTACAGCATGTGTATCAGGTCCAGCAGAAGAGGCATAGGACAAATAAGTGCCAGGAACCAATGGTGTCTTTTACTGAAGCAGACCTGGACATGGTGTGGCATCCACACAACGATGCTCTAGTAGTGACCCTCAAGATTGGAGAATGTCAAATAAAGCGCATTTTGATCGACCAAGGCAGCTCATGTGATATCATGTATATCAGATGTTACAAGGAGCTCGGCCTACACCGAGATGATCTAGAACAGTCCAATAACCGAATGGTCTACTTCAATGGAACGCCGACCTGGCCGTTGGGAGCAATAAATTTGGAGGTGCAGGCAGGCACCAAGAAGGCAAGCACAGAGTTCATAGTAATTGACACCCACTCCCTTTACAATGTTATCTTGGGAAGGCCATGGTTGCACGCAATGAGGGTTATTCTCTCAACACTACACCAACTGTTGCAGTTCCCAACAATGCATGGAATTGAGGAGGTCAGAGAGCATCAAGTGTAGGCAAAGAATTACTCCATGGTAGCAATGAAATCCACTTGCAACGTGCGAGAAGCAGAAACAGTAGAAATTGAAGACGAGGACATGGAGGTCCTGGATGATGTCGGCAAAGAGTCGGCCGACAAAAGTGAGGAAGCCTTAAAGAAAATTCTGGTCCAATAAGGTGATGAAGAGCGCTTCTTCCTTCTCGTCTCAGGACTAGACGAGGAGGAGGAAAGGGAGTTAGAGTCATTCTTGCGAGTAAACATAGAGGTGTTTACCTGGACGCCATACGAGCTACCTAGCATTGATCCCAAGGTCACTTGCCATAGACTAAATGTAGACAGGTCAGCTAAATCCATCATTCAACAAGCAAGGAGGCCGACGTTGGTTCATATGGAAGTAGTAGAAGAGGAAGTGGACAAATTGTTCGAGGCCAGAGCCATTCGAGAGGTAAACTACCCAACTTGGTTGTCAAACACAATTGTTATGAAAAAAAAGAATGGGAAGTGGAGGGTCTGCGTGGACTTCACCAATCTAAATAAGGCTTGTCCCAAAGACAGTTTCTCACTCCCCAAGATCGATTAATTAGTGGATGCCACTTAAGGGCATGGAATGATGAGCTTCTTGGACGCTTATAGGGGGTACCATCAGATAACAATGTACCCCCTGATGAGGAGAAGACTGCATTTATCACCCCAAAAGGGCTGATTGCTATAGAATGATGCCTTTCGGGTTAAAAAATACAGGAGCAACCTACCAGAGGTTGGTGACCAAGATGTTCAGACATCTGATTGGCAAAACAGTGGAAGTATACATTGACGACGTGGTTGTGAAGACCAAAGAACCTGAGGATCACCTGGCCGACTTGAAAGCAGTTTTCGATATTCTTAGAACATATCGACTCCGACTCAATGCTTCGAAGTGCGCATTTGGAGTTGGGTCTGGTAAGTTTCTGGGTTACTTGGTTACTAGAAGGGGCATTGAGGCAAGCCCAGATCAAATCAAGGTCGTCCTTGACTTGAAGAGCCCAACATCGGCAAAACAAGTACAGATACTTATAGAAAGGGCCGCAACCATGAATATGTTTATAAGCAGAAGTTTAGATAAGTGTAGACCATTCTTCAATTTATTGGAAAAGGACATAGATTTTTTGTGGACAAAGGAGTGTGAAGTCGCCTTGGTCGACTTGAAAAAATACCTGACCACAGCTCCAGTTCTTTCAAATCCAGTACTCGGAGAGGAACTGTTCTTATACTTAGCGGTTTCAGAGCATGCAGTAAGTGCAGTGGTAATCAGAGAAGAGAATGGAGAACAAAGGGCAGTATACTATGTGAGTAAAACCCTAACAGGCGCAGAAACCAAGTACTTGCCCCTAGAGAAATTGACACTGACCTTAGTGATGACTTCCAGAAAGTTGAATCATTACTTCCAAGCCCACAAGATTGTGGTATTGACTGAGCATCCCTTGAAGTCCCTGTTATAGCAAGGAGATCTGATAGCAGGGTAGCCAGATGGGCAGTAGTGTTGGGCCAATACAACTTAGAGTTTAGACCCAGAACAACAATCAAAGGCCAAGTTCTGGCCGACTTTGTGGCTGAGTTCACACCTGGTGCCATACCACGTTAGGCTCTGGTAAGCCGTGGCTTAAGGTGTCCAGGGAAATAAGAGGAGACCCAATTGGGAATGAAAAATCCCACAACAGAGCAGAAGAAAGAAGAAAAATCGAAGCCCTGCGATATCTACATCGGCGACTCTTTTCTCCTATTTGTTGATGAGAGTTCAAACCGTCAAGGAGCGGGAGCAAGAGTGGTGTTAGTATCACCAGATGGGCGAATGTTAGAACAGTCTATCCATTTGGGGTTCAAAGCCTCAAACAATGAAGCAGAATATGAGGCACTAATCGCAGGGTCGAAGTTAGCAGCAGCAATGGAAGCCGACGAAGTGGTAGTCTTCTGTGACTTCCAACTTATTGTGAACCAGGCAACATATGAGTATGCAGCCCGAGATGAAAGAATGATAGCCTATGTCAAAGAAATTGTTAGACGGCTAGCCTTATTTCAGGATTGTCGATTACAGCAGGTTAACTGAGATGACAACAACCATGCCGATGCCTTGGCTAACCTGGCTAGTGCAATGAAATCAGTGGAGGCAAGGACAATAATGGTTGATTATTTGTCAGGACGAAGTGTAGAATCACTAATCACAGAGTATGAAGCAATGTGTGTGGAGATGACAACAACCATGCCGATGCCTTGGCTAACCTGGCTGGTGCAATGAAATCAATGGAGGCAAGGACAATAATGGTTGATTATTTGTCAGGACCAAGTGCAGAACCACAAATCGCAGAGTATGAAGCAATGTGTGTGGAGATGGGTCCAAGTTGGATGGATGCAATAGTGATGTTTCTTAGGGACGAAAAACTGCCATATGATCGCAAAGAGGCGTATAAGACCAGACTGAAGTCGACAAGGTTTAGCCTAACAGCAGAAGGACATCTCTACAGAATGTCTTTTACTGGTCCCCTTTTGAGGTGTGTGCATCCCTCCCAAGTTGAAGACTTCTTGTATGAAATACATGAAGGGGTATGTGGCAGCTACACTGGGGCCAGATCGCTTGCTCATAGGGCCATTACTCAAGGGTACTGGTGGTCCTACATGCAGAAGGATGCTGAAGCCTACGTCAGAAAGTGCGAGAAGTATCAGAGGTTTGCACCCTTGATACATTAACCAGCAGCAGATTTGAACCCAGTATCCAGCCCTTGGCCATTTGCCCAGTGGGGCATGGATCCTTATTGGACAACTGCTCTAAGCAACTGGGTAAAGGAAGTTTCTGCTGGTAGTAACTGATTACTTCACAAAGTGGGTAGAAGCTGAGTCCCTTGCAAAGATTCGAGATATTGATGTGAAGAACTTCATATGGAAGAACATCATCACCAGGTTTGGGATTCCAAAGGAAATAATAGCAGAGAATGGCACTCAGTTTGACAGTAAGTTAATCAAAAACTTCTGTGCAAAGTACAAAATCAAGAATTACTACTCTACTCAAAGTTTTCCTTAGAGTAATGGTCAAGCAGAAGCATCTAATAAAACTATCTTGGATGGGACCAAAAAGAGGTTGGGAGCAGCAAAGGAAAAATGGATGGAAGAGTTGCCTAATGTACTCTGGGCATATCGGACTACGCCAAGAAGATCAACTGGGGAATCTCCATTTGCCATGGCTTATGATACTGAAGTAGTTATCCCACTGGAAATCGGCATCCCAAGGATCAGAACCTAGGGAGTGAAAAATGGTACTAATGAGGCATTTCTAGCCCGAGATCTAGACCTACTGGAGGAAAAGAGAGAGAGAGCAGCAATTCGGCTAGGGGTATACCAACAACAACTTGTTAGGGCTTACAACAAGAAGGTCAACCCAAGAGAGTTCAAAGTTGGGAACCTTGTGCTAAGGAGAGTAGTCAGCAACAAGAAGGATCCTAGGGAGGGCAAGCTTGGCCCAAATTGGGAGGGGCCTTATAGAATCATCTCGGTCGCCGGCAATGGGGCATATCGGCTTGAAAACAATGATAGCAAAGTTACCAAGACCCTAGAACACTTGCAACCTAAAGTTTTTCTATCATTAGATTTTTGGTTTTCGGAGTTTATGTCATTAGCCGAAGTAATAATAAAATTTTAATTTGATTTTTATTTGAAATTTGTGTGATAGGACTGACCAGTCCTATGACGATGTTTCTGAATGAAACATGACGAATAACTTAGACTTATTATATGGCAGAGTTGAGTTATACTTGCATATAATAGAGTTGAACTAAGTGAGTGATGTTTCTAAATGAAACATGACGAATAATTTAGACTTATTATATAGCAGAGTTGAATTATACTTGCATATAATAGAGTTGAACTAAGTTGGCAATGTTTCTGAATGAAACATGACGAACAAACTTATCATATGACAGAGTCGAATTGTACTTGCATATGATAGAGTTGGAATAAGATTTGCCATGTCGCCAGAGTTAAACTCAGAATGGAACTAAGTGTTCTTTAATCGAATTAATAGAGAAACTCAGGTTGAATACCTCGGTTAGTCTTTGTTCGAATCTGACTTCGGGCGAAAGGCTATAAGCGCTTAATGTAAACTTAAGTGAAACTTAGGTTCATATTAGGGGGTAGAGAGCTGGAGAATGATGAATAAATTTAAAAGTTTAAAGTACTTGGGACTTGTTAAAATTTTTGGAAAAATTTACAAGTTAAAATGGGCTTAACACTTGTTGAAATTTCAGAAAAATTCACAAGTTGAAGTTAGCCAAGGTAATATTGAAAGAGGTATCCGAGATACATACTGGCCGAGATGACCAACCAGGTTGCCAAACTTGGAAAGGATAGGAGGAAGAAGTCTTGATAGAAGACAGTAAGTGAAAGTGAATGAGCAAGTTTAAAGAAACAACACTTGTAAATTCACAATATTTTTTAGTGTTAGCCAAGGCCGAGATAAACAAATTAGAAGATATATCCGAGGTACTTTCCCTCGAGGTGATTGCACAATTAAGGTGTACTTTGAAGAAATACACAAATATTCTAAGTATGGAAAATGTGCAAATGGAAAGTAGTAAATCATATATGAAATAAATATTCAACACTTAGAAGACAAAAGAAGACTTGCATTAAAAAAAAAAAAAACAACAACAAAAACAACAACAACAACAACTTGTTTGAGGTACAAATAAAGGCACATCTGCCAAATTGCAACTCAAAATTGTTCAAGAAGAATGAAGGTACAACTTAAGGAAGAAAGAGTACAAAGTAAGGAAACAATATCCTAAGCACTAGGATTGGTCTGAGATTGCTCAACCTCGACTGTTGGAGTTGTATCAGCCTCGGTTGGCCGAATTGCATTCTTCTCTGCCACTATCCCGGTATCTATTTCAAGCAAAGTCTGATCCAAACTCTTTTCAGCACATTATACCTCGGCCTCAAAAGTGATTGGTTTGGGAGAGGCGCCCTTGGAAGCCAAGTCATCCTCCTCATCTTGAGTCAAGTCTAGGATTTGCTCGTTTAGGGTGGGGGACTTGGCATCAGTGGTAGCCTCCTCATCCTCTTCATCAGCACCGCCATCCTCGGCATCATCCTCGTCGGCTTCTTCACTAGAATCCTTAGGCTCTGGAGGGAAAGGCACTTGAAGTTGATTGATGTCTTAGAGGTCGAAGTCCATTGGGATAGATAACTTGTTAAGCACTGCCGTCCAACCAGGTAATAACCTCGATTGCAAGCCAGGTTGACATGCTCTTTGTACTGGTCACAGACGGCGGCTTGCCCCATCTTCGTAAACCTTTTTATCGGCCACCTTGACCTCGGCCTCCTTGAGTCAAGGGCCTCTTGAAGCTTAGCCTCTAAATCAGCTGCCTTGGCCTTGGCAACCTCAAGATCGGCTCTGGCGGCCTCGGCTTCAGCATTGGCCATTTTGGCTTTTTCCTCAGCTAAATCCTGAACAGCTTTGGAAGCCTTGGCTTGATCCAGCAGAGCTCAATTGTTGGCTTTGGCATGATTGAGTGAGGAAAAGAGTTTGGAAGCTTTCTTAGTCTTCCTTGCCAACTCTTTCCTTATCATCTCAATCTTAACTGTGTACAAATGCGCATGCTGGATAACATGCAAAAAGTAACACACATCAGTGAAATTTGACTAAGTGTAGAAAGACTGTAAAAGAGTAAATAAAGAGGATTACCAAGACTGAGTGTTGCATCATGAGGCCAAAGTTTTCATACACATGAAGGTCGGCCATGTGATTTATATCCTCAGGTAAGAGCACAGCCGTTGACAGGGCACTGATCTTGACGTCATTAATTGCGCTGTCACCAGCTGTCAGGGGTCTGTCCCCCACCATGACCTAAGGAGCCCAGGTCATATTGCGAGGAAAGCTGTTACCCTCAGGTTGGTCAGACCTCAGCCTTTTGGATGGTTAGAAATCTAATGTATCGGCCTCGGTTGGCCTCTTGTTGGCAGAATGAGTGCTTTTTGGAGATTGGTATAGTGTCCTCAAAATCAATCTGAGTCACTGTAGCCTTGGCCTTAGACTTCTTGACCCTCTTTGGCTTAGGCTTGGATTGGGAAGGAGAAGGGGAGGACTGCACAGTCACTACCCCTGGGATGTTGACTAGAAGGTCCTCAACAACTGCTGGTTTGCAGCCCATTTCATTGGCAGTGGCAACAAGTGTAACTTTTGTGCCGAAATGAATGGCGGGAAGGGCGATTGGAGGATTGGTTGGATTGTAGACCGACGCCTCAGAATCTTGTCATTTACGGCTACGAGTTCGGTCTGCTAGTACGTTTGGTAAAGCACGACGTCAGCGTTGGCGCTGAGATGGTGGGATTAGTTGAGCTGGAGCAGAAGTGGAGGGTTGCTCTACTGGGTCTGATAAAGAAGCCTGATCTGGCCTTGGCGATGAAGCAACTGTGGGAGTTGTTGCTGATGGGGGAGTCTTGCTTCGGCACGGGATGTCGGGTAATGCAGACTTATAGGTCGGGATATAATTAAGCAGCAAAGGGGCTTTGCGCTTGTTAATATCCAAACCTAAAAGCCTTTTCAGATCGGGGCTGGGGAAGAAGGTCTGCCGAAAGTCCTTTGCTGGCTGGGGAAGAGCTGCAAAAATGAATAAGAGGATTACAAAAAATAGATATACATTGACAAATCCAAGCCGAAATATGGTTAAAAGGATAACTCGGCTCTTACCATCACCCTCTTTAAACACCGATCGACACAGAGGATAGAAATGAATGTCGTTGTGAGTGCAAATTTCCAATTGCCTAAGACGATGAAGTAATTATCTCCAGCACCCTTGTTAAAGTCTGGGAGATCGGCTATTAGTTTGTAGGCAGTGGACCTGGGCTTGAGGTAGTATATGTAGCCTTTTTCAGACTTAAGGCCACACATGGTATAACAGAATTAGATATCAGCTAAAGTGATCCTAGCTTTTTCTCGATGTGCTAGTTCAATTATGCCATTGATAACCCTATATGAGTTGATGACTAGCTGCATAGGGTTGAGCTTATGGTAGTGAAGGACCTCCCTAAAGAGAATGTCTAGGGAAAATCGAAGTCCACACTCTATAAAGGCCACTACTGGGAAGGGCATGGAATCCCCATCCAGCATGATAGAGTCCTTCTCCTCAGCCAACCTGAGTTAAACATCGGCTGGGATGGAGAACTCTCGACGGAAATACTTTATTTTTTCTGTGGTATTTACTCTCTACCTGAACATACCTATGATGTCGGCTAGTGAAGATTGGGGCAAAAATTCAGAAAAGAGTGGTTGATATGAGTTTAAAGATCTCGGCTAAAACCTAAGCTGGAATCGGAGTAAGGGTTTTTGAAGATCTAGGAGGAATTTCAATTTTCCTAAGGAATGTGATCTCTATCAAAATCCCAAACCTAAATCTATACGGAAACACGAATCAAAGGCTAGAATCTGGAAACAAGTCAAAGAAAAGCAAAAAGGAACATGATTCAGAATCAAGAAAACAACATTTTTTTAAGAAACACTGAGTAAGGTGTGTGCGGATGTGCAAAAGCCAAGAATAGTGGCAAAATTGTTAAAACTTCGAATTTATGAACACTACGTGTGTGCATGAATCACAGACAAAACACAAGATTCAAAATACAGTGAAGATTCATGAACAAAAACTAATTTGCAGTGGCAGCGAACAACATGTAAACATGCAATGGATTTTGAAAATCAAGGGAATAATGAAAGGCTGAATTTAAAGTGGAAAGATATTGTGACTTATCGAATTGGGTCGAGAACGAGGATGTTGAAGTAAGGTTTGCCGGAGACGGATGGATGTGAAGATTTCGCCGGAGGTGCGGAACGGAGTTCGGTTGTAGAAGGCTTTGAAGGTATAAAAATGGCGATTTGGGAGAGAGACGTTAGAGAGAGAAAAGTTTAAAGGTGAAATACTCAAAAGTGAAGAGACAGAGAGAGAGTGAGAAGTTTTGTCAAAATTGTGAAAATGCGGCAAATCATAATGAATATGCCTTGGACGACATGTCTGTCAGGCGGCGTGCGCAGAAACGACGCGACCTAATGGCGCATGTCAGGTACGAATTAATGAGAGAAGGACGTGTGGCGAAAATGATTGAGAAAACCATGCGTGATAGCTCATGAGCAAATAAAACTCTTGGAGTTCTTGATTTAATGAAGCAAAAACCTCGGCTAGAGGAGCGATCTCGGTTAAGGGACTTGAAAAACTTGGTTCTTGGTCATTAATAAAGTAGACTGCAGAGTCTTGGTCATATGGAGCCGACGAGTGATGATCTCGGTCGTGAAGGATAAAGTAAGTCTTAGCCGACGTTCTATGTGGACATACGATGTAGGTTCCATCACCTTAGGTTGCCGAGGTAATAAAACCTAGGGGGCAGTTGT
This sequence comes from Camellia sinensis, assembly GCF_004153795.1. Lineage (NCBI taxonomy): Eukaryota > Viridiplantae > Streptophyta > Magnoliopsida > Ericales > Theaceae > Camellia > Camellia sinensis. The sequence continues at coordinate 1,515,132 of NW_021024818.1, read as the reverse complement.
GGGGGACATATTTCTTGAATGGCAGCATGTGGCCAAGGTGACGCCGACGTGTCAGCCGGGGTGTCACGTGGCTTGGTCATGCGCCGAGATTATCTCAGTTAGGCCGAGGTTATTTGCGGAGATATCGGAATCCGAGATGAGTGGATAAGGGATAGGAGTCCCAGAATAGGAGAGGACTTCAGTCTGGATAAAGATAAGGCTCTTAGGGAGTTTATCTCTATCTAGCTGAGGGTCCAAGATGAGCATTGAGCCAAAGTCCATTGAAGCTAGGTTTCTACAGGGATCAGGTCAGTATTGGCTATAAAAGCAGGGCGCCCTCGTGGGTCTAAGGTATGCTTTTTAGGCTCCGTCTAGTAGGTTAAGCACTCTTGGCTATCTTTGAGAGATAATTACTGACTTGATCATTGGAGTGCCCCCAGGTGGACAAACCACCGCTGGATTCATATCTTTCTGTAATAGGTTGTTTGGGCTTAATATATTCTGTTAGTGCTCTCTTATTGAGTTTCCATGTTTGGATGTGTGGTCAAAAATCAACACCCACAGCAATTTTAATATTTTGTGAGAGAGATGAAATTGTTAAATCATCTTTTGATATTCTTGGATAAATGCGAGTTTCCATTTGGTTTGAAAATGGTGGAACATGAGAAAATGCATGAACAACTTCAACCTCCATTTTCGAGTAGCATAAGTAAAAACTTTTTTTCCTCAAAAGTAAACGGAATTTTATTAAAATGAAACTAACCAATCAAATGTTGTTATTAATGTTAGGCCTTTTGTAGTTACCAATTTCATTAGACAAAACTCCATTCAATTGTAACTGCATTTGTTCTTTTCTTTTTGTAAGAATGAGTGTTTTAGATACGAATCCAACTTAATTTGTGCTCAAAGCAAAGTAGAAAACAACTTGTTTGACGTACAAAAAAAGGCACATTTGCCAAATTGAAACTCAAAATTGTTCAAGCAGAATGAAGGTACAACTTAAGGAAAAAAGAGTACAAAATAAGGAAACAATATCCTAAGCACTAGGATTGGTCTAAGATTGCTCAACCTCGGCTGTTGGAGTTGTATCGGCCTCGGTTGGTCGCATTGCATTCTTCTCTGCCACTATCTCGGCATCTATTTCAAGCAAAGTCTAATCCAAACTCTTTTCGGCACATTGTACCTCAGCCTCAGAAATGATTGGTTTGGGAGAGGCGCCCTTGGAAGCCAAGTCATCCTCCTCATCTTGAGTCAAGTCTAGGATTTGCTCGTTTAGGGTGGGGGACTTGGCATCAGTGGTAGCCTCCTCCTTTTCTTCATCAGCACCACCATCCTCGGCATCATCCTCATCGGCTTCTTCACCAGAATCCTTAGGCTCTGGAGGGAAAGGCACTTGAAGTTGATTGATGTCTCAGAGGTCAAAGTCCATTAGGACAGATAACTTGTTAAGCGCTGCCGTCCAACTAGGTAATAACCTCGATTGCAAGCCAGGTTGACTTGCTCTTTGTACTGGTCACGGACGGCGGCTTGCCCCATCTTCGTAAGCCTTTTTATCGGCCACCTTGACCTCGGCCTCCTTGAGTCAAGGGCCTCTTGAAGCTTAGCCTCTAAATCAGCTGCCTTGGCCTTGGCAACCTCAAGATCGGCTCTGGCGGCCTCGGCTTCAGCATTGGCCATTTTGGCTTTTTCCTCAGCTAAATCCTGAATAGCTTTGGAAGCCTTGGCTTGATCCAGCAGAGCTCAATTGTTGGCTTTGGCATGATTGAGTGAGGAAAAGAGTTTGGAAGCTTTCTTAGTCTTCCTTGCCAACTCTTTCCTTGTCATCTCGGTCTTAACTGTGTACAAATGCGCATGCTGGATAACATGCAAAAAGTAACACACATCAGTGAAATTTGACTAAGTGTAGAAAGACTGTAAAAGAGTAAATAAAGAGGATTACCAAGACTGAGTGTTGCATCATGAGGCCAAAGTTTTCATACACATGGAGGTCGGCCATGTGATTTATATCCTCAGGTAAAAGCACGGCCGTTGACAGGGCAGCACCGACCTCGACGTCATTAATTGCGCTGTCGCCAACAGTCAGGGGTCTGTTCCCTACCATGACCTCAAGAGCCCAGGACATATTACGAGGAAAGTTGTTACCCTCAGGTTGGTCAGACCTCGGCCTTTTGGATGGTTGGAAATCTAATGTATTGGCCTTAGCTGGCCTCTTGTCGGCAGAAGGAGTGCTTTTTTCAGTCTCGGTCAGTTTGGAGATTGGTATAGTGTCCTCAGCATCAAACTGAGTCACTGTAGCCTTGGCTTTAGCCTTCTTGACCCTCTTTGGCTTAGGCTTGGATTGGGAAGGAGAAGGGGAGGACTGCATAGTCACTACCCCTAGGATGTTGGCTAGAAGGTCCTCAACAACTGCTAGTTTGCGGCCCATTTCGTTGGCAGTGGCAACAAGTGTAACTTTTGTGCCGAAATGAATGGTGGGAAGGGAAATTGGAGGATTGGCTGGATTGTAGGCCGACGCCTCAGAATCTTGTCGTTTGCAGCTACGAGTTCAGCTTGTTGGTACGTTTGGTAAAGCACGACGTCGCCGTTGGCGCTAAATGGTGGGATTAGTTGAGCTGGAGCAGAAGTGGAGGGTTGCTCTACTGGGTTTGATGAAGAAGCCTAATCTGGCCTTGGCGATGAAGCAACTGCGGGAGTTGTTGCTAATATGGCAGTCTTGCTTCGGCGCGGGACGTCGAGTAACGCAGACTTATAGGTCGGGATATAATTAAGCAGCAAAGGGGCTTTGCGCTTGTTAATATCCAAACCTAAAAGCCTTTTTAGATCGGGGCTGGGGAAGAAGGTCTGTCGAAAGTCCTTTGTTGGCTGGGGAAGAGCTGCAAAAATGAAGAAGAGGATTACAAAAAATAGATATACACTGACAAATCCAAGCCGAAATATGGTTAAAAGGATAACTCGGCTCTTACCATCACCCTCTTTAAACACCGATTGGCATAGAGGATAGAGATGAAGGTTGTCATCAATGCAAATTCCCAACTGCCTGAGACGATGAAGTAATTATCTCCAGCACCCTTGTTAGAGTCTGGGAGATCGGCTATTAGTTTGTAGGCAGTGGACCTGGGCTTGAGGTAGTATATGTAGCCTTTTTTAGACTTAAGGCCACACATCGTATAGCAGAATTAGATATCGGCTAAAGTGATCCTAGCTTTTTCTCGGTGTGCTAGTTCAATTGTGCCGTTGATAACCCTATATGAGTTGATGGCTAGCTGCATAGGGTTGAGCTTATAATAGTGAAGGACCTCCCTAAAGAGAATGTCTAGGGAAAATCGAAGTCCACACTCTATAAAGGCCACTACTGGAAAGGGCATGGAATCCCCATCCGGCATGATAGAGTCCTTCTCCTCAGCCAACCTGAGTTGAACATTGGCTGGGATGGAAAACTCTCGACGAAAATACTTTATTTTTTCTAGGGTATCTACTCTCTACCTGAACATACCTATGATGTCGGCTAGTGAAGATTGGGGCAAAAATTCAGAAAGAGTGGTTGATATGAGTTTAAAGACCTCGGCTAAAACCTAAGCTGGAATCGGGGTAAGGGTTTTTGAAGATCTAGGAGGAATTTGTTTCAATTTTCCTAAGGAATGTGATCTCTATCAAAATCCCAAACCTAAATCTATACTGAAACACGAATCAAAAGCTAGAATCTGGAAACAAGTAAAAGAAAAATAGAAAGGAACATGATTCAGAATCAAGAAAGCAACATTTTTTTAAGAAATACTGAGTAAGGCGTGTGCGGATGTGCAAAAGCCAAGAACAGTGGCAAAATTGTTAAAATTTCGAATTTATGAACACTACGTGTGTGCATGAATCACAGACAAAACACAAGATTCAAAATACAGTGAAGATTCAAGAACAAAAACTAATTTGCAGTGGCAGCGAACATGATGTAAATAGGCAATGGATTTTGAAAATCAAGGGAATAATGAAAGATTGAATTTAAAGTGGAAAGATATTGTGACTTACTGAATTGGGTCGAGAATGAGGACGCTGAAGTAAGGTTTGCCGGAGACGGATGGACGTGAAGATTTCGCCGGAGGTGCGGAACGGAGTGCGGTTGCAGAAGGCTTTGAAGGTATAAAAATGACGATTTGGGAGAGAGATGTTAGAGAAAGAAAATTTTAAAGGCAAAATACTCAAAAGTGAAGAGACGGGGAGAGAGGGAGAAGTTTTGTCAAAATTGTGAAAAGACGGCAAATCATAATGAATATGCCTTGGATGACATGTCTGTCAGGTAGCATGCGCAGAAATAACGCGACCTAATGGCGCGTGTCAGGTACGAATTAATGAGAGAAGGACGTGCGGCGGAAATGGCTGAGAAAACCATGCGTGACAGCTCATGAGCAAATAAAACTCTTGGAGTTCTTGATTTAATGAAGCAAAAACCTTGGCTAGAGGAGCGATCTCGGTTAAGGGACTTGAAGAACTTGGTTATTGGTTCTTGGTCATTAATAAAGTAGATTGTAGAGTCTTGGTCATATGGAGCCGACGAGTGATGATCTTGGCCGTGAAGGATAAAGTAAGTCTTAGCCGACGTGCTATGTGGACATACGATGTAGGTTCCATCATGTTAGGTTGCCGAGGTAATAAAACCTAGGGGGCAGTTATGGGGGACATATTTCGTGAATGGCAGCATGTGGCCAAGGTGACGCCGACGTGTCAGTCGGGGTGTCACGTGGCTTGGTCATGTGCCAAGATTATCTCGGTTAGGCCAAGGTTATTTGTGGAGATATCGGAATCCGAGATGAGTGGATAAGGGATAGGAGTTCCAGAATAGGGGAGGACTTCAGTCTATATAAAGATAAGGCTCTTAGGGAGTTTCTCTATCTAGCTGAGGGTCCAAGATGAGCATTGAGCCAAAGTTCATTGAAGCTAGGCTTCTACAGGGATTAGGTCAGTATTGGCTATAAAAGCAGGGCACCCTCGTGGGTCTAAGGTATGTTTTTTAGGCTCTGTCTAGTAGGTTAAGCACTGTTGGCTATATTTGAGAGATAATTACTGACTTGATCATTGGAGTGCCCCTAGTTGGACAAACCACTGCTGGATTCTTATCTTTCTGTAACAGGTTGTTCGGGATTAATCTATTCTGTCAGTGCTCTCCTGTTGAGTTTCCATGTTTGGTTGTGTGGTCAAAAATCAACACCCACAACAATTTTAATATTTTGTGAGAGAGATGACATTGCTAAATCATCTTTTGATATTCTTGGATAAATGCGAGTTTCCATTTGGTTTGAAAATGGTGGAACATGAGAAAATGCATGAACAACTTCAATCTCCATTTTCGAGTAGCACAAGTAAAAACTTTTTTTCCTCAAAAGTAAATGAAATTTTATTAAAATAAAACTAGCCAATCAAATGTTGTTATTAATGTTAGGCCTTTTGTAGTTAGCAATTTCATTAGACAAAACTCTATTCAATTGTAACTGCATTTGTTCTTTTGTTTTTGTAAGAATGAGTGTTTTAGATACGAATCCAACTTAATTTGTGCTCAAAGCAAAGTAGTTTGTACTCGTGTAGAGATATGTGCGATCAAGCACAGAATGTTGCGCTCAAGTGGTCAAGACATACTTGCAGCTCAACTAGAGATATGTATGCTCGAGCGCAGAAAGTTGCGCTCAAGATCTTGAGTGGAGAAAATGTTGTGCTCAAGCAGTTTAAGTTGATTCAATCACTTAAAGTGCATTGTTTGTCAAATCTAAACTGAGACTCTCAAATATTCATCCCTAGAATTTGAAAAACAGAAAGAGAGTTTTCTAATGAGATCTACATGTGTACCTTGATGATTTAAAAATGATCTAAGGATCAACATGCTTGCATTGAATATCATCAAGGGGTTTATACTTCAATACACCTTCTTAGAACTCCTTGCTCGGTCCATTACATTGCTTTTTTCAAATTTTTTCTTCAAAAATATTTTGTTTTTAGAGCTAGTTATTGTTTATTTATTTATTTATTTTTATTTTTATCTTAGGAGGTTTCTCGGGTTAATCGTTGAGGGCGAGTTTGTTGAGTGATGGTATGCTAGATTAGTTGTTAAAGGGAGATTGTTGCAAGTTGTTTTGCAAGTTGATTTGTATGTTCATTTATCGCATACTAATGTTGAGTATTCCATTGTCTATTCCCTTTTCTTATGGTTGCACATGTCTCTTCTTGATTTTCATTGGTATAATCTGCTCTTTGCACTATTTGTGCTTCTTGTTTATTGCCATGGTTGCTTGTCCTTTTGATGGTTGCGCTCCCTTTGTCAATTCATGGAAAAAAAGGGTAGATTTTTTAGTAGTGTTTTTGCATGACGTTCTTGTCATATTGTCACATGCATGATGTTCATGTCATATTCTTGTGGTACTAACATTTGTTTTGCAGATTGTGAGTTTGAGAGGTTCATTTTTTTCTTGATGTAACTGGTTGTGGTGCTTAGGAGTTTTTTGTTAAATGAGTTTTGTCATGGAATTGTCAAAGGGAGAGATTGTAATGCCTTTCGTAGTTGGTAACCCTATTGGACAAAACTTCATTCAATTGTAAATGTATTTGTTCTTTTGTTTTTGTGAGAATAGGTGTTTTGGATGCGATTCCAATCCAATTTGTGCTCAAAGCAGAGCAATTTGTGTTCAAGCTGAGATGTGTGCGCTCGAGCAAAGTAAGTTGCGTTCGATCGGTTAAGACATGCTTGCAGCTTCTCAAACATTCAATGTCAAACATTGCAATGTCACAAAGTGTGCTAGAGTGCAAAAAGTGGTGCTTGAGTAGTCTAAGTTAGTTCAATCAATTAAAAGTGCATTTTTTTTTTTATTATTAGATCTAAGGTGAGACTCTTAGATATTCATCCTTGGAGTTCGAAAGCAAAGAGCGAATTTTCTAGCGAGATCTGCATGTGTATCTTGATGAATTAAGAATGATTTATGGATCAACATGCTTACATTGAAGATCATTAATGGGCTTATACTTCGAATACACTTTCCTAGAGAGATGTTCATCTTTGGTTTCTAGAAAACTTGAACTTAGAAGTTTTGGTGAATTTTGGAGTGACTCATCGTCGTGGATTTGACATAAGCATCGTGAATTTGGCATTGAAAAGGCAATTCCATGGTGAAGATGGCGTTGGAAGAGGCACGATGGATTTGAGACAATTGGTCGTGGATTAGCTAGGTGATTGTATGAATTTCTTGTGTAATTTTATTCTTCTTAGATAGCTTTGGTGGTCGGTGGCCTATGGTGTTTTTATCGCAAACTAGAAGAGTCTAATTGTGGTTTTTTTTCCCCACAAAAAATCATTGTGTCCATTATTGTTGCTTGTTAGTAGGTCTAATTCAAGTCTCTCATAATTGGATTAGATCTATAATTATTTGATTGAGAATTGTTACTCATTGTTGATATTGAATCCTAATTACAAATCAAAATTCGACGATTTAAGATTTTTCAATTAAAAAGTAAAAATATTTGAGTGAGGAATTTTAGTTAATCTTATAAAGAGCCTCCACTTTTGTTTACAGATATGAGAAAAGAATTATATTAAATGGACAATCATAAATGCAAACCAACCACCAATACTAAACTCATAATGAGAAAAAATAACTCAAAACAACAAAACTCCCATAATAGGGAAAAACAATCCAGGTTTGACTCTGATAAAGATTGACTCCCTGACCTCTCAAATAGGAAATATGTAAGAGTGACCAAGTGAATTAACTTAATTGACTCCCTGACCTCTCAAATAGGAAATATGTAAGAGTGACCAAGTGAATTAACTTAATTGATTATAAACAGTCTCTCCTAACAAACCAGTGTTTTCCTAGGGACCAAATGGCAAATAATCTTGATATAGGTTTGCCCTGTTACCAATTGACTTTAATAATAATTGATCCAAAGAAATACTAATTTTTGGGTTTTTTTTTTTTTTTGTATAGGTTTGCCCTGGTTACCAATTGACTTTAATAATAATTGATCCAAAGAAATACTAATTTTGGGGTTTTTTTTTTTTGTTGTGAGAAAGGAAATTAAAAAAACATTATATTTTTGGGTTCTACGCTATTAGATGGATGAAAAAAGTAATTTTTTTTATAAAAATTAAATAAAAAAGAAGTTTAGAAAGAACAAAAAAACCAAAAAATAGTCAACTTTTTTTTTTGTGTGTGTGGAGTTTTTATGATTCTTTTACACAAGATGGACTAAAAAAGTAATAAAGTGATGTAATCTTAAAAAAAAAAAATACTAAAAATGAAAGAATCAATTATTTTTTATTTTTTTAATTTTTATAGTTATATGCCAAACACCTTAGGGGTTTTTTTGTGAAGTGCATTTTTTGGCTTTTGTTTTTTTACTTATTTTTATCTTTAGTGATTTTTTTAAAAAAAATATTTAAAAAGTTTTAGATTTCTAAATTCAGCTCGACAAGACGAACTAGGACAATATATATATTTTTAAAAAAAATCTTAAAAAAATCTAGAAAAGACAAAATAAGCCAAAATTAGCAATTTTTTTTGGCTTATTTCATCTTTAGTGTTTTTTTTCGGAAGTTTTTTAAAAAAATATATTTTTTAGATTCATCTCGACAAAATGGATTGAAAAAGTAAAAATTTTTGACATAATTTTGAAAAAAAATCACTAAAGAAATTTTTTTTAATTTCTTTTTTTTTTTTTTTTTTTCAAATGGGTTAATACACTTTTTTCTGGGATGACTATTGTCTAGGCAACTCTGACTTGTGAATGAACAAAAAGGGTATTTTTTGGTCTGTTTTCAACTTTTTGTGCTAATGTTTTGAAATTTTTTTTGGCAGCCAACCAGATATTGGCCTATTTGGCTTGACTTCCAAACATTTCAAACACAAACAATTTACATCTAATTCAAATTAATAATGGTATATTATCATTATGTTATGAATTATAAAAACTTACTAAAATTTTAATCAGAAACAAGTTGTATAGTATAGAATGATTATTATTTATAAATATACTTTTCTGGGTAATTTTTTTCCTTTTGTATCATTGTTGTATTCTTATATTATGCGTATTGTCATACTTATCAACCCAACATTTGTGTAATGAGTTCCGCTAGATATGTATATCTCAAATACAATACGGAAAGTTAGACTAACCTATTAGATGATAAGATAAGATGATAGATTTAAATAATTATTGAAGCATTACTCCAAATCAAATATATTAATAACTATATGAGTCACATTTAGCTGTGAATAAGAGTGATAAACAAGCCAAACAGATCGAACTCGACTCATGTTTGTTAAAAGCTCATTCGAGCTCGGTTCGCTAAATAAACAAGTCAAACTTGAACACATTTTAGAGCTCATTAAGGTTTTCAAACTAACCTTGAACAATCAATTACTCGTTCGGCTCAATTCAAAAAATCTAAAATTATATAAAATATCAAACTACTCAAGCTTGGCTCAATAAAAACTTGTTTTTGAGATCGGTTCGAAAGTTTAACGAACCAAACTTGAATAAATTTTGAAACTCATTAAATTTTTCAAATCAAACTTGAACAGTTAACTATTTGACTTGTTTATCACCCCTAGTTGTGAGTGCTCATACGTGAGAAAAAAATATAGGAATATAATTATAAAAGTGAGTATAAGATTTATGACAATTATTTGAAAAGATGGTTGCTTTTTAGATCAGTTTGAACGAGTTATAAAAGCAATTTGGAGCAATTACAAAAATTGTGGCAACTGAGAGCTTATGAATTTTCAAATTCTATAAACGATTTTATTAGAGCAATTCTAACACTTTGTTATTATTCATGTTATTGTTAGAATTTGATATGATAGACATACTAAATTTTAACTTGCTGAATGTTTGACCGATGGTTTTTTTAAAATATTATATTACCTCACCAAATAAATATAAAAAAATACCACGTGATGAAATTTTAATATAAAATTAATAAATTAATATAAAAAATATTATTTTTAAATACTAAACATCATATTAAAATAATCTTAATTCAAAATACAATTTGAAGGCATTTCATCAAAAGATACTCACCATCAAATTTTATTATTTTATTTAATTTAAGTTTGAATTAATATAATGAATTGAAGTGTTTAGAAATATAATTTATTAGATTACAATTTTTTAATTAAAATATAATTTAAAACATTGCTGGTACAAAAGATTGCATCGTATGAAAAATTAAATAATACTAAAAAACAACATATGCATTGGTAAAACGGATCTTTGAGAATATGACATTAATAAGTTTCAAATGGGCCATAAATTTAATTTTAAAAATTTTGGGGCAACAGCTCCCAAGTTTTAATATTTTTATGGACAATAACAATTTGAAATGTCATATACATATCTGTCAATTTGTCCACTAGTCTATTTATTTGTTCAGTGTCACATATCTATACCGACTATGGTATCATTTACCTTTCCATCAATCTATCCATGCGTTACATATCTGTTAACATATTTGTCCAATGTTATCTATGTTTTCATATTATCACCACCACTACCAACTATGGGTGGATATCGACCTGTTGGCCCACCCAACCTTATTTTTTTAAGGATTTGAGAAGATTGTTTTAGCCCATAGGTGATAGGATCTATTAGTTTCGTGAGTTAATTGGTGCAAGGGCTATTAATTTTTTTTTTTTTTTTTTTTTAGGTTGTGTCGAATGTTTTGGATATTTGAATGAGTAGGGACTCCAAATATTTTACTAATATTTTTATCAAATGTCTCACATGGTGTAGCATCTACATGGAATTCACATGGTGTGAGTCCTACATTCATGTAAGATATTTTATAGAAATGTGGTAAAATATTTGGAACCTCTAGCATTTTTCTATCTGAATATACATTCTTGCTTTAAAGTTCATCTATCACTATATCGCTAACCTGTTTTTGTGTAGCATATATATATATATATATATAGATATTTATGTGTGTGCTGCTTGGAAGCAAACTAAACTTATTTAAAGGTAAGAACATATCTCAAACACATAACAATGTGTGATAAGGACCTTCTTATTTTCCCTTTTTCTTTTTGTTTTTCTAGGATGGGTCGTTGGGTCACATTACCTCTCATATTTTTTTACATACGAAAGGACACAAAAGCCAAAAAAAAAAAAAGAAACTAAAAAGCCAACTTTTAACCAATTTTCAAAAACAAACCTAAATAGAGTAAAGTTTCATAATGTTAAGACCAATGATCAACTGGGTTAAACAATGAAGCATATGAAAGCAATATCAGCATGACAGGAAGGAAGGAACAAAAACAAATAGAATAGACATTCAGGTAGCCTATTAGACCATCAGAAAACAAAGGATGAAAGAAAATACCAATGTCAATTGAACAACATCAATAATACGAGATATAACATCTACTGACCTTCTCTACCCAAGAATCTTTATACTCCACAATAAACGGATTCCTCATTTTGGCAATAAGCTCCATCTACGTAGCGCAAGAAAAACGAAAATATTAGTCTGTACTCTAGTAATCTGACAATGTCCCAGATAAACACCACAGCAAAAGTTCAGCATGTAGCAAAACCAGCTAAAGTATAAATGTCTACATGCTAATTAATGATAAGTATGCGCAATTGTGTGCATAGCACTTAAATGCTCTTCATTTGACATTTGAAGATCCTCACCAAATTTGGATGTCCTCCAGCCGATCCAACACCAACCTCCTCCTCTATAAGGACCCATGTTCCAGGCAATCCCTGAAGAAATACAACTACAGCAGCGAAACATCTATGGCGGGCACCGAAACACCAAAAAAAATCGCAGCCCACAAAGCAAACCAAGGTGGGAAAAAAATGGGGGGATCAAGTTTATTAAAGGGAAACTAACAAACAAACACAAGGACTGGGCCAGCCAACCGCCATAGCCGAAGGCGGCGGCCGGCCGGCCCAAAATGAGGCCCGGGGAGGAGGTTTTCAGAGAGAGAAAGAGGAGGTTTTCAAAAAAAAAATATAATGCACAACTGCAAGGGCTATTAATTTGGGGATTGGTTTCTCGTTGGTAGGTTGAGTCGAATGTTTTGGATATCTAAATATACATTCTTGCTTTATCCCCAGCCTGTTTTTGTGCTGCATATATATATATATATATGTGTGTGTGTGTGTGTGTGTTGCTTGGAAGCAAACTAAACTTATTTAAAGGTAAGAACATATCTCAAACACATAACAAGGTGTGATAACAACCTTCTTATTTTCCCTTTTTCTTTTGCTTTTTCTAGGATGGGTCATTGTCTCAAGCTACTGCATGTACTATATTCTTCTTCTCCCTTTTTTTAAAAAAAAAAAATTTATAAGTATCCATTAATGTTATGTTTGATTTATTGAATTAAATGAAATAAAATTATCATTTCATCAAAATATTCATTCTTATATTTAATTTGCTAAAAAATATGATGAAAAATACATTGTTAATAGAATCAACGCTCCCCATTTAAAAGAATATAAAACATGACCATTTCATTTTAATCACTTTCATAGTTAATCAAACAAGACTAAATAGATTAACTCAAAACAATAAACAAATAAATAAATTATGGGCTAACTAGGGATTCTTGTAAAACACAAACACCACAAATAATTTAATTACATGTTTATTTGGATGAACTAGATAAGGGAGGATTGAATTCCAACGAACAATTAGTCCTAGGTAATTAGTCCTTTGACTATTTGACTGGAAATTATGAGTCTCATATTTGTTTTGTTATGAGATTAGATGTCTGAAAATGACTATTTTAGTGAATCTCATGTTTAATTAAAATTATGATCATTTTGTCTTTTTGAATTGTTTACAATGGCAATGCTAAATTTAAAGTATATTTTATTTTAGTAAGACTACTATTAATTTTATTTAAATATGACATTAGAAGTATATTTTCATTTATAATTTTGTTAACACAAAAAAGAAAAAAAGGAAAAAAAAGAGAAGACTATCATATATCAAAATATTAATTTATACATGTTCAAATTTTTATTTATTTATTTATTTTTTATAAAAAAAATGAAGAAAAAAATATGTTCTATATTCTTTTTCTTTTAAATATTGAAACTATATTTCATTTTATTATTTTGTAATACCAAAAAAATAAAAGAAAACAATTATATATCACGAGATTAATTTATAAACATTTAAAAAAAATCTAACATGTTAATTAAATATGTTATATACTTGAGGGGTCAATTTTGTCATTTAACTAGATAATGCAGAGGTTGGCTCTATTTGCCCATTTCTATCCCACACCCCTATAGAATAGAGTTATCCTACATATAAGGAACTATTAGTCCGATCAGACTATTAATCCGACCTTCAATTTTTATCCAAATATTAAACTAATTATTCCATTAAACATGAAATCCAATCTCATAGTTGTATCCCACCAAACAAACACCTAACTCTCTTCCTTGCAAATATTTTTCTCAAGAAAAAAGATATTTAAAAAAAAAAATTGCACAATAAATTATAAAATACTCACAAGGTATGAGTCTTACCGTGTCACTCACACAGTGTGGGACCTATTGGGTAGACTTAATAGAGAAATTCTATGATATACATCACACCCCGTTAAGGGTGTGTACCATATACATATTGTTATGTACTTTGTGATTTGTGTTATTTATTTTTGTAATAAATGTTATATATTTTTTTGGTAGAAGTTATGATAATTTGTGGTTGAGAAATGAAATTATGTATTTTTGTGATAATCACTGCAAGAAAATCAGGAATTAGCGACATTTTTTAAATGTCGCAATAGGCTAGAAAGCGCTGCAAAAAGATAAAATGACGTTAATAAAATTCGTTGCTGATGCTACCGCCGCTGTATCTTTGTGGCGTTTTGAAAACGCCACTAAAGGCTTTAAACGATGTTTTTAAAATGCTACTAATTCTTTACAATTGTTAGTTATGTCCATCAGAGGATTTATCTATGACGTAATCATGGCAATATTTTGCGACATTTTTATAAAAAACGCCACCATTTCTCTCTTCTTTTTTTTGTTTTATTTTTTTTTTTAAAAAAGAAAAATCATAATTAATGATCTTTTGACTTTTGTTGAAAGTAAACCTGTCATCCATCACCATTTTCAAAATATATACAAAATGTGAGTGAGTATTCACTTTTCAATTTTCAATAATAAAAAAAAAAGCCCCCTTAAAACACAATAGGACAATACAAACAAATAAAAATAAAAATAAAAATAAAAATTGTTAATATTTTCTCATTTTAATAAAAAAAAATAATATGAAGTGTGCTCTCCAAGTTCTCTGAAAATAATTTCATCCAAAGCTCTCTTTAGCTTCGTCAAGTCATCCATCCTCTTCACCAAAATGATGATTATATATCTGAATCATCCAATTCCATTAACACAACTTCAATAAACTTGAATGGTTGAAAATCTACATATTGTTGCATACCGCATCAAGAAGGCTAGAAAGATAAGAAATTATGAACCAGCATGGAACATATTCTGGCAAGTAGAGAAAGAGTTATACCACACCTTTATAAAGAAAGGTATAGATGAACCTGAAGCATAAATATAGGATACCACATGCACAACTGCACATAAAAGAAATTTCTTGATGAGAAAGGACTAATGGCATGGAAAAGCTGTGATGAATGTGATAGATATCTCAAATTTAATGTTTGATTGGAAGGATTAAAGTATGGGATTAGGATTATTAATCCGTGGGCCCAACCATCCTATGTTTGTTTTGACATTTGGTTTAGGACTATTAATCCAATGGATAATTAATCCAACAAATTTGTAGGATAATTAGTAATGGGGTAGGGGTGGGATAGTTAATACCACACTAATTTGATAGGATTATTAATACCTCACTATTAGTATTGTGAATCAAACATGGCCTATGTTCCTAGTACTATCTCAAAATTTATTTTCCAAATCGAGAGAGCTATCTTCATTGGAGTTTCAAAAACTCACATCTGAATTACCAAAAGTTGTCAGAACACATGAATTTGATATAAGAATCGGGCGAAAACTGCTTATATCTAAAACATACAAGTAAATATTATTCTTAAAAAAATAAATAAACTGAAGCATCCCAAATCAGTAAACAACCTCACTTTACATCCCTAATTGAAGACAATATAATAGAAAATATATAGGTTTCGGACTTTTGACTGCAAGAAATATAAGGCAACTGGAACAAAGATATAAATTTTTTAAAAGAAATCAATATTTCACAGAAGAATGAGACACCCAAAAAAAATAAAAAAATCTTAGCAACCAAACAGAGTTAAGAGTTCCAATTAAACTTACCAGATCTTTGTGCTTTTTCTTGGTGTCTCAATGGGCACTGAAGAACTTCTCCTTGCACTACAACAACTCAAATACTGAAGTTGAATACCTTGCAAGCTAAATAAAACAAATCAAAACAAGAGTGATGTAATGTAAATCGATGAAAATAAGAACAAATAAACAAATCACATCATGAGAGGATTAACGATGGTTCAATATATACAAAATCTATAGCCCGAAACCACATATATCTCTAAGGTCAAAACCCAAAAGAAACTAGTTTTTGTGCTGGTCTCCCCATTGGCTGAGTTTAAATCATAGCAGACTAGAGCCCTGTACTCAATAAAAAAAAAAATGAACCCACAATGAGCTTATAAATGTTTTGATTGTAGTAAAACAAACAACCAAACAATGGTATATGATTATTTATTGGCAGATTTCTCCAACAAGAAATCACCCAAACCTATGATAGCCCAAGCCTGCCTACATCTCATTTACCTCTTGCACACATTAAGCTAACATTTAATCCCAAATATCTCAAGATTGTTGACACAGATTTGATCAATCAAGAACCAAACAAACAGAGGAAGAAACACAAAACCCACATAATTAACCAATCAATCAATTACATAAAACTAAAGAGTAGAGAATATTGGTACCTGCCTAACAGTTGAATACCAAAGCTCTCACAACTTGAGAAGCTTTAGCATTTTTAGAATACAAGAACTCTAACCACTTCCATATCCTAAGAAGAAATTTAGGAAAAATTAAAAATTTGAAGTCAATTGTGAATCAAAGTTACCTACTTGCCAAGCCTTAAAATTTACCAGCAAAATAACAAATGAATGTTTATGGAATCAAATGATTGAAACTTACATGTCATTCATTTTAGCATATCATATTGACAAGTATCAAATTGAGAACCCTCTAGGGCTAAACTAGCCATATTTGTAATCATTAAGAATACAAATACTACTCATAAGCATAGTTCCATTAAAAAAGGTTTCTGCTTATAGATAAGTCCCCACCAACTATGGTAATGAAATTGAATAAACGCAAGTACATTATCAAATAAAAACAATTAGCTAGAGTTTATAACTGCAAATGCCTCTCTTTTTGTCCTCATCCATAGAATATAAGACTATAATTATGAACAAAAAACCTGTATTAAAAACAGCAAGCTAAATACAAGCTGTAAAGCAAACAATATTGTGAACTTAAATCTGCTCGACCTAGACATTGATTTGACCATAGTGTACTACTCTTACCATCTGCTAAAGCACAACCTAAGTAATGGATTGGTTTGAGGCAATCTTTTATAATTCAGTAATTAAAATTGGAAGTTAAAAAATTACATATTTACCAACCCGCCAAATTTAGAAGAAAAGAAAAGAGATGTAGCCCTCCCTCAAATATTCAATTCCCAATAGGACTTTAAAAAATTCAGAATTCAAACATAAGAACCCAAAAAAAAAAAAAAATAAATAAAATAAAAAAAAAGTGAACAAGTGGAATCAGCAAAAACATAAGCAAAAAAAGATTTGAAATTGCCTTTTATGCGAGACACTAACAAAACCCTAGACAAAATCCATTCGCCATGAAAGAGAAGAGCTTTCCATATATCCCATTCCATGGAGTAGAAAGAGCAAGAGACCACAAACGAAGAAATCCCAAGCATATAGAAAATCCATATAAGACTTTAACATATAAGGTTTTGTCTCAACAAGTAGATATATAATCTCTCTACTTATAAAATAAGAAATCCCAACATTAAAGGTATCCCTTAAACAAAGATTAATGCCCAAGCAACTTGAGGCCACTATAGACGAATTTAAAAAAGAAAAAGGAAAAAAAAAAGAAAGAAAAGAAATTAGTCACACTGCAGTCACTATAACCTCCCCAAGGCCAAGTCCAAACACATGTTTGGTTATTAACCAAGAGTTGAATGGCCGATATTAGAAACCACAAAACACTTTAAGATGTAGAATGATCTTTTTAAGATAATCTCTTGTAGCATCACAAAATAAAAAGCCAGATCATCTACATATAGTTGGTCGCTATTGGTGTAAATCACATTTTTTCTTTCCCAGCAATTGTAAGCAATGAAAAATAGTAGTTTATCAATTTACATGGGAACTACACTGAAATGATTATTAGGAGAGTTAGAAAGCAAGAAAAGGCCAAAGTGAGATTCCTAAAAAAGGCAAAATAATAGACTAGAGAGAGACAAAGCATATATGATATTACCACATAAGCAGATTAGAGAGAGAAAGAAGATCTGATCGAAAAAAGAGTAGATCTACATCTCTTTATCATTGAGCTTCTACTTATTGTTTCCAACGATCCACATAAAAAAAAAAAAAAATCAAACAAACATCTTTAATGAATTTACTTCATAAAAATTACAGCAACAGTTACTGCATAAAGAAACATGGAATCAATCTAACAATTAGTGGCAAATCCACAACAAAACCAATAATAATAAAAAAAAATATCAAAAACTTTAACATACACTATCAACAAACATCAATACTAAAAAAAGCCTAACTCTGGATATGCATTGAACATGGAGAGCAAGTTTCAAGAGAGAGAGAGATAATGATGCTCATTACCTTTATGCCAATGTGTAGTGCCGCAATGCAAGTAGAACATATCTAAACTTGAAGAGAGAAACCGAAATTTATAAGCCAAATGAGAGTGAGACTCACAAAAATCAACAAATGATTAATCGAAATAGATTTGAATGAAAACAATCAATCCATCAATTGATTAAAAGACAGTTTTGACAGGGGTTTATCTTAGATCTGTGTTCTCGAATGTACACAATCTAAAAAAAATGAGATAAATAAACGAATTAATGTTATGAGTTAGGAAGTTTTGAATTCAGTTAGCTCAGTTGGCAGCTGAAATTCAGGAATTCAGTTTGAGAGGGAGAATTAGTTTGAGAGATTGTTTGATTGTTGTGGGGTTAGTTAGTTGGTTAGGAGGTTTGTTAGTTAGTTAGTATTGGATAGGGTTATTCCAACTGTATATAGCTACGGTTAAGGGGGAAAAAGGGGGGGGATCTTTTGGACTATAATCAAGTTTTAAGAGAAAAGGGTTAATGGACTCCAAATTTAGTTTTCCATTTTCTCTCTTCTTTTTCTTCAATTATTGCTTTCTTCTTTCATAGTCATATCAATTGGTATCAGAGCAAGGCTATTCTTGGCCTGCAAAAGAGATTCCACAGAAATGGCAGATGGGACTAGGGCACAAGAATAAAAAAAAAAATTGATGAAGCAATACGAACTCTTAAAGACAGTAGTGATAGGCAATCATAGGATATTAGAGAGATCAGAAATTCATTGACAGATGTGAACGAAATCAAGAAATTGATTTTTGCCATGAATGTCAAGTATGATCAAATGGCAAATGGAGTTTTTGTAAATCATCCAGAAACCATGGAAGCTTCTCAGGTTCGTTCGGATTCATCTCAATTATCTACTTTCTTCAACACAAGATATGCAAGAATTGATTTTCCAAGATTTTTTGGGGAGGATTCCACTGGATGGTTATATAAATGTGAGAGATTCTTCGATTATGACTCGGTTGACAGTGCAAATACGGTGAAGCTAGCCACTTTGCATTTAGAGGATAAGGACCTTCAACGGTACCAATGGTTTGAGAAATACCATCGCCAGATTAATTGGGATCTTTTCAAACAAGGAATTATTTATAGATTTGGGCCCAATTCTTATGAAGATGCAATGGGTGATTTGACCAAATTAAGGCAAACAACCACTGTGAAGGAATATCATAAACAATTTGATATTCTGGAAAATAAAACCAGTGATTTACCAGAAGCTTTTTCATTAGTTGTTTTCTCAGTGGGTTAAGAGAAGACATTAAGGCAGGGGTGTTAATGTTCAGGCCTACTACTATATTTCAGGTCATTAGATTGGCTAAAATGCAGGAGAATAGCATTGAAGCCATAACAAGAAGAGCAAGACGAGGGAATAGAGTGGGAGAATCTACTTTTTCCCATCAGGCCAAACAAAATCCATTTATGAATCCCGTGAAGAAAGAACTACCAAAGGACTTGGAAGAAAAAAAAAGCCAAAGGATTATGTTTCAAATGTAATGAGAAGTATACAAGGGGCCATATTTGTAAAAAGAAGAAATTATATGCTCTAGAGGTTGAACAAGAAGATCAAGAATAGGTGGAAGACGAGGGTGAAGATGTGGATGAAGACTAGATTCCAGAAGAGGAATTACAAATTTCTATTAATGCCCTGTCTGGCTCTATTTCCTATAGAACTATGAGGGTAAAAGGCAATGTCAAGAAAAGGCTAGTCATGATCCTAATAGACTTGAGAAGTACTCATAATTTCCTAAGTCCAGAAGTAATCAAGAGAGTGGGGATAATGGCCTCAGAGATAGACCCATTAACAGTTTCAGTTGCTGATGGAACCAAACTAATGAGCACAACAATATGTAAAGGATTTCGGTGGGAAATGCAGGGTACCGAATTTCAAGCTAACATGAGGATTTTGCAACTCAAGGGCTGTGACATGGTTTTGGGGATTCAGTGGTTAGCAATATTGGGTCCAGTGAAACGGGATTTCAAGAATGTTAGCATGGAGTTTTAGTTGAATGATAGAAGACAGGTGCTAAGGGGAGGAAAGAAAGAAGAATTGACAGTCATTGGGGCTAATAAGATGAAAAAGATAATTCAGAAACGAGCACATGGAGTTGTAGCTTAAGTGTACTCTCTTCAAGCTGAATGTAATAAACTAGAAGATACATTGCCCCCAGACTTGGAAGCATTATTGGTTGATTATGAAGATATTTTCCAAGTACCTAAGACCCTTCCTCCAACCAGAGTTCATGACCATTGCATACCATTGAAACCAGGGATAGAACCTACCAATATCAGGCTTTACAGGTATCTCTATTTCCAAAAGACTGTGATTGAAAAATAGGTTAGTGAGATGTTAATTTTAGGAATTATTAGAACAGTGTTAGTCCTTATTCTTCACCTGTGCTATTAATTAAGAAAAAGGATGGGAGTTGGAGAATGTGTATTGATTATCGAGCCCTAAATAAAGCTACTGTGAAGGATAAATTTCCTATTCCTGCTATAGATGAACTCCTTGATGAATTGTGTGGTCCTAGGTATTTTTCTAAACTGGATTTGAGATCTGGTTATTTCCTGCAGACGTTTACAAAACTGCATTTAGAACCCATGATGGACATTATGAGTTCATGGTAATGCCATTTGGGTTAACAAATGCCACATCTACTTTTCAAAGCTTGATGAATGAAGTTTTCAGGCCTCACTTAAGGAAATTCATCTTAGTAATTTTTTATGACATTTTAGTACACAGTAGTACATGGGCCAATCATTTGCATCATTTGCAAGCTACTTTGCAATTGCTATGAGTTCACCAACTGTTTGCCAAAAGGTCCAAGTGTGTGTTTGGTAAAGAGGAGGTAGAATACTTGGGGCATTTGGTTTCAGGGGAAGAGGTTTCTGCTAAACCAACCAAAATTACAGCTATGACTAGTTGGCCTGTACCTGCTACTTTAAAGGAACTAAGAGGATTTCTTGGCCTTACAGGATACTATAGACGGTTTGTTCAGGGTTATGGAAAAATTTATTCTCCACTCAATCAATTACTCAAAAAGGATTTATTTCAATGGAACTCAAAAGCTGCAGTGGCATTTGAACAGCTTAAGGCACTAATGACCACAATACCAGTTCTGGCTTTGCCTAATTATACTAAAGAATTTGTGGTGGAATCAGATGCATCGGGAAAAGGCTTAGGGGTTGTGTTAATGCAAGAGGGACATCCGATAGCTTTTTGGAGGAAAGGCTTATCTGCACGGGATCAACTTTTGTCTACCTATGAAAAGGAATTAATGGTTGTGGTCTTGGTTATATTAAAATAGAGGCATTACCTTTTGGGTTGGAAATTCCTTATTAGAACAGATCACCAAAACTTAAAGTACCTATTGGAGCAAAGAGTGGGCACTCCATTCCAACAGAAATGGATTACTACATTGTTGGGTTATGATTATGAGATCATTTACAGATGTGGAAAGGAGAATAGGGCAGCAGATGCCTTGTCTAGGAGGGAGGATACTACAGATAACCCTGCTACTTTGTATGCTATCACTTTTGTGTCTACTAGTTGGTTAGCTGAAATTAAACAAAGTTGGATATCTGATCCATTGGTGCAACAGGTCATTGCTAATTTGATTCTTGATCATACTTCCCATATGGGCTATCGTTGGGAGCAAGGGATTCTAACTTATAAAGGCAAATTGGTGGTGGGGAACATGCCTCAGCTCAAGATCCAAATTATGGAGGAATTTCATTGCTTTGCAGTAGGTGGGCATTTAGGGATTAATAAAGCCACTACGAGAATTCAGAGAACTTTGTATTGGAAAGGGTTAAAGAAAGATGTTTTGAAATTGGTTTCCGAATGTGACATTTTTGAAAGGTTTAAGAGTGAAAATGTGAAATCACCGGGATTGTTATAGCCTCTTGCTATTCCCAATCGAGTTTGGTCTGATATCTCTATGGATTTTATTGAGGGCCTTCCCAAATCACACAACATATCTGTTATGTTTGTGGTCGTCGATAGGTTAACTAAGTATGGCCATTTCATGGCACTTTCACATCCATACACAGCCAAAGAAGTTGCTCAAGTATTCTTGGATCAAGTTTACAAATTACATGGACTGCCTCCATCTATCGTATCCGATAAAGATCAGTCTTCACTAGTAATTTCTGGCATGAGCTTTTTACTTTGCAAGGTTGCAAATTGTATTTAAGTTCCGCTTATCATCCACAAACTGATGGCCAAATAGAGATCTTAAACAAGTGCTTGGAGAACTATTTACGATGCATGACAGATGACTGTCCTAGGAACTGGGCTAAGTGGTTTTCTATAGTTGAATGGTGGTACAACACTTCCTACCATTTACCATCAAAACCACTCCATATTACATTGTTTATGGCCAAGATCCACCAGACCACACCTTCATTGCTTCCAACCCCTCTGCTGTGGCAGAGGTGGATAATTGGATATGGAAAAGAGCTTCAATTCTTTGAATGTTAAAGGACAATCTGCATCAAGCTCAACACAGGATGAAGCATTATATTGATACACATAGATCCGATTGTGAATTTGAACCAAATGACTGGGTTTACTTGCGGCTGTAACCTTATAAGCAGTTTACTTTGGCATTACACAGGAATATGAAGCTTGCTCCTAGCTTTTATGGTCCATTTCAAGTTGTGGCAAGAATTGGAAAGGTTTCTTATCAGCTCCAGCTACATGCTTCTGCCCAAATCCATCCCGTGTTTCATGTTTCTTTGTTAAAGAAAAAGTTGGGTTAGCACATAGTCGCACAACCTACATTGCCACCAGTCGCACCTGATGGTACTTTCCAAATAGAACCTGTGGCAGTATTGGACAGGCGTATGGTTAAGAGGAACAACAAGGCGGTGGCTCAACTCCTCATTAAGTGGTCTCACCCATTTCTAGAGGATGCTACTTGGGCGGACTACCTGGACATCATCACCAAATATCCCCATTTCCAGCCTTGAGGTCAAGGCTATTTGTAAGGGGTGGGAAATGCTATGATTTATGAAGTTTTGGATTCAATTAACTCAGTTGGCAGCTGAAATTCAGGAATTCAGTTTGAGAGGGAGAATTAGATTGAGAGATTGTTTGATTATTGAGGGGTTAGTTAGTTAGTTAGGAGGTTTGTTAGTTAGTTAGTGTTGGATAGGGTCATTCTAACTGTATATAGCTACGATTGAGGAGGAAAATGAGGGATCTTTTAGACTGTAATCAAGTTTTATGAGAAAAGGGTGAATGGACTCCAAATTTAGTTTTCCATTTTCTCTCTTCTTTTTCTTCAATTACTGCTTTCTTCTTTCATAGTCATATCAATTAAATACTCACAAAATTGAAAAAGAGAATAGCAAATCTAGACAACCAACCCTCAAATTTGCAAGAATCAACCTTCAAATCATTGACAACCTTCATAGATCTGATGGGGAGAGAGAGAGAGAGAGTGATCGAGATTGAGAAAAAGGTTTTGAAAAGGGGATCTGAGTTTAAGAGAGTCTGGAGTGAGATGATTTTGAAAGGTCTCAACAGGCGAGAAGGTTTTAATATGAAACGGCGTGATTGCTACATAGCTAAATGACATCGTCTGACCTAGATGTAAGACAAAGTTTACAAAACGTTGTGCTTGACTAATCAACAAAGATGTTTCAAAAAACACTATGTTATAAATGCCGTGCAATGTACTTTTTTTTTATAGTGAATGTTACGTATTTTATGGTATTATTACACATTTTGTGGTTAGAAAATGCTCCAAATAAATAAATAAATAAATAAATAAAATGTGTGTAACATTACCACACTACCACAGAATGCTTAACTTTATTTCTGAACTACAAGTTATCATAACTCCCTACATTTACTATAAAAATACATAATGATAAGACAATACCAATCTTAATTTTATTATTACGTGATAAACATTTGCAAGAAACACTAGTTTATATAGCATTTTTTCCTCCTAATATGTTGTTGTGTAACCATAGAAAAGTTACATTTCATCTTCTCTTTGTTGTTGGATTGGTGAGAAAGCTAATGATAAGACAATACCAATCTTTTAGAATTTATTTATTGATATGTCTTAGACTATTTTTTCCCTTCAAAAGTAAGCTTTTGCAATTTTAAATGTAGGATGATATTTTTTATTTTTTTATTCAATTTTAAAAAAATTAAAATAATTAGACTACAATAGTTGAAAAAATATTGTCTTAATCTTTGTACGAACACGATTTTACACACATGAATAAAATGTAACTAGAAATCTCATTATTAGCCTTGAGCTAGTAAAACAACGCCTACAAGACAAAGATGATGAACTAATCTAGCAGAAATGTTTTAGAAAAGCCCCTCTCTGATGGCTAAGGCAAAACTTGGGATCAATAGGGAAAGGAAAGAGGGATTTAGGGTTATGTATGCGTGAAAGAAATCGAATCCTATATATTTTGATCTTGCTTGCTTTTATAGCTTTTCCTTATGTGGATTGGCATAGCCCAAACAATATTTATGAGGACTTTTTGTTAAGCAAATAAGCTTATCCAAACTCCCTAGAGTCATGCACGCAATCAACATTTACATTTCAAAATAAGCATGGTGAAGCTAGCCGGTAGCTGATGCTCGAAAATCTGATCGACCACCTAGCTCATACAAGCCCTACGCGTAAATGAATTAGATATATTATCAATTCAAAAATATGTATTGTAAATATTCAATTAATAATTTCTTATCTCAAAAACCTAGAAAATAAGTTTTGAATAATATTAAAATGTAAAAAGCCCCATTTTAAGTTATTATTTTAGACTTCAAATTATTTTTAACAAACTTCGCTTTTGAATATTTTATGATTCATTTATACATACATAGAAGTGATGTTCCTTCAAAATTCTCTCATTACCAATTGTTTAAATAGTAGCCTTGGTACATCTCAAAAGTTGGAGAAAGGATATCAGTTGTGCTTTGAGCACATCATGAGATACTAACTCGAATAATTTGATTTATTTTAGAATGGTGAAAAAACTTTTAAAGATATATTTAGAAATACCCTTTCCTAATGCAAAATACTTTAGCAGAAAGGATGCAGGTAGTGACAAAGGCACCCTAAATACTGATTAAGCCCATTATATTAGTAATGTTAGGAATACTAATAGATATACCATATAAAACACATACTTATTTATGAGTTTCATCTCTTGACTTGAAACTAACATAATATAATATCTAATTAGTATATTTATTGATACATTTGATAGTGTATACGGAGGCTTTTTCAAATTTCATTACCCATAAAGCCATAGAGGGTCGTTTGGTGTAGTTTATTTAAGTTGCTTAGTTTTTCTTTTCTTTTTTATTTTGAGAATTTGTGTTAGACTATTTGATGCAATTTTTGCGTATAGCTTATGTAAGAGGTAAAAACTTGAAGTATGAAATTTAGATCTCCTGCTCAAATCTCAAAGGCAAGAAGAATACAAAGAATCCAAATTACGAAACTCTCGAACAAATATGTCTTTCTCAGGGAAACAAATACTTGAACTCAAAACGATTCAAAGTGATGAACCCAGAGATTCTTTACTGTTACATATAGTATATATATTCTGTATACCACATTTAGTTATTACCATACTATGTATTACCACAGTTAGTGTCTTGTAAAGGAGCCTTTCACTTATTAATTATTCATTGAATATAATACAGATTTTCTCTTTTTCTCTATTTCACTTTCTCTCTCTTTTTCTAATATCATAACATGGTATCAGAGTTAGGGTTTTTCCTCTAGTCTCTTCATGCTGCTTCTATCACCATTAAACCATCACTGACCTATCAACACCATGACCATATTGTTTTCCTATATTCTCTTTTTGGTTTGAAAATTTTTTCATACCAGAGTCTTCCTCACCTCCATACAAATCTAACCAGATCAACCGCATCCCCAAATACCACCGGACATGCTCTTACGCACCTCCAAACTATCTGCGTGTCAAGCTTGTTCCTTGTACATGTCTTCATGCACTCGCATGCATTGTTTGTGTTTTTTTTCATGCACTTGCGTGCCTTCTCACTCGCCTTAGCCGTTGTTCTATTGTCATAGTTTACACAGCTTCTGTGTTAGCTATTGTTAAGGTGCTAGCCAATTCAGCTTCTGCATCAGCCGACACTGTTCGTCGGCTTTTGACTGGCTTGCCTTAACTGTATGCCACCATATCGGCTTTGCTAGTTCTCCTTACTGATGTCAGCCTTACTGCTCTGTCCAATCCTAGCGTGCTGCTGACGTCAGCCCCCTAGTGTTCAAAACTTTGACTAGTCGGTTCACCACTATTTCTGTCAATTTTTCTCTATTTCAGATAGGTTTTTAGCTATTTTGACCTCCTAAACCCGCCGCTAGTGCCATAAAAAATTACAATTCAAATTATAAATAGTGTACTCAAAGAGAATCAAGCATAAAATATCTGTAACTTTAATAATTTCAATTCTCAAAGGGGTTCTGATTAATTATGTGACACATCATAATAATTGTAAATTTTTTATTCTAGCCAAATTATTTTTCAATATCTTCTATGACAGAACTCATGAAGATGCATTATCACTAATACTACAAATTCAAAAATTTTAGTTAAAAATTATTTAAGAAACATCAATAGGTGTCTTAAATATAAACAATCATTTTCGATGAATCATTATTCTTTAAAATAACACTTCATACTATTTATTATTTGACATTTTCAAATTATCTTCCAAAAACTAAACAAAAAAGGTGTTGAGTTCTATTATTTTAATCAATTAATATCAAATTGGAACTACACGTGTATATAAATTAGTTCTAGAAATATTATGTTTGACATAAAATCACCATGGTGTTAACTTTAATTAATATGATGATATTTATATTATGATATATGTTAT
Organism: Camellia sinensis; assembly: GCF_004153795.1. Classification (NCBI taxonomy): domain Eukaryota; kingdom Viridiplantae; phylum Streptophyta; class Magnoliopsida; order Ericales; family Theaceae; genus Camellia; species Camellia sinensis. The sequence goes on along the minus strand of NW_021024818.1, from coordinate 1,488,346 downwards.
AAAAAAATAATATTAATTTTAATTTAAAATAAAATTTAAATTTAAATTATTTATTTTAATAATCTTAGCATTATTGTTCTATAAAAGCGTTAATTGAATACTTATATATAATAAATTTAATTAAATTATTTTTTTATTTTGATCATTTTAGTTATATTGTGCAATAAAAGTGTAATTATTATATAATGATTTTATATGATATATATTGTAACGCCTTAAAATAGTAACAACAACCCATCTCATAATTTTTAATATAAATACAACATGCGAAACAATAACCTTTCATTTATACTTCTTGATTATACAAAAGATGACATATGCATGCATAAATTCATAAATCCTAAATCCTGAATCTATAACATATGACATGTGTACAAGAATTGAAATAAAAGGAGAATCAAGTAATTTTATGTCCTAACAGCTACATCTTTTCAAATCGATGCTTGGGTATAACAAAATGAGTTCAACTCAATACAGTTAAAGCCCAAGGCTTGTACAAAAATAATTACATCAAAAAAAAAAAAAAGAAAAAAAAGAAAAAAAAAAGCTCTTGGCTCTAAGTCCTCCCAAGCTATGTCTTTGGTGGATACATATCATTAGCACCTGAAAGTTATTTTCCACATATGGTGAGGCTAATTCCTAATAGAGATACTTTAATACAATGCATAAATCTTAACGAAGTCATAAGCTGAATGCATATACATGCCATTTGTCAAAACATTTCATATTTCCATCTCAAGCAATTCAATGTCAGAATTATATAACAATTCATGAAAAATCTCATTTTATATCAAAAAATATGACAGTGGATACAAAACACTAGGAATATCTTGGTACATATCTGCCAGTAAGCTATACAAGCACTACCAAAGCCATTTTACCGGTATTAACCGAAAGGATCGACACCTACCTGCGCGGATTTCTGGACTTTCACCAAAGACACACAGGCCAACAATACAAACCACAATTACACCCCTAACTAGATTCACCAAGGTATACACCATATATTTTTTTTCTTCTAAGAAACAATAATACATTTTTAATGTTCAAGTATGAAACAATGCTCGATGCTCAATGTATGAGAAATTAGTTTTAATTTAACCTAATTCTCATGCAATTTTTACAATAATCAAGACTATTCTCTACCGATAGCCCAAAACAGATATTTCTACTCAACATATTTTTTTCCAATAAAAGATACATTCCATGTAATATCACTTATCATTTTAAAAATAAGAGTGATATTACATATCCAACTCCACCCTCATCATCAACAGATATATTCATTTTATCTTTTCAAAACCCAACATCTTTTCTCTTTTTCTTCCATGAACCAAATATCTATGATTCTTGAACAAAATCTCTTTTACTTTCAAAATCACATTTTAATAAAAAAAAATTCTAGCATTTCAACATATGTCCACAATAAACACATTCCCATAACCTTTCTCAAGCACCCATTTAAAAACCTCTCTTTTACATTTCAAAATCAAACCCTAGGTTTAATCCAAAAATCCTTAAATCACTAATAAATCTTTTCAAAGAGCAAATAACTAAGTTAAGAATCATAAGAGAGGCTGAAGAAATCCCCACCTTAAGAGTAGAAGAGGAATAGAGCAAGAGTGAAATTTTGGTGGAGCAGAAAATGAGATCCTCTCCGATTAGATTGTAATTTTCGACAAGCTCTACCTTTTTCTCCAAAGAGTAATGGTGGAGAAATCAATGGATAATGGAGTATTTGAGATCTTAAGCAAGAACTAGAGAGAGAAAGTGAATAAATTAGGGTTTGGAGGGTTTCAAAGAGAGAGAGAGAGAGAGTGATTCAAAATTCTTTTTCCTGAACTAATATACACACAGACTGCTCGAGCAACCAAAACACTGCTTAAGCGTAAAATGACCTCTTCCCAAAAGTTTTGAAGACTGAAGAAGACTGCTCAAGCAAAGATCACCCTACTTTTAGAGGTTTTGTAGACTTATAAAATACTAGGAGGTCTCAAACACCGCTCGAGTAACCAAAACACCGCTCGAGCGAACAAGAAGAAAACTAGACAGTAACTCTTTTGAAAACTAACTCCCAACTTGTTTAAAAAACAACCAACAACCCTAAACAACCAAACTCAACTAATCAATAAGATGATAAGGGTATAAACCATAATTAAAGGTATGAAATCCTGAATTTAAAAGCATGAGAATGGTTAAGTCTAAATTGGAACCGTTATACTACTGAAGTTGTTGTTGCCTCTGAGGGTTCATCCTCTCACATCTCCATTGATTCCACGACTGCATTCTTTTCTATAGCTGATGTTAAGTCCATCATCTAGCAAGTGTGTGAGGCCCCTAACCTTTGTAAAACCTATTCAGTCCTTGACGTTTGAATTATTTCAATAAAGACCCTTAAATTCATATTTGTCTTCAATATTAGGTACAGAGTCGAAAATGCGCGCCAACTGAAAACTCGAAAACCTTGATTGAACCCGGAGCTCAGGAATAATTTTCAAAACCCTAATAATAATTAAATTAATTCTAATTATATTTTACACACAAAAATCCTAGGTTTCCAGTTCTCAGTATGATTCACCGTTTAATCCGAAATAAAGAAACTTTAACCGAATTGAATTTTTAAATCCTAATTAAATTAAATACTACACTTAATTAAATGTTCCAATTCATAAATTAAATCCAAAGCCCTCATATTTTTATTAAATTACTAATTGACCCCAAATTAGTACTATTACATATTTACACTTGTACCATTAAACCTATTTTATACACTATATTTTGAAATTTCCAACAATTGTACACAAGAAAAAAAAATCCCCTCAAATCATCATCATGTGGCTGGACATACATATATAGATTCAATAGGTGTACTTTTTGAAACAAACTTTCATGAATTAAGGAAGATCTTTGACCTAGGTGCAAACGTTATATATATAGATGTATATATACATTGTACTTGTAACTAAGATAATTTGATTAAGATAAAATCCTAAAAAGATCATGCTTAGGTACTCAATTAAGGCCTCTAATCATCCACTATTCCATTGAATTCAAACTAATTTGAAAATATCCAATCCATTTCCAATCAAAGGGCAATTTGGACTTTTCACACCAATTTTGCTATAAATACACCAATCCTCTCTACACTTTTGAGTACAAAACACACTCACACACTTACATATCCAGCTGAGAGGAAAGAGAGGGCAAGAGAGAGTGAGCTTTGGTGGTAGAAGAGAGAAAAAGAGAAGAATCTTTGTGAAAACGCTTCAACTAGGCAACAAGTAAGCCACATCACCATCTCTCCTTCTATTTCCTTTTTCAAATAGATGTTATTAGAGATTTAAAATAATATTTTCAGATGTGTTTTAATGGTGTTCATGTGTTCAAAGTTGATGAATTGGGCTTTGATCCTTCTTCTATTCATATTTCCTCTTAATAGATGCAAAACTACATTTTTCCCCCCCACATATCTCACATTATTTCCAAAGGCATACCATCACTCTAAAAAAAAGAGTTATTGATACATTATTTAGCATGTTTTCATCAGAAAAGAAGTGAAAAATTTCCCGAAGTTGGCCTATTTTCTCACCAATCTTCTTATTTTGAGTATAGTGCATGAAAAACCAGTTTTACAGTCAACTTTAAAAAATTCTAGAACAATATAGAAAAATCATATGGACCTCGGTTTTATGTCAAAAAATTCCTTAAAGAGTTTTCTTTCAAGAAAAATTGGTTTAATTGAAAAAGAGTGAGTGGTTTGAAATAAAATCCAATTTTCATAATGGTCGATGAATCCGGACAGCACTGGAGTATTTCTTAAATAACTAAAAATATGGAAAAAATGTTCCATTTCCGAAAAATGTTCTGAATACTAGATAAAATTCTCTACAAACCATATGAAGTCTAGGCTCGAGAAAAATTTGAAATGGTCCTTTTGATTTAATCTTTAAATGGTATTGAATCTGGAAATTTAGTTTTGCATTGGTATTCCAAGCTCTTGTCCACATGAATATGGTTATTAGTATATGATCATGTCTTGGCATGATATTGCATGTGTTATGGTTATGTTCTTTATCTTCTTCGTTTGATGATACTCATGCATATGTGGATATTACTATCTTGTTAAGTTGTCCTAACTTTAATTTAAGACATCTAACTCAACGGAAACCTTAATTGGGGGTGGTATTGGGTTTTTGATCACTTGAATAATGAAGAGATGATAATGTTTTATCTATGGATTGATGGGATGTGCTCCCTAATTGAAGATTAAGTCTTATGCAAGTAGTTATCATGTAAACCCTAGAATAGAACGAACGTATTCACACTTTTTTGTGATAGTTTGATTTGGTGAGATAAGGTTGGGTCTAGATGGAACATTCAGGAGGATAAAACTTTTTTGGAAGAATAAGGTTGGATTCAGGATAATAAAACCTTTTTCTTTTCGCCGTCCCTTTTGAGGTCCACCAAAGGCACTGCATAGTATGTAACCATCGCAAGCATTTGTGGTAAGGTCTGCAAAGCAGCAAAATGGAGAGTTGCGAATAGTTTGATGTCCAATTTCTGTGGTTGGGAGGATGAAATCTCTTTGGGGGATTTCTAGATTACTAATGCCTAACCTTGAAATCCTTTATTATTGAACGACTATCATGCTTTATTACTTGCTTGTTATAATTGTGATGGTGTATTGGATTGGGACAAAAAGAGACGGGGTGTGTGTGCGTTTACTGGGCTTTCAAAGCTCATGGATACTAGGTATTGAAGACTATTAGACCGGTCAAAGGTAAAGCTAAAGTATTTGAAGATGTATGGCCACCCTATGAGAGTTAGGAACTAGTTTTGTAAATACTTTTGAGATTGCAAGTGATTAATCACTTGTCGTATTTAAGACATGATTTTGTAATCATTATATACATCATTTGTAACCTATCCTTATATTTCGTCAACTCATGTAGGCTGTGTGTTATTATCTTGTCAAGATCTGTCAAAAAGGTAGCTTCGCTATTTAATGTAGGAAAATTGATGGGTTTAGTTTTCCCTTGAATAAAGAACCTTCATTGGGAAGACTCCAAGTGTAACATCTTTAAGAGCAATGGGGGGGAGGTTCAAATTGAGAAGATGTTGGTTGTTTAGGTTCATGGGCAGGTGGAGGAAGTGAAGATTGGTTGGTGTTTTATGGAGAGGCGGAAGAAGTATCCTCATCACCAGCAGTGGAGACAAGAACTCTTCTTATTTTTCTCTGCAAACAGGAAAAGGTCAGTTAAACACGAGTGAGAGGAAGTGAAATATAACAAGGAAATGGTGAAGAAGTATGCCTGATACAGTTGTTCTGGGGGGTTTGAGATTGTTTGGCCAATTACTAAGTTAAGTGTGATATCCCATTCATTGGGATTTTCTTTAGAGACAAGGGTGGTTGGAGGCTCTTGCCTTTTCTTGGCCTTTATTTCTCGCTCAACAGGGAAAGGAGTGGTGATCCTCCTTTGAACCCTTTGTGCTTGTGTTTGGAGAGCTAAGAGGGAGTCACCCATTAGCTTGAGACTGGAGGTGTGACCCTTGTTTGGATGATAGGATCCATTGGAGCCTGGCCCTTGTGTTGATCCCTGATTAAGGGCTCAATAGTAGGCTCTATGTTGGCTGCAAAAATCAAAAGAGCCAGTGGTTTTAAGAAAAGAGTGGACAGTATTATGAAAGTATGTAAGACTGAGAAAGGGTAAATGTTACTTGTGGCCTTAAGCTTCGAAGGTAGTGATGTAGGTCCTTGGTTGTCAATTGAGGTGTCCTGGAGATAGGCCTCAAGAGGCTTGAAGAAAATGATGGCAGCCATAAGGTTCCACCAATGCTCAAAGGTTGTTGAGCAATTAGAGGTGGGTTGGAAGGAGAAAAGACTGAAGTCTTTGAAGAGTTTGGTGTTTTCTTTCAGAATGGACTCGGCGTGATTAGGATACTTGAAGCTAACTTTGGACCCAATTTCCTCATGGATAGTTGGGTGAAAATAAGGGTATTGTATGCTTTGAGTGAGGCCAAATTGCCTGGACCATTGGTTAGGGCAGTAGGTTTTAAAGCTATAGTTGGACATCTTGTTGGAAGATATAGAACAACCAACTAAGATGCGTCTACAAGTTAAAATGTGCCTCCAGGTTTCAATTTGTGCTTGAACTTGGTCATTGGTTAGGTCAGAGGGGTCAAAGAAAAGGAATTGCAGTATGGAGGATGCAAATTGGCAATTTTGGAAAGATCTGTAGAGGGAATGAAGTCTATTGAAGGGGAATGAACTCTATCGAATGGTTGATTATAAAACATGGTAAGGTGGTTTGAAAAGGTGATGGTAGGCTTGTTGACAAAAGTGAGAAGTTGTTCAGTATATGAATAGTGGATTGGCCTCATGGTGTTGGGTTGTGGTGGTTGTGCCTCAGGGAAATAGGCATACAACCAGGCTTAAAAAAGCCAGAATGGTCCACCATAGTTAGCAAAGATTTTCTTTTCAACAATGGAGAATAAACCCTTATAAAGGGTAGCAAGAAGGTAAGGGGCAAAGGCCATAGCTTGGCTATCTTGGATGTATATGGCAAGGGGAAGGTATTCCTTTGTGATTTTATATCTAGGTACACAAAAGAGAAACTAGCAAAACCATACTAGATAAAAAATAGTTCTTTCTTGGTCCTCGACAGGGTACCAGGTTTGCCTTTGTACTTCTTGGTGAATTCTGTGTAGCTCATGTAAGTGTTTAAGGTAAAGGTTACTTTTAGGGGTTCAAGTAGGGCATGAATTTAGTTGCCCAAGAGGAGGAGTCCAATCGGATGAGCTACATCAAGGATAGCGGGGGCAATCATGCCAAATTTCAAAAGTAAAGAGTTGCACGACTGGGACCAGAAGCATGTGGCAACAGTAATCAGCCACTTGTCCATGTCATATTTCATGGTCGACAGTCTAATTACCTCATTGATGCCTTAGTGTTTCCATACTTCAGAGTCATGGGTTTCAATTCTTTTGATCCAGCTTTGCCATGAAGAGTCTGGTTGTCTCCAGGATCTGAGAGGGTTTTTGTTATTGTTCTAGTTGGTCCAGTTGAGTTTGCGTTAGTTGAGAAGCAGGTTTTCACCATTAGAAAGAGGGTAATATAGAGATAGTTCGTCTGGAAAGTGGAATAAAAATGTAGGGCCTAAGGTGGCTCTGGCGACATAATTGGTGCAAGGCAGTAAGATAATGTCTAGTTTTAAAGGAGTGATTAGTGTCCTGATGGAGTCTAGAAATCAGAGGAGGTCTTTATTGTTTTTTTCTTTTTGGACTGGCTTTGATTTGTTGTGTTGTTTGACAGCCTAGAAGTAATGAAGCAGTTGCGGCAGTTACATGGTAGCAGTTGCAGATTGAGGAGATCATGAGGGCGTGTCAAAGAAGAAGTAAAAAGGCTAGAAGTATGCAGAGAGGGGGGACCATCAATAACAACACAACAACTTAGCTTTTAGATTTAGGAGTAGTTCAGATTGTAACTTCGGAGTAGTTTCTTTCATTGTAATTCATACTTGTTGAATGAACATAGGTGATTTCAATTTGATGTTGCTTGTTGTTTGTTTAATCTAACTTGTTACTGTAGACGTCCCTGAACATCCCGAAAAAATCCCATTTTGTTCATTGGGCTCACTACAGTTCGGACTCGATGTCACGGTTCTGAATCTAATCTCGCAAAGTGCACTGCAAGATCGATAAATCACCAAAGAGTCCAAATCCGGCAAATCGTTTTGAAAAACTGATTTTAGAAAGAAGTGCCAAACATGGACTGCTTCGCCAGATACAAAGTCGCCACCTAAATATTTTATTTTGGGGAAATTTAGGAAACCCTGACTTGTGCCAAAGGCCATGTGTCCGTCATCACCAAAGTTGCCTCGGCTCGGGAATTTGGGTACGATTGGAGAAGGTCATTTCATGAGCACCCCCGCTCGCCCGATCAAAGATCGGCCACTACTAAGCATGATATCTTGTTTTTGAAAACACATATGCTCTTATTTTGGTTATTAACGTAGAATTACTATGTGATGTACACAGCATACAAGTATAGACTAGATTGCCTAAGTTGGAACAAAGTTGTGACGCCCTCAAAAATATAACATTCGTTGACATATGAAATAACCACATTCTTTTATTCATCAGAGTTTCATTACAAAAGTATTACATGTTAACAACAAAAGCAAAATGCCCTACAGGCTTACAGTTTTCCAAGTTAACACTTGGTTACAACAAAAGAGTACTAACTCGTTTACACATTAAGCCCTTGGCTTGAATTTACATGTAATACATCAAAAATAAAACGACAAAAGTATGTCCGCCTGTAGCCTCCCAAGCTATGTCCTTGGAGGTGGCATGCTACCTGTACCTGAAAATGATATTCCCATATAGGGTGAGCCACAGCCCAGTAGAAATACACTAAACCAACCATGAACAATGACTAAAAGATTAGCAATTAATAGATGGCCAACACTGATACATCCACATAAATCACATTTTTGTTGAATAAAAATAAAAATGAAAGTTGCATAAAATTATTAAATGGCACCAAATACACAGAAATGAAATAATCAGATTAAAGTAGAAACATGAAAAAGAGGCATGTGCTATTCTTCCATATAATTTTGACATGAATCAACGCTAATGGATGCTGTCATTGCTGGTGATGGGTCTTTAAGAGATGCAACTAACACCCTAAAAAATCGAGAATTAGACCTTAAGCTGAAATATCATGATCTCAATAACTAGAAGTTCAAGACTTGAAATTTTAAGGTGGCAATGCTTCGAAGCTACAGTTGCAGACCTCAAAATCCAAAATTGCTTTCTTGATCACATTCAGTATTTGCACATACGGCTGTGTTGCATCTTTGCATAGGCAGAAGAATACACCCGTGAGAAACTTAATGGACAAAGAGGCAATCGGAATGCCTCTGCTGGTTATAACTTATACCTGCTTTAGCAATTCGCTTGCACAAAGCTTCACCTTTCTTTCTGTGGTTTCAAAGAAATCCTATTTCACCTTCTTTTCTTTTTTTTTATGCTGTTTTCAACCACACCAACATGCAAGCATGATGGACTCCATTTTAGGCATGAAAGCCATGCTCACAATTCATTTGAGTTGGCCCTGGAGCCATCATAAACTTTATAGGTATCTTGAAACAAGATATTATGCCTTGTCAACAGATCATGTGTTGACCA
>NW_021024818.1:1440039-1472329 GCF_004153795.1 Camellia sinensis | reverse complement strand
GTTGTGTTTTGATGTAAGAGGGAAAGGTTGTAGCGTATGGCTCTCGACAGTTGAAAACTCATGAGAAAAATTACCCTACCCATGACCTAGAATTAGTCGCTGTAGTGTTTGCCTTAAAAATTTGGAGGCAATATTTGTATGGTGAGAAGTTTGAAGTGGGATTCGTGTATATCAGATCGTTAAAGCGACTTTTTACATAACTTTTTCACCTCTTTTTCATCCAAACCCTAAGTTGAGAGCTTCTCTCTTTAGAAATACCCCCTCTCTCTATATTTGACCTAGATCTAGTGATCTTCTCACCCCCCTCCCTTAGACAAAAAGATTGAGCTCTTCAAGATCTTCATTTCCATCCAAGAAGAAATGGGTTTTGTTATTTTTGGAAGCTTCACATTTGTCTAACCCTTCTCCTTGGGCTTCATTTCATTTCCTCATTTCTCACAATTAATTATCTCAATTAATCAACAATGTAATTAGGTCATTTTCCATAATTAACATTACAACCCTTAGGTCCCATTTTCATCAATGATTCAACATTTATTCCATTTCTCTATACCAAACATGCTTCTAGGTTTATTATAAATAAAACCCCAACTTTTGTAAAATAACACAAAAGCCCCAAACTTTCACAAAATTACCAAACCAACCCCAACATCTCCAAATACCAAAATTTAAAGACAAAATCCATAGAGAGGAGTAGGATATCCCTACCTCAAATTCGGAGCCCCAAAGGAGAAGATGACAAAACCCAACGTGCTCCAAATCTCAAAATTTTCAGATTAAAATGTAGCCCTCGACGATCAACAACTTTTTTTGTAAAGGCCAAAGGTGAGAAAATCACTCCTACTAGATCAAAACTTAGAGAGAAGGTAGAGTTCTAGAGTGAGAGGCTCAACAATGGTGGTTTGGGAAAAGTAGGAGAGAGAAGAGAAAGTGAAAAAGTGATTTGAAAAGTCAAAACAGGGAACTTAAACCCAGTCGACCCGCTCGAGCGTCAAACACCCCACTCGAGCGTCACTCACAGACTCCCGCTCGAGCGCCAACAAACCCGCTCGAGCAGCGGATACACAATCCCAGAACTTTTACAGAACCAGGCCATCTTCCAACTCCCCGCTCGAGCGGCACTCACACAACCCCGCTCGAGCGACCAATTCCACGCTCGAGCGTCCAACCCTGCACAGGAAACATTGGATGGGTGCAATTCCCGCTCGAGCGCCAACACCCCCGCTCGAGCGGACATGTCAAAATCTGGGCAACTAGTTTTGGTTTCTAAACTCAACCAACCTGCAACAAACCTGCCCAACACATCCTATAACTCAAATACAAAGTAAGAAAGGATGTAAACAAGATAATAATCAACTACTAGCATCCACGGACACATGTCCGGATCACTGTTCAACAAGGGTAAACCCGGGATCGCTATAACAAATGGAACTCTGATAAATGGAAGAATGTGGAACTTTTACATATCAATGCATGTCTTATTTGATGGGTTTATTGTTGTTATTTTGAGGGCGGTACAACTTGGTATCAGAGCGTACCGGGTTCGAATACTTTGGGTATGTGGTAAGTGATTAGTATCACAATGGGTTTGTCTCGCTTGATAGAGACTTAGAAGTAGTGTCATATGCTTTGTGCTAAATTGATAACATGCTTATGTGACTATGTGGGTATGGGATTTAATTTCTAGGATGTTGATTGGATCCTTGGGTTTCTGGGAGTCTTGTTGGAAAGGCACTTGATCAATGCTGTTTCTAACCGGAACTCTAGTAACGCCTCGGGACTATCATTATCCGGAAATGAAATTCGTAAGTGCTTATGTGTTTATGTGCTTACGTGGAGTGAATTACAGTTGTCCATGCATTAGGACGTGAGTGTTTAGTTTAGGCACCGTTCTAGTTCCCGTCATTTTTTCGAAGTGGGAAAGTGCCTCGATCTCATGCTTGAACAAGTTATATCCTTTTTTGAGCATTTGAGGACGTTCGAACGGTAGTTAGAGATCTTTATGAGGTGTTTTCAAAAACCACCGCTTTCTGTTTATCTTTTCAATTCTGTTATATGTTATATTGCTTGGAGCATGTGTCGCATCATATTCCACATCAACTACAGTAATTATATTGCATTATGTCGCATCCATTTACACATCATGCTTTTCATTTTATTGTGTTTACCATTGTCACACGAGTGTGATTTGGCCTGTACCCCCTTTCCCTTTTTGCATGAAGCGTAGTTTGGCTTATACCTTTTGTCTCACCTCCTCTCTGTGTGAAACGTAGTTTGGCCTTGCTTCTTTTTCTCAATTAAAACCTTCCCTCTCTCCATATGAAATACGGTGAGATACGCCTATTGGTTACACCACCTTTCTTTCACGCAGTTAAAACCTTCCCCCTCTCCGTATGAAATACATTGAGATACACCTGTTAGTTACACCACCTTTCTTTCATGCGGTTAAAACCTTCCCTTTCTCCGTATGAAATACGGTGAGATATGTTTGTTTCTTACATCGCCTTTCTTTCACTTGTTAAAACCTTCCTTATCTCCATATGAAATATGGTGAGATACGCTTGTTGGTTACACCACATTTCTTTCACCCGGTTAAAACCTTCCCTCTCTCTGTATGAAATACGTTGAGATATGCCTGTTGGTTACACCACCATTTTTCCCTTGGTTATAACCTTCCGTCTCTTCATATGAAATACGTCGAGATATGCATGTTGGTTACACTACCCTTCTCTCCCTTCGTGTGAAACACGTTGGGATGTTGATTTACCTGGTTACAACATTCCATCTCTCTGTATGAAATACGGTTAGATACACCTATTGGTTGTATCATTTTTCCTCATTTCATGTGCAACATGTCTGGAATTGCTGTTTGCTTATTCCTTTTTGTGTGAAACACGATTAGATTTGTTGTGATATAAGCTTGAGGATTGTTTCATTGATATGTTGTCATCTTGTTATTGCTCATTGCATTATCTTGTTTGCTCATGGATATTCAAAATAACCGGCTTCGTGAAGCGTGTAAGCCTAGCTTTCAAGTGCATTCTTTGTGCATGTTATTTGTATCCTGTCCCTGAACTACGCTAGTTTGATTCCTCGAAAAGGGATATGTAGGCAACTTTCGGGTTCAACCAATTGCATTTACATTTTGATTGCTTGCCCAAGTCTTACGGCCTCGTCAAAATGGGTCGTCTTCGGGCTTTGACGTTTACTAACGTCATTTCATGACTTCGAGCTCTGTCAAAGAGGGGCAACTGTAGACATCCCATTTTTAAGGCCCTTAAGACTTGGGCACCTCACACTGAACACTTGATGATAAATTGTTACGCTGTGCAATCATTCGATTTTCTTCAGCAAAAGGCCTCAGTTTCAAGCTTTAAAACCTAAACCTTGCACCCCATTTGAACCAAAACCTAATTTTTTCTAGCCTAACCACTCAGAGAAGAGCTGGCTAGCAAGTGGCCGGTCGGCCATTTTCCATTGGCCGGTCGTCCCCCTTCATGGCCGACCGACCATGTTTAGCAACAACAGATATTTTGAGACAGCCAGCTATCCCCATGACCATGCCTTGCACCAGCTGTCTCATTACAAATATTTTCAATGTGCGATAGTCTTTTTCTATAAATACATGACCTCTCCTTATGGTTTGGGGTTAGAAAAATTCTCCAAGTGCCTATAGCTTGCTCAACACACTATCTCTCTCTCTTGCAATATAAATACTATACATACACTTCCTAAGCCTAAACTTGGGGCCTCTTGTTGAGTTTCTTGAGCACAAATTTCAGCTCTTGAGAGTGTTCAACTTGTGGTTTGTGAATTAGAAGAACATCCTCTCTTTAAAGGGTAATCTTTGAGCTTTTGTACCATTTTTTTCTATCTCTTTTCTTTGCTTTTCCACACTATTTTTAGAGTGTTTTTAAGCTTAAAAATGTGATTTTAAGTCACAAAAAAGAGGAGGGGCTAGCCACCCTTCTTTGGCTTGCTTACTAGGCTTTTTTCCTTCCATTTTTGATTAAGTTTTCTACCCTTTTCAAAATGATTTTCAGCTTTTGTGCTATTTAGAGGCTGTTTAATGTGTTTATTCAGTTTATGCTTTGAATACTATGCTTGTGTTGTTGTAAGTCCTCATGGATTTGGGTGTTTAGGCCATAACCACAAATCTATTTGAGTTGATAGCTTTCTTTACATAGTTTTCATGTAAATATTCACACTTGTAATGATCACTTTTGCATAATCATCTCTGCAATCTCCCTCCTTTCTTTATTTCTTTGATTAAGAGTTCTATCAAATAAAGGATTATTGCTCAAGGCATAAGAAAGAGACCTTCCATGCTTAATGGTTTAATCTCTTCGAAGGTTCATTACCAAGACATTACATCTTTCTTATGCTAAACACAACCTCTTGTTTGACATTTCTCTTTATCACCTGTGCATTTACTTCTAAGGGACTAACTTTTTAGCTTAGACCCTTGGAAATCATAAAGGAAGGTTTCATTATACCTTGTTATCGGGTTTGGATTTACGGTCATTATCACCACTTTCGGGTTTGACTCTGAATTCATTATCGCTCGTAAATGAGTTTGATTTCTCCTTTATAATTTCCCCCGTAGAAAAGGGCTTGAAAGGCTCATTTCTCGGGTTAAGTCAATGCTTGATACTCCTTATTGCTTTTTGGACTTAGTGGACGTAATTATCATTTTTGGACAGAAAAGGAAAAAAAGATAAGAATTGGAAAGGTAATGTAAAAAGAGGCTAGTTGGAGTAAAAAGGTAAAAAGGTAATAAAATTGAGTTGGGTTTAATTGGACGTTATGTTGAACCCATTGCGTTGTGGACCATTGCATACTTTTCAGTGATGTTCATTGATTCATGAAGCAATGCCCATCCTTTTCCTTGTGGTAACTCCATGATAGGGAGAAGGTGTTGTTCGTCTTTTGTTTCATATTATTGATCTTTCATCCTATTGGTTCATAGATCATCACGCAACAAATTTGCGACAATTGATGATTTGTGAATCGAATCTACTCCTCTCTTGATCATCTTCGTGATAAGGAAGGGCAGCGAGGATAAACATCTCATGGAAACACTCTGGCTCTGTTTGGTTGTTAATTCAAATCAATTTTCAACACGCGAGCTCGCGCATGACGTTTGCATACGACGTTCAAAAATTGATTCCGCGTGTTAATTCAAATTACATTTTGAAAATCTGTTTGGCAGCTTGTATCTCCCTTTCAACGTTTCTGCCTTCTTCATTGTCTCTGCAACTTTCACGTGAAACTCATCTACATCAGTCCTTTAGATTCATCATGGGTGGCTTCTCTGTATCAAACATCCGTACTTCAAATTCATCATTCATCTGTTATCTGAAAATGATTTTATCTATTATTGTTTCAGACAAGTCGATAAATGATTTCATTCTTCATCCTGAACTGTTTCAACTTTTTTGTTCTTCAAGAATAGTCAGTAAATCAATCTTCATCTGTTATGTATAAATGATTTCGGAGAAGTTGAAATTAGTTTCTAAATGGTTTATGAGAATTTGTAGAGGCGTATTTTCCATTTCAGATCGGTTGTTCTTTTAAATTATGAACTGTTTGAACCTTTGAACCTGAAGCGGCAGTGCCTGGGACACCCGGCCGGTCGTCCCTAGGGTCATCCGGTCGGTCGACCGGCCGGTCAACCACCCGGTCCTCCCACCTTATCTTCCGGTTTTCCATTTCTTCGTTAATGGTTTGAACTGTTTGAACCTTTCATCAATCAGTTAATGGTTTGAACTGTTTGAAGCGGCAATGCCTGGGAAATTCATAAAATGTAATAAATGGAAAAAAAAATTGATAATGTTTTATAAGATTTACATTATGATTTGTATTTTAAAATATTAAATTTAATGTATTTATTCCTTCTTTATTAATATGTATTTTCAAAAGTTGTTGACTTTAACAAAATGTTAGAAAAAAAATTAAAAACGTATTTTTCAAATGAATTGATAGAAAAATTAATTGGCAGAAAATAATTGACATAGCTTTATTTTAAAATGAAAAAATTATTTCGAAAAAACAATTATTCAAAAAAATTACAAAATAAAAAATTAATTGACAAAAAAAATCAATTTTTAATTTCAGTATTTTAAAAATAGTTTGGTTATTATTGCTGATAAAAAATATGGATATCAATATATGAGTTGTGTGTTTGATGTTAAATTATTGATTGAATTAAGTTTTGAAAACTATTTTCAAAACACATCACCAAACAAATTTTCACCTTTTACATGTCACATCAAACTTTCAAAACTTAATTCAAAGTACATCTTCAAAACACAATTCAACACTCTATTTAAAAACCATAACCAAACAAATTTTCTATACTCAAATCATAATTCTACAACCCACAAACTCAAAATACAACTCATACTCTCAAATCACATTTACAAAACACAACCAAACGCAGGCTCTGTTTTTGCTCTGTTTCAACTATATGGCAACAGGGCATTTCTCAAAAGCAGTGGCCGATGGGCCACCTTTATGAATGGCCGACCACTTATTTTGCACAGACAGTGGCATTTTCACAGCAAAACAGAGCAGAATTTGAGGTCAATAATTTTTTGATTGCAAACAGAGCAGATTTTGGCAGCAAACAGAGAGGTTTCCAGGAGGATGTTCTCAGTTGTACACATGTGGCCCCTCGCCTCTTGTTCAAGTTCATTAAATTAGTGCTTCAATAGTAGTATGTGTAATTAATTAGTTGGCTTCATTCAAATTTGTAATAGCTAGTTAATTTGGTTAATTCATTTGGTGTTGTAATAATTAGTTTAATTAGGGTATTCATTCGAACCCTCTTGTACGAGTGCAAATTTGTAACCCTTTTAACATTGTGTATGTCTTCCAACCCCTATTTCTTTCTCCCTTTTATTTACATGCTTATTGTGGTAGTATTATATTTTTCGTTTCATATTATCGCCAAGTGTTGTATCCATTTTTTGCATGCATTGGGTTCGGCTCGTCATTCTAACATTGTTGTCATTTTCTACTCACTTGAATAAGTGCGATACCGCATGCTTTGAGTTGATCCATATGACATGTAATAAACTGAACCTAGTAGTTGCATTTTGTATGTGTTGCATTAGTCACTTGCATAGTAGAGCATGCATTTTTCTAATTATTTTCTTCTCTTTGGCTTGCCTCGGTTTAGTACTAGATGAGCATTTCTTGCTTTAGCATATTGCATGTGTGTTTGTGTTGCCATATCAAGCATATTACCATGAAACTAAGTGCTTAGTTGAGATATCTCTTTGAATGCTTGTGGATGAAGGCTATGTCGCTTAAATTGGGATGACTTTGATTAATATCTATATGAGCTCGCTTTTTCAAGTGGCATATATTCAAAACTCTTTTCAAACAAACATGAAATCAAAGCATTCCAAAGTGAGAGACTTAGTCTATACTTGTGTGCCTCACATAGTAAAGTTATCATTAATAACCAAAACAAGAGAATATAATGTACATAAAAGTCAAATCTTGATTAGTAGAGGCCGATTTTTGATCGGGTGAGTGGGGTACTTAATTCATGACCTTCCCCTCTCATACCTAAGTTCCTGAGCTAAGACACTTTGGTTATGACGGACAAGTGACCTTTGGCACAAGTCACAGGTTTCCTAAATTTCTCAAAAAATATTTAGGTAGCGACTCTAAAATCTTGCAATGTAGTCTATTTTTGGCTTTTCTGATTGTAAATAGATTTTCCAAAGATTTGCCGGATTTGGACTCTCATTTCTGTTTTTATGTTTCACATTGCACTTGTGAAACCATATTCAGAACCACAGGAGTCTGAACTATAGGGCTATCATATCCGAGGAGCACGAGAAACTAACTACAGAGTTGTTGTATCTTGCTTTTGGAGGAGTACAATTCGATTTGGATTTGTTGGGATTGTTTGTTTGCACTTGTTTTCCTTGAAGAATTCTTTGGGAACTTGGAAAATTTGTTCTGGTGTCGACACTAGTCTTCCTGGGGGTCGACACTACCTTTCTGCCTTGCTCTTAGTTTCTCTGTTGGTTTATAGGGTCGATACCACGGTCCTCAGGGTCGACCCTTGTCTGCTACTGTGTTCTGGGTGTTCTACTGAAATATAGGGTCGACACCATTAATTCCAAGGGTCAACCCTTGTCTGCTGCACACACTAGTGTCTCAGCATTTCTTTTTGAGGGTCGACAACACTATTTTGAGGGTCAACCCTTGTAAGTAAATTTCTGATTTTTGGGTACGGTTTGGGCCAAACACACTTTCCTCATTATTTCTTTTCTCTCTCTTTCTCTTTTTCGTCTCTACACCGCAAGTCTCCTTTCTCTCTCTCTAAACTTAACTTTTTTACTTAGATCTACTCGCCTAGAGCTATCTCTTCACCTTGGTCCTTTGAGAAAGATTGTAGATCTCATCAAGGGCTTCCTTTTGATCCAAGTAGTTTGTGGTTTCGTCGCTGGTGATTTTTGAGTTGTCTCCTCTTCGCTTCAAGAGGTAGGGATTTCTTTGCTTCTTTTCAATACCTCGTCTATAGATTAGACATGTGGTAGGTTTTATTGCATAAAAACCATACTCATTATGGATTTCCTTAAAAGTCATGAAAAGGGATCTAGGGTTGATATTTGTGATTGAAGTTGTTAAGTTGGTTGTTGTTTGGGTTAATTGGGGAGTAGTTTAACATGTTCATGTTGAGATGGAGGAAAGACCTAATTTAATATTATTGACTTAATGGATTTAAAAAGGATGAAGTTGAAAAATCTTTTGTATTTTGTTAATATGGATTGTGTAATTGTGCTAATATCTAAAAGGGAGAAGTAACCATTGTATTGGATTGTTTGGATTAATCATGTTAAGTGGGGTTGGGTTATGGCTTTGGCATTAAGGAAGTGGTTTTTAATTAAATGAAGAGAATGGATTTTTAGAAAATGATTGGGGTAGTGTGGATTGGAAAATAAGGAAAATTGGTTTTCGGAAAGAAAATGAAATCTTAACCCTTCGTAAATTAATAATGAACTTGAGGTTGAATTTTGAAACCTTTACATATTATTATTGTTATTAGATTTAAGGTCTCGTGAGAATTGGATTGTTGTCTTATGTGTATTTAATACATATGCTTAGAGGTTTTGTCCTTGGTCATCGGTGGAGGATGGCATTGTTGTATTGAATAATATCATGCATGTATTACACTTGTGTTACTATGCATTCTGGTATGTTGAGATGGTTAAAAATGTTCATGCTCTGAGAATGAGAGGTACCATTACCTTACAGCTAGCATCTGAAGAATTGGCCGCGCTTAGAATGAGAGGTACCGGTATCTTCCAGCTACTGCCTAGAGAACTTGGCAGAGGTACCATTACCTTCCAGCCGGTCTCTGGTAAATTGGTAGAGGTACCATTACCTTCTACCTTGTGTCTAGCAAATTGGCATTTTGTTATGGAAAGGTGTATCCTTGGCTTGTCGTGCTTAAGGCAGGTAGAGCATTGCTTCGCTTCTCATTTTGTCTCGGTGTATCCTTGTATATCATGAGTAGGTGATGGTTATGGTTGGGTGAGGCCGGGTTGCTTTATGTGTTAGCGTAGTAATCATTGTACATGTATTGATTTTGTATTCGTGTTAGGACATATATGTATGTTCACAGGCCTATTGGATGAATTGTTGAAAGTGTTTCTTGACCATGGACTTAGGGCCAAGGGAATGTGATGGATGAATAAGAAGTGAACGTATGTTTTGTATTGGGCGTAAATAATGAGAAATAATCGGGTTTTGTGAAAACATTTTTAAAACAACCACTTGTGATGCGTTATTTATAAATAAGAAATGAGAAAGAAAAGTGAATTGTTTGTGTTGTTGGGTAAATTGAATGATTTTGAGAAAAGTACATGTATAAGTATATTTCAATAGAAACCGTCACATTATGTATACGATATGATATAAAGCATTCATGATTATAGTTATCTGCATGTTGTTATTGTTTAGGATCATGTTGAGATCCCTACTGGACTTTATGTTCATCCCACGTTGCTAATCCTTTTCAGGTGAACGTTGAGAAGTGTTTCAAGATCGAGGATCTTCTTTATCTATTGGCTACAGGGCCTTTTGTTTGTGGGCAAAATGCCATTGATGTAAAAGGGTTAAACATTTTCTTTTAATGTAAAAGATGTAAACCTACGGGCAATTTATTTAATTATAACTCTTGTTGCATTCATATTGTGTTCAGATGAAAGAATCTTTATTTATGTGTTCTTGTTAATGCAAAGAGTTTCTGCATGTTATCTCTGAAATTAAATCTAAAATAATGATTTGGTAGTAGAATCTGAGCAATAAAAAGCAGGGCGTGACAGTAAATGTGTTGTCAAAAGTTTACTTTTGCCGACTCATATTGTGTTGCTAGAAGTGTATTTTTTTGCCGATGTAAATTTGTCGTTGCCAAAAATAAAGCTTTGGACAACCAAATCATTGGCAAATGGCAACATTTACCGATGTAAATGTGTCGCCAAAATTTTTCGCTAACTCATATTTTGTTGCTAAAAGTGTATTTTTTGCCAATACAATTTTGTGTTGAGAAAAGTGCCACACAATCATCATATTTGAACTACTTTTACCAATGCAAGGTAAATTGTCGACGATGGATGAAGGCTTTTATCGACAACTATGTTTGTCGCTTGTAGACCCGACTTTCTTCGCGCGCCCTCCTTTTGGAGAGGCGCGAATTGGTCTCCTACAGTTCAGACTCCTGTTACGGTTCTGAATCTAATCTCACAAAGTGCAATGTGAGACTGATAAACACCAAAGAGTCCAAATCCGGCAAATTGTTTTGGAAAATCGATTTTGAATAAAAAAACGTCAAACATGGACCGCTTTGCCAGATTACAGAGTCGCCACCTAAATATTTTATTTTTGAAAAATTTAGGAAACCCTGACTCGTGCCAAAGGCCACGTGTCCATCATCACCAAAGTTGTCTCGGCTCGGGAACTTAGGTACGAGAGGGGAAGGTCCTAAAATGAGCACCTTCGCTCGCCCAATCAAAGGATCGGCCTCTACTAATATGATATGTTGTTTTATAAACACATGTGTTCTTATTCTGATTATTATCTAACTTTACTACGCACACATACAAGTATAGACTCGATCACGAGAATTGGAACAAAACAACTCATGTTTGTTTTTGAAAATGGTTTGAAAGTGCTACTCGCAAGTAGGCTAAAGCGCGGATTTGCCACCCTTAAGTGGGCTTAAAACATAATTTTGCCACTTCGCAAAGTGGGCTTAAAACTCACAATCATCGAGTTGTTCCAATTCAGGCAATCAAGCCTTCACCCACAGGCATTCATGTAGTTTATCACATAAGCAAATAGCCTCATGGCAAGCATGCTATCATGACAGCACTCACACTCATGCAAGTATGCTAAAGCGTAACACTTAGAGTGTACTCCGAGCCAAAATAAAAGCTAGTTAGAAATATGCATGATCCTAACTATATAGAATGCCTAATGCAACACATGCAATATGCAACTAAAATAGGCTCGGCTATCTAAGATGGCATATGAATGCAACAATTTTGATACACGTATTCAAATAAGTATTGAAATACGATGCAATTTGAATGATGCGCCGAGCCCGGTGCATGCAACACAAATGAATGATGCAAACATGCAAAGCAAAAGGTATGCTAATTAAAACGTGCCCTAAACTAACCATCGAAAGCGGTAAGTAAAAGAGAGAAAGAAGTGGGGTTGGAAGACATGCACACACACACGCACGCTTAATACAACATTGTGCCCTCTCGGATTAGGGTCCGAATGAATAAGCTAAGCTATAGTAAGCTAAGCTAATTATTACAAAACAAAACTAATTAACTATTCTAGCTAATTAAATACAACACAATTGAAATCTAATTAACTAACTTATTCTAAGCTAACTAATTACAACGAATGAAATTGAATAATTAGTTACACAAACTAATTAAGATATTACAAAACGAATTAAATAACTAACTACACTAGGCTATTTAAAACAGCTTAAATAAAGCGAGTAAACGACCTCATAGGTGAGGGAGACATGCATGCCCGGTTGCATCCTCTCGAAAATCCATTGCCATGATCTCTGTTGCCTCTATTTGCACTCGCCTTGAGCTCTGAACACTATACCAGCTCCTTGGCTGCTTCTGATCCAAAATAGGAATACCTCTGCACAAAAATGGACTGGTGGCCGGTCAGCCACAAAAAGTGGTTGCCGGCCAACTCAACTGGCCGGCCGGCTAGTGAAAGTGGTCGGTCAGCTACCTTAAGTGGCTGGTCGGCCACCTACTTTTCCAGACTTCTGTTTTTGCTGCAACAGAGAACAACAGAGGCACAACAATGTATTTGTAAGGAAATGTGTGTACTGCCACCCTCCTCATCATTTCTCAGGCTCAAAGGAGTATGGTACTTGGCTCTCAAGCCACCAATCAAGCATTTTCAATGCATGATGGTTTGAGAACTAAGCTTGTACAAGCTTAATAAGTGCGCACATAAGACTCAAATGGCTATCACCCTATCATGCATGATCAAGGGTGATGACAACTAAGAAATGTGACACGTTTCATTACTTTGTGTATGAAACGTCTCACATTTCTTGTGTTTGGATTAACGTCCGATCCAAACACATGCAATGCAACATGCATATGCTATCTTGCTCATGTTTCACTTGTCCAATTCTTGTTTACTCATTTTAGCATTACCAAACCATTCTTTAATTGTTTAAGTCTGATGTGATTGTCCTCTAATGCGAGAGGGGTCAACCAAAGGATGGTTTAAGACACAAGAGAGCTCATGCCTTTGAATAGTAGAAACCCTCAAAAGAGAGTTAAAGCCATTGAGCACAAGCTCTATCTCAAGCTTAAACACAACCTAAAGACTTACCAACCCTCAAAACAAATCAAAAGTGAAGAAATGAGGGAGATGGCAGATATTTCAGTGCTAAAGTGGCATGAAAAACAATATAACAACATGCAAACAACTCATGCACAACATGTTAGAGACTTAAGCATTAAAGCCAGTGAAGGACACAACACTAGAGGCATGCACTGGACAGAGCTTAAACAGGCCAAAACAATGGTCTAAACATGCTGAGATAGAAGCTCAAAAGACTAGGACAACATGCACACATGTTAGCCCACAAACAAGGCACAATACACAACCCTCAAAAGCAATGAAAGAGTGGGATATGTGAGACTGTGACAGTAATATATGCTCTGAAATTAGATGCAAAATGATGCTACATCATGTAAATATCACAAGCAAAACATGCTAGAGGCCCTAAAACACAAAGCTAGTAAAGGCCATTTACACTATAGCTATACAAAGCAAAACACATATGACCAAGACCACTCAAAACAGAGTTGAAGCATGCTAAAACATTAACAAACATGTGCTGGAGTTAAGCTAACACAAGCTAGAATGATAGGCTAACTCATTAGGCATGCTAGGCTAGTGAGCAAAATTACACTACAAGTGTAAGAAGCAAACAAGAGGTACTCCAACTAACTAAAAACGGAGTTATAACATGTTAAAATAAGGAAAAAAAACATGCTTGAACTAGGCTACAAAAAGGTAGAAAAGCATGCTCAAATACTAGGCCATCCACACATGCAAACAAGATATGAGGAGGGGGGACCACCCTCTCCTATTTTGGTCCTCAAAACCAACTTTTTACCACTGGAATTCCTCTGGAATTCAATGGTTAAAAGGCCAAGAAAAGGAGGTTTCAAAAGCTTTGAAAGGTGGCTCAAAAGGCTTTACAAGCCAAAGAGTAAAGGGGGGAACCACCCCCCTAACCAAACAAGACTCAAACCACTATTTTAGAACCTTAAAAGACAGAGTTTTTAGAGGCTAGAACCAGCCTCAAAATAGTGTAAAAAAAGATGGCCAAGCACTTAGCTAAAACAAAGCTTAAAAGAGTTAAGTGCTTACCCTTGAAGCACAGCTGCAAAACAGGTACAATTCTGAGCTAAAGCCAAGCTTTGGACCTCAAATAGGACCACCAAGGACCTCAGCTCCAAGATGAAGGTATTTGATCAAGGGTTGTAGACAAATATGTAGAGAATTTCCACTTTTAAGCCTAAAATAAGGAGAGGGAGAGAGAGAGAGAGAGAGGGAGAGTTCTAGAGAGAGAGGGGAAATTTTGCTCTTCAAAATCTAAACCCTCAAAAAGAGAGAGGGACCTCCCCTTATATAGAAAAATCAAGCAAAAGCTTGGTTTCATCCCTCCACACACGTGTATAGAGGATGCATTTAGTGATCAACAGCTGGCACAACTGGTACAGAAAATATCTGAAAAAGGAGAAAATTGGCCGTCGGCCACTTCAGGTGGCCGGCCGGCCACCTCCCCTAGTCGACCGAGCACTTCAAGTGGCTGGCAAGGAGGAAAAGTGGCTGACAATAGCCAAAAGTGGTTGGCAAGGCCCTTCTCCTCTCCAGGCAAGAGGCACCAAGGTCTGGCCCAAAAACAAGGCCAAAACACAGAGGGTTTTGGAGCTCAAAGACAAGGCGCTCAGCCGAGACCTTCGAGCGCACAAAACGAGCACAAACATGCGCAATCATCGAGTGCACAAAAGATGACGTCAAAGTCTTGAGGTCGGTCAAAAATGGGGTGTCTACATCGCTAAAGGCATTACTTTTACAAACACAATGATAATTTTATCAGCAAAAAGTTTTGCCGACTCACTTTTGCCTACGGGTTGCCGATGTAGCTCTGTGTGTTGGCAAAACTCTTTGCCGACGAGTTTTCCCTTTTAGCAACATATTTTGTTGTGTTGCAAAAAATGCAATATCTTGTAGTGTATATATATAATAGCCACGTTACATATATATATATATATATATAAACCCTGTATATATGTATATATATGTATAAACCTTAAATCCTATATATATGTACATATATATAAGGTGGCTATTATATATATATAATAGCTACATATATACACATATATAATAGTTGCTATTATATGTATATATTATATATATGTGTGTGTGTGTCTGTGTGAAAATATGTGAATCTTTACCCTATATATAAAAACTACAGGAGAAAATATCTATGGAAATATCTCTATAAAAGAAAGGTAATGGTAAAGGAAAATGTATGCTTTAATCACTAAGACTTTCAAAAATATAAACACTTTTTCATCTCTTCATAATACGAACTTGCTCATTGGTGTGCTAATTCTAGCACCCCCAACGGGAATATTTTTATGTTTCAGGTATCAAAGCGAGGATCTTTCAAGGGCTTCTGAGGAGTGAAAGAGTACTGTAAAACCACCACTCAGACCTTGTAATCTGGAAATATATATATAGCCATTCGATTTTACAACCCAAAATCTAGTTTGTAACTCCAATAACTAATCTAAATCTAAAAACTCAATTATAAGTATACTTCAGTCTTAATTCTTAAGTAAACTTGTTATATAAGTAAAAACATATATCTTCATTTTTCACAACCGATCACACAAGCCCCTCAAGAATCTCTCTCTCTCTCTCTAAAAAAATGGATCTTTCAGTTCTTACAACTAACCACATGAAGCCACTCAAGCTGGTTCTAAACATGGCGAAGGAGAAGAAAAAGTTTAAGGTAATTTATCTCTTTATGTTCTGTATCTATCACATTGTCATCCCCTTTATTATCAAAACTTACACTCTTGTCAACAAACACCATATAGTACCACAATAAAATGACCAAGAGAATTATTCTGCCCCACATTTTAATACCCACAAACTGATCTTGTATTATCTCCCTCACCACTCAAGTGCAAATTCTGTAACGCCCTCAAAATAATAACATTAAACCCAACAATATAAACATGCATTTATATACAAAAGATCCACATTCTTCAATTTATCAGAGTACTTCATTACAAAAGTATTGCATGTTAACAACAAAAGCAAATGTCCTACGGGCTTACAGCTTTCCAAGTTAACACTTGGTTACAAAAGAGAGTACTAACTCAATTACACATTAAGCCCTTGGCTTGAGTTTACATGTAATACATCAAAAGGAAAGAAGACAACAAAAGGTCTGTACGTCTCTAGCCTCCCAAGCTATGTCCTTGGAGGTGGCATGCTACCTGTACCTGAAAATGATGTTCCCATATAGGGTGAGCCACAGCCCAACAGAAATATACTAAACCAACTATGAGCAATGACTAAAAGATTAGCAATTGATAGATGGCCAACACCAATACGTCCACATATATATATATATATATATCACATCACCATTTCATAACAAACAAGTCTATGTCACTTTTCATTCTCCACCTTTATTTAGTAGATAAGCATATTAGCTGTATCAACACGTCAACAGGTAAACAAATTACACATCAACAGATAAGCATATAAGCTGTATCCACACTTCACTAGACAAGCATATGAGCTGTATCTACACTTCTCAAAGATAAGCCTATGAGCTGTATCTTCGCTTCTCTAGACAAGCATATGAGCTGTATCTACGGAGTTCATCCCCCATCTCCTCCCAACACTATCCGATTTAGAGGTTTATCCCCCATCTTCCCCTAAACCGCGGAGTACATCCCCCATCTTCTCCTCTACACACAATGCATATAAACACAATGGTTCTATACACAATCAATCAATACATAAAATTAATGTATTCTATCCACCGTCATACTCTATGACTCATTCAATAGATTAGTTTTAGTTCGCCTAATCATCATGCATTGTCTACAACAATCAAGACTATCCTCCACCGATAGCCCAAAGCAGTTATTTCTAAACAGAAAGTAAATGCACAAAATGGATGTTAAATCAACATTTCAATTTGGTGAGCGATAAATGATCCAACTACATCCTCTAATCCCTTTCCTTTCTAATTTCCACAATCTCAATTCAATCCCTCATTTCCAACAATTAATTATACAAATTAATCAATCAATGTAATTAGGGCATTTTCCATAACTTACATTTCAACCCCCACGGTTTCATTTTTATCAATGTTTCATCATTTATTTCATTCCTTCATGCCAAACATGCATTTAGGTTTTACATAATTAAAAACCCCAACTTTTGTAAAATTACACAAGGGCCCAAACTCTCTCAAAATTACCCAACAACCCCCAACATATCAAAATGCTAAAATTTAAAGACAAAGCTCATAAAGAGGAGTAGGATATCCCTACCTCGAAGTTAGAGCTCGGATGGAGAAGAGACCAAAACCAAAGTGTTCCAAAAGCCAAGATTTTTGGATCAAAACGACGCCCTCGACGATCAACACAACTTTAACAAAGGCCGAAGAGAAGGAGGACACTCTAACTAGATCAAACCCTAGAGAGAAGGGAGTTTCTAGAGAGAGAGGCTCTCAAAAATGGGTTTTAGAAAAAGTAGGAGAGAGAAAGAAAAGTAAAAAGTGATTTAAAATCACTCAGCGGATAACTCATATACGCATGACCCGCTCGAGCGTAGAATAGAATGCTCGAGCGTAAGGCACAAACATCTGGTCCTGCTCGAGCGCACATATAATCGCTCGAGCGTCAAGAAACAAAAGTAAAACACATCCGCTCGAGCGTGAAAACCAGTCCGCTCGAGCGCAGATTTTCATCTCCCAGAACTTTACCCTTCTCCTCTCCAGGCAAGAGGCACCAAGGTCTGGCCCAAAAACAAGGCCAAAACACAGAGGGTTTTGAGGCTCAAAGACAAGGCGCTCAGCCGAGACCTTCTGGCGCACAAAACGAGCACAAACATGCGCAATCATCAAGTGCACAAACGATGACGTCAAAATCTTGAGGTCGGTCAAAAATGGGGTCTCTACATCTCTAAAGGCATTACTTTTACAAACACAATGATAATTTTGTCAGCAAAAAGTTTTGCCGACTCACTTTTGCCTACGGGTTGCCGATGTAGCTCTGTGTGTTGGCAAAACTCTTTGCCGACGAGTTTTCCCTTTTAGCAACATATTTTGTTGCGTTGCAAAAAATGCAATATCTTGTAGTGTATATATATAATAGCTACGTTACATATATATATATATATATATATACCCTATATATATGTATAAACCTTAAATCCTATATATATGTACATATATATAAGGTGGCTATTATATATATATAATAGCTACATATATACACATATATAATAGTTGCTATTATATGTATATATTATATATATGTGAATATATGTAAATTTTTATGGAATAGACCATTTTGCCATGCATTTCATTCACTCTCTTAAAAAATATTGAGGGGTAGGTATCCAATTTAAAATGGTTAATATCATTTTGAATGGATCATTTTATTATTGGTTTCTGTTCATTTTTTTAAATAAATATTATAAATTGAACTCTGATATAATATCGAAATTTTATGACAAAATTGATATAATTAAAATTATAGAAATTAAATTGATATATGAAATAAATTACAAGTATCACTGAATAATTTGCTCACTCTAAACCATTTTTATCTCTTGAACGAAAAACAAGAAAAAGAGGCTAGGAGACAATCTCTCACATCGGAGGTAATTATAATAATTTTTTTAAAATGGGTTATGTAAGAATTTCTTTCCTATCGTCTAGTTAAGGGTAAGATTCGTTTGACAATGTAACCATTCTTACAGAGCAATTATTTATTTCTCTTACTTGTGCAATTCTGTGGATTGGACTTTTTATATATATTGATCAATTGTGAAGGAACTCAATTCACTAATTATTTATTATAGACATTGATAGTAACAACTTTGCTTTAATGCTATGTTTGAATTTGAGACTTCCAGTGGGAGGAAAAAGGAAATTGAAATTATTTTGTATGACCACACAATCAAATGAATCTTATGAAAATTTTCTATTCATTTCCATCTTATTTTCTTCAACCGAACAAAACTAAATAATTTATTTCCATCTCTTTGTTTGGTTGAATTTTTTAGAATTTATATAAAAATAATAAGTTTTTTTTTATTATAAAAGAAAATTTATTTTTTCACCTAATTAGTTAAAAAGATTTAAAAAATATGAAAACTTGACCAAACAGAATCGTCATAACGCGAACTTGCCCCACAAAGTTTAGGTCATGACCGACCTGTACTTAGGCCTCAAAACAAAGTTTCAAAATAATCAACTCATAAAGGGGCCTAAAGTGGAAGCAAAATCACATAACAGAATGTCCATTGAACAGTGCTTATATTCCAGGATTCTAAAACATCATGTCGAATATAGAAAGTCCACATACATAGGCCATATACACATAAGTCCAAGTCATGTCATCATATACAAAGAGTTAACAATTCAAAATTATCTATCAACAAAGTGTAGCCACCAAAGGTTAAACAAAAAGATGGCATTAATGGACCTCTCAAAAAGACAAAAAGACTCCAACGTTGAAGGCTTAACTAGACGAGTTCATCAAAACTTTCCTGACACTGACCTAGGGCTGGCCGCCAAGTTGACCACCTACAAAACATACATAAATACGGAGTGAGCAAGGCTCAGTGAGTAATAATAATATAGAGAGGCTTGCATGAAGGCATATAAATGAGCATGTGTCTTGGAGAATATTTACATAACACATGTACGTTTTATTTACAAGCACATTCTATAACGGCCTCAGGCCCACATAAGACAGAACGACCTTGGGTCCAACAGCATACAGAACAGCCTCGGGCCCAATATCATAACAGAACGGCCTTAGGCCCAACATAATAGCAAAACGGCCTCAGGCCCAATACAATAACAGAATGGCCTTAGGCCTAATATAGTAACAGAATGGCGTCAGGCCCATTTCATATGTCATTGTTGTCAAATGCTCAACCATTTTCATCAAAGCACAAGTTGTATAAAACATATTATTCATGATTGAAAATATATAAATTGCAACATTCACCATATCATTACACTACTATTACTCACAGTGATCCGATTGTGCAATGGTCCCTCCCGGCAAGTGACCTACATAGCACACACATAAATTGATAAGCAACGCATTCTTTTCTTAGCTTTTTGTCTTTCATCGTTCTTCCGTTTCGTTCACTTTTTATTTATTTTTTAAACACTTTGGAGGGCTTAAACATACACATTCACATATTCAGAGGGTCAAAAAGATGTACAAAAAGATGCAGATTTTCTCCTAGTTTCTCGCACATGCAAAAGACCCCCACTGCACGTGCGGCTTGCACGTGTTTTTATTTCAGAATATCTAAGTTGCTTCCCTTGTTTTCTGTACGTGCGGTTGTGCATCCCACACAGGCGGCCATGAGCCCCACACATGCAGTCTTGGCCCCTATTTGTGCAGTCTAAAAATTTGTAGCGATCTCGATTTTGACTCGGTCAACTTACGGGGGTCAAGCTGCCGGGACAGCTCACCAAAAGAAAAAATGCAAAATGCATTCGAAATTGCTTACAAGAAAGTGTATTTCACGCTTGAGCGGACCATGCTATATCAGTTTGTAAGGGGAGATTTCAGATCACTTTTTCAGTTCTCTCTCTCTCTCTAGAACTCTCCAAAATTTCCAGATCTAGAGCTTCTCTCTCTGGAAGTCATCTTCTCTCTTTGATTCCTTCAAATCCGTTGGGGGTTACACCAAAGTTCTTCATTAAACTTGTGTAACTTCTCGAGGGCTTCGTTGTGTGCGGTGGAGATTGAGTTTCGACACCGTAAATTTTGGGGTTTCATCTCATTTCTTCTTCAAAACTTGAGGTAGAGATTTTCTTAGAGTTATATATATATTTTTGCAAGATCTATATGATTTTCGAAATCATCTTTCGATAGCTTTGAAAACTGATCGTTGATTCAAGAAGTTGAGCGATTTTGAAAGTGGGTTTGTCATTTGTTCTTTTAAAATGATCTTATGGGTTTTGATCTTCGTTGATTAAAGAAAAGATGATTTTGGAAAGTTTTCTTTCAAAAAATTTGAGTTGTATAGTTTTGGTGAGAAAACCTAGAATTTGGGGATTTCTTTTAGAGACTGAAAATCCATGAATGATATTGTTATATTTATTTTGTGTGTCAAAATAAATGGATGTTTGGAAAATTTCTTATTTATATTTATATAAATGATGAATTTCAGGGAATATGAGAATTGTTGTTCATTTTAGAAATTATTGTTCAAAACGTTCAAATAGTCTTGAAATGACTAATTGTTGAGGATACTTGAGAAGGGGGAATTGTGTTATTCCTTGGATGATGAATTGGAATAACAGTATTTATATTCATCTTGTGTTATTGGCATATCAATTTATTTGATTACATTAAACTTTGAAAGTTGATTTGAAAACTTACATTGAGAAAAGAATGTTGAGAAACAAGTTTTCATGGAATGGTTTTGGGGTAAATACTTTGGTAAGTCTTGATAGGTGGTGTAGATGATATTGAATAAGTTGGCCTAAGAGTCCGGGGTGAAAGACCGAAAACCCGCGCGGATAGGTGTCGAGCCTTCCAGTTAATACCAGTAAAAATGAGAAATTGGTCGTACTTGTATAGTCTTCTTGCAAACATCGACCTAGGGATTACCAGAGTCGTATTTACCACCCTTGAAATAAATTATTAAGTTTTGAATAATTGAAATTGCATGACATCATTGAGCATGATGGTTTTCAAAAGATGAAAATGTGATTTATCTTCAAAAAGGGCATAGCATGGCATGTGCATTCTATCTCTTGAGACTTGTATAAAATGTATATATTTTGTTAAGGATTTCCTACTGGGCTTTATGCTCACCCTACGGGATTTTTGTGCAGGAAAAGATGTGGTGATGTCGCCTAACTAAAGGCGATAAAATGTGTGTTGAGAGTACGAGACTCTTATTTTGCTGTGACTCTGTGTGTAAGCCAAGGGCTGTATGTGTGTGGGTTTGAATAACCATTTTGTGTAACCAGGCTCAAGCCTTGAAAACTTATAAACTCTTGGGGGTATTTATTTATTTATTTACTTGTTGTTGGATTAATGTATTGTTGCATAAAGAACTATTGTATCATGTAATGTAAGTTTGGAGATTTATATTCGGTTTTCCTTGAAAGAGCCATGATTGTTGTATTATCATTTGGGCAAAAAAATTGGGGCGTTACAAAATCCATCAAAGGCAACCTTTCCAACATCATTTCTAAGGCTCAATTCAAGAAAATTCACTTCAAAAACATGATATAGGAACATAGGAAGCATGAAACACAAGCTCAATGAGATTAAACTTCTTTCAAATTCCAAATAGAAACTCTAACTTCCATATTTTCTTCATTTTCTTTATCTTTTCATGGTATATACAAACATATATACATACATAAGTTCAAGGCATGCACAGAGGATCAAAACATGCAAAGACGATGATCAAGAAACAATTCCTCACAACCCAACTCAAATCAAACTAAAAATAAAGGAATCAACTCTTTAAATAAATGTGAAAAATCTATGGTAATTTCATATTATTTGTTCAAGCAAGATTATAACTCATAAACCCTAACTTCCATGAGTGTCAAAGCTTCATTTTAAGTCTTGATTCTAATCAATTGAAGAAAATTTAGAGTAGTTGAGTTGGTTTACACTTACCTTGAGTTAAATCTTTGATTTGCCCCTTCAATTCGCAAGCTTCAAGCTCCTAAATTGAGTTCTCCTCTTCTTCTCTCTTTTCTCTTCTTTCTTTCTCTAGAAGTTCTCCAGGAGATATTTTATTTGTCTTTTTGAGTCTAAGTTTCAACTAAGGCTTAAGTATATATCTCTTCTGTAGCTTTATTTGAGTCTAAAGTGAGCTTAATTAAGAAATTAGCCAACTA
Source organism: Camellia sinensis (assembly GCF_004153795.1). Classification (NCBI taxonomy): domain Eukaryota; kingdom Viridiplantae; phylum Streptophyta; class Magnoliopsida; order Ericales; family Theaceae; genus Camellia; species Camellia sinensis. Next base: position 1,449,573 of record NW_021024818.1, on the reverse strand, counting down.
ATTCATTATGAATCAATTTTTTACAAAACTTCATATTATAGCCTAAAAGTCATGCTAATCATAGATGTAAAGTTAATTTCCGGTTATTGCGCTTCTAAAGCTTCCAATTTTCAATCCAAAGGTTGTAAATTCAACAGATTTTCTTATAATCGACAAATACAATTCCATAAACATGTAATTCACACATTTAAACATATAATTCACATCAATCACATAAACACACATATAATGAGGAAATTAAAGCGTATGAGAGGGTCGGGTTATTACAAGAATTCTAATTCTCTCTCTCTCTCTCTCTCTCTCTCTCTCTCTCTCACATTCTCAGACTATTTGTTCCTTTTTCACTTTTGAGTCCATCATCTCCAGTGAGCATTTGTTTTGGCCTTTTGCTCAATTCAGCATAGCCCTTATGCTATGCCCATTGATTGTTTCAATATCACTTTTGACCATTTTTTTGTTACTATTATATATTTTGATAATAGTGGTTTAATTTTGACATAGAATCATGGTTTTAAATTAAAATCGAACTATCACCATAGGTTTTGTTTGGTACGAGAGATTCTGTTTGGTTCAATTTCATCACGTACACAGTTTTCATTAGTTCTCAGTAAAAAATTAATTACAAATATAAAAGATATCAAAGTGCTTGAAATATGAGAATTAACTTCAAAATTTATCTTTTATTTTGATTGCCAACAACTTGAAACATGAGCAATAACTATAAACTTTCAATGGTTATGTGGGTTAATTTAGAAATTTAAGTAGTTAGTAGTATTAACCACAGTTGGAAATGATGACATAGCACATACATAATCACATCTAAGCCCATTAGATAATTCTGTCATATTTCTATTACAATATTTTAAATTTTGCTCAAACTCCTAGATGTCTCGAGAATTTAAAAAATAGTAATTTTTTCTATTTACAAAAAATACATAAAAAAATCTTTGCCCATTTATTACAAATTTTGAATTTTGAATTTTTAAATTTTTTTTTTTTTTTTGAAATTCTAGAACAGTTCAAACAGTAAAACCTTTTCAACAACACTACCATCTCCTTCCAATGGTCAAAATTTCAAATTAATGATCAAGATTTACTTAAAGTATGGATCCATATTAGAAATTTAAAATATAAACCACTGATCTACTTACTTAAGAATTAAGTCTGAAGTATATACTTATAATTGAGTTTTCAGATTTAGAGTAGTTGTTGGAGCTACAAACTAGATTCTGGCCTGTAAAATCGAATGATTGTCTATATTCCTAGATTGCAAGGTGTGAGGGGTGGGTTTACAATACTCTTTCACTCCACACAAGCCCTTGAAAGATCCTCGCTTGATACCTGAAACAGGAAAATATTCAAGTAAGGGGTGCTGGAAATAGCACTTCAACGAGCAAGTTAGTATTTTGAAAAGAGGAAGAAGTGTTTATAATTTTTGAAGTCTTAGTGATTAAAGGATACCTTTCCTTTACCATTACTTTCATTTTATAGAGATATTTCCATAGATATTTTCTCCTGTAGTTTTTATATATAGGGTTTAAAATTTATAAATATATTCACACACACACACACACACATATATATATACATGTATATACATATATATAGGGTTTAGGATTTATATATATATATATAATATGTATATATATAAAGTGCCTATTATATATATGTGTATAATATATAAATATATATAATAGTCACCTTATATATATATACATAGTTTGGCTGACGATTGTTTTACGTGAGAGAGAATCTACTGAGGATCTGTACTTGTGAGGTGAGGGAGATAATACGGGATCAATTTGTGGGTATTAAAACGTGGGGTAGAATAATTTCTCTTGGTCATTTTATTGTGGTATTGGATGGTGTTTGTTGACAAGAGTGTAAGTTTAGATAATAAAGGAGATGACAAAGTGATAGACACAGAAGATAGAGAGAGAAATTACCTTACTTTTTCTTCTCATTCGCCACGTTTAGAACCAACTTGAGTGGTTTCGTGTGGTTAGTTATAAGAGTTGAAAAACCCCTTTATCTAAGAGAGAGAGAGAGAGAGAGAGAGAGAGAGAGATTCTTCAGGGGCTTGTGTGATTAGTTGTGAAAAATGAATATAGACATTTTTACTTGTAGAAAGAGTTTGCTTAAGAATTAAGACTAAAGTATACTTATAATTGAGTTTTCAAATTTAGAGTAGTTGTTGGAGCTACAATCTAGATTATGGGCTGTAAAATTGAATGGCTATCTATATTCCCAGATTGCAAGGTATGAGGGGTGGTTTTACAATACTCTTTCACTCCACACAAGCCCTTGAAAGATCCTCGGTTTTGATACCTAAAACAGGAAAATCTGCCCGTCGAGGGTACTGGAATTAGCACTCCAGTGAGAAAGTATTCTGAAGAGAGGAAGAAGTGTTTAAATTTTGAAAAATTTTAGTGATTAAACCATACGTTTTCCTTTACCATTACCTTTCATTTATAGATATATTTTCATAGATATTTTCGCCTGCAGTTTTTATATACAGGGTATAGATTTACACATATTCACACAAACACACACACACACACACATAATATACATATAATAGCAACCTTATATATATATATATATATAATAGCCACCTTATATATATAATTTTAGTTTGGCCGGCGATTGTTTTACGTCAGAGAGAATCTGCACTACAAACCTAGCACTATGAAGGATTTGCACTTGAGAGGTAAGGGAGATAATACGGGAGCAGTTTGTGGGTATTAAAATGTGTGGCAAAATAATTTCTCTTGGTCATTTTATATATATGGAACAAGATTTGAAGGCAACTGACATAAGAGTAAACCTAGTTACATAATTGCTTGACAAACAATCAACCAAACCAAACTAGAGATGTTTTGTTCAGGTTGACTGGCATTGTGACTTCAAGGCTTGGCTTAACTATATTGAGCTGTTTAGTTATGTTGTGTCCATTCAGATGAGGCATGACTGGATCAATTTCTTGACATGAGATTGAGCTAAGCTTCACAACGTCGATCACTTGTTCGACTAATTCAGATAACTTCTCTGGTATTTGATTAGAAGAAAACTTTTGATCTTTCGCAACAACTTTCTTTGGGTTCTTATATATCACATAAAGCACCATTTGAATAATTCCAAAAATAAACCCCAAGACATTCAGAATCTATTATAAAAAATATATTAAAAAAAAGGTGAATTCTTATTAGTATAGCTTCATGGGAATGTAAAAAATAATAAGAGCTTTAAGTTTTGTAAACAAACTTACAGCAATATTGAAGTCTTTTATTAGAAGGCCATAGAAGAACCACATGACCGCATTAAGCGTGAGCGAAAGTGATAAGGAAAATGGCATGAACTCTGCGCTCTTTGTTCGTATCACATGTTTCTGAAGAACAAAAACAAAAAATAATAATTAATACAATAACATACAATATATAAATAAAATGAAACCATAATGAATTAGTGCATGTATATATATATATTTACCAATATGCAGAGAGGAGTGGCAAAAATGCTTATAGAGAACACTAGGCAAATCCAACCAACAATGTGAAAGCGGGTTGAGCTTTTTTTTGACAAGAAATTGAATTAAGAAATTGAGTCATTTGCCTTCAACCTTAGTTTTGGCTTTAATGAAGTTTTGGGTGGTGTATCAGTGAAAAATAGTGAACCAAATGGAGAAGAAGGTTGAAGATGAGGTGTGGGTGAACAAAATTTTGTTACCTTTAATAATGAAGAGGGAGGGCCATATTTATAAAGTTTTGAGGGAAAGAAAATATCTGAGATATTTGCAGAGGCAGCCCAAAGGCAAAATATCTAAGATATTTGTGTAAAATCTGGAGAAAATGCCAAATTTCCAGAAACTGCTCTGTTTCTTGGGCAAATCATCCAGCCAGACACAAAATCATTTGGCCAGACAGTTTTTTAGAAGGGGAAAATAAGGTTTGTTTGTTTGTTTTTTTTTTTTTTTTTTAAATTATCATTTCTTCCACTCATTTCCACTTTCTCCTTGCTCAATTTACTAAGAAAATATAATACTTGAATTTTGAAAATGCGAACCTCAGAACTTTGTAGATATTTTTGGATCCACTCTGAAAAACAAAAAAACATTTTGAAAAATATTTTAAAAAGGATCTAAAATAGTTTGGCCAAAACAAGTGTAAGGTTGGGGTTAAAACTTTAACCTGGTTGTCCTGCTGAGGAATTCCTAAGATAGCACTTTCAACTTTCATCATCAGATGTTCGGAAAAGAATGCTCAAATCTTAAGGAGGGTCAAAATGGGATGTCTACAACTTCACCTCTTAAAGAGGATGAGTTCTTATGTTCACAACCTCTAAGATCCCTCAAGAACTTTTAAATATGTTCTTCAATGTACAAAATTCCTTTGCCCAGAGCTCAGGATCAAGCTTTGATGGAGAACTTAGTGTTAAAGTTGAAGGTGGTAAGTGGGAGACAAGGGAAGAAGGGGAGGAAGGGAGGGAGGAAGGGAGAGAGAGAGAGCTCTTAAGCCTTACTATGCCTTGGGCAAGTTTTTTCAACCTATTGAAATGAGCTGGCGAGCTCTATGTATAGAGCTCATGTCACGAATATTTGAGATATTTGGGGTAGGTAAGCAAAAAAAGATGAAATTCCTGAAAATGCTCTATACCTAGAACATTCAGTCGGCCGAGCTTCCTACTAATCGGCCGAATGCTTTTGTGGCCGGCTATCATATGGTGTCCGACTAGCCAATGGGAAAATCGTTAGATCAACAAAAGCAGGCTAGTCTAAATTGAAAGGGGGAAATAAGTATTTCAGAGGATTTCATCATTTTTATTCACTTCCACTATATTCTTCGCTCAGTTTGTTTGAAAGAATACAATGCCTTGATTTTGAAAATATGAGCCTTAGAACATTACGGTAACATCTAAAGTTGCAGAACTAAAACTCATTTTGAAAGAGGTTTCCATTTTGTTCGAAAAACATTTTGTCCAAAATAGGTCGTTAGAGGATTTAATACTCGATCCTTAGACCTCCTGCCGTGGAACTTGCAAAGATTAACACCTCTCATTTTTATCATCTGGAACTCAAAAGGGAGAATCCAAGTCTCAAGGCTAGTAAAAAATGGGTTGTCTACAATTGTATAGGATGCTTTTGGGAGGATGTCCCATGCCTTCAGTGAAAACTCTTTGTAGAGATCAAAATTTATAGTATATTCAATGAAATCCAATTTCTTTTTATCAAAAACCTTTTATTTCTCTCAAGTGATTGGCCTTTTGTGCTTCTTTCATTAATCTAGTAATGACTCCATAAACAGGACTCAAAGAAAACAAAATTACAACTTGAAAATGCTGTACAAATAACGTGATGACCTAACATGACCCTAACATAGATGCCGAAATGCCCCCATTGTCTCTGAAGTGCCATGCCCTAAATGAGCGAAACTTCCTATAACAACCTATTTTGAGTGACCGCTTGAGCGGTCAATTGGTCGCTCGAGCGGATAAGCAGAGCTCCTAGTATCTTGCTTGTTTGTAAGTGAGATCGCTCGAGCGGTCAGGTGGTCGCTTGAGCGAAGATATCAAGCTTCCAGTAGTTTCATTGTAGCTCTACAAAACTTCTACGAACATGTGTTTACCGCTCAAGCAGTTGATAGTTCGCTTGAGCGATCTCCTTATGTTGTGCACATCACTCGAGCGATGAAAAGTTCGCTCGAGCGGTCTGTTTGGGACAGGAACATTAAATTTCAATCCAAACACTTTTTGAACTCACTTTTCACACTTATTCTTTCTCTAAACCCCTTTTTCTGAAGACCTGGCCTCTAAACACTAGATTTCATATATTTTGAGTTAGAATCCATCCTTGCTCCTTCATCAAAATCATTCATCTTATCAAGGGCTACATTTTGAACCGATTGGATCTTAATACTGTGAAATTTCATCTTTTGGGTCTTCATCTCTCTCTCATAACACTCAAGGTAAGAATATCTTTATCCTTGTATATTTATAATTTGGGTTAAATGTGTGTAAATCTTATGGTATGGGTATATGATTTGGAATGGGTGATATATATATATATATATATGGATATTTGTGATGATAGTGAGTTTTGCCCAAAATTGGTGAAAGATTTGAGTATCTACTAATGAAAATAGTGTAAAAAGCACAAATCAAGGAATATAAAGGCATGAAAGGAAAAGTCCTAAAATTATTGTAAAACCCTAAATGTTGTTCATGGATCATAATTAACAATGGAAGAGACATAAATGAGTAAATTGGAAGGGTATTGAGATTCTTGTATTGTGATAAGAAATTAGTTGTGGAATGCACTTGTTGTGTGCTATGGCCTTACCCGCGCGGGGAAATTGAGGTACCCACTTGCCTAGTCGTGTGAGGATGACAAATGTGGAGATGTTTTGAGGTGTCAACTTGCCTGGTCATGTGAGGATGACAAATATAGAATAGTTGAGGTTCCCACTAGCCATCTGTGTGAGGACGGAGAAATGTGGAAATGAAGATAAAGTTGTGATTTGTTTTAGAAAAATTGGACACATAGTACCCATGGGCATTAGTAGTGATCATGCATATTTTACATCAAATGTTTATATGCTCAGTTAAATATATTTTGTACTCGAAAATTGCTCATTCCCATCTAACAACATTTCAGGACTCGACAAATCGCAATCACACCAGTGAAGAAGGAGATGACAACCCTTTTTATTTTATTTTAAAAAGTGTGATCTTTTGAAGTTGTAATTGAATTGTCGAACTTTTGTATTATTCTCTTTTTTCATACATGTCCTCTTGTTTTAATGGCCACGTTTGAAATGTGTTAACCTAAAGGACAATGGTTTAGTTTTCTCTAACTTATTGAATTGTGAATAGTTAATATGTAATTTGTGTAGGTTGAAATCTATAGTTCAATGAGAAAGAGAATTATTGGGATTGATGTTGCATTTGTTTGGGAATATGAAGCATGTTTGTAATTGATGTCCTATTGGAAATTATTTGGGGGCGTTACACTTTCTTTGTCAGCATAGGATGTGAACACGCGCCATGGATGTGTGTATGCACCAAGAATGTGTGCACGCATAAGTTACATGTGCTCGCATAACTAGTCGCAGTATTCAAGTTTTAGGGTTTTGCTTCTTTAAGCGGTTGTTGCTCTATTTTGGCCTATAAATACTCCCTTCTGCATGAAGGTTTCTTCACATAAGTCTCCTCTAAATAGTTTTTGTCACCAAACCTTGCTTTTTATCTTTAGTTTGTAGCCATGTTTTCCCAAAATGGTTTATCAACATGGATGGATAGCTTGGATGGCGCCAAGCATGTCAACTTTCGTAGTTATGGTTTGAACTCTGTGTTTCCTCTTAGCAAGTTGAACATTGACTTGCCTTTACATAGTGCGGTGGCTTGATTTTGGGATCCGAACGTCCATGTTTTCAGGTTTGGTCATCTAGAGCTTTCCTTTACTTTTGAGCAATTCAAACCTTTGTTGGAGTGTCCTCTGAGGGTTGACTTGGTTCATCCAACTCTGTTGGTAGGCTATCCCAAGCTGCCCAGAAAGATTTGCGGGTTACTTCCGAGAGAGGACAAGGCCTGTGTCCGGAATGGTAAACTATCAATCATCACTTTGATTGATAAGTTTACCAATGGGTGAGATTTGAGGGATTGAAAATTCTAGGAGTGCAAGCGGGCTACTCTGTGTATTTGCTTGCTTGCTTGCTCGATTCTTGGTAGCACCGAGTAATGGGACAGTTTGCCCTGTCTTCGTTGACATGGCCAAATAGGTTAGGGACGGGAAAAGCTTTGTTGGGTTGGTCTTGGCAGAAACCTTGATGGGTTGGGACAAGGTTTTCGCTGATAGGACTGCGAATTTTCCTGGGAGTCCATTATTACTTCAGGTACCACGCATCTCACTTGGTTTCTCATCTTTCACCTCTCTATTCTTTTGTCTCTATTATGTTTTTAGCACACCCTAACTCACTTTTTCTACTCATCTCACAATTCTCTATTCTTTTGTCTCTCTTTTATTTTTCTCTATTTTTTCTAGATTGACTTATGGACAAATTGAAGGTGTGGGTGACTTCTACCCATTACTCGGCAATCTCACATCATACCCGTGCCCAGTTGGTGATGATGGATTCTATTGAAGACTGGTATGGTTGGTTGAGTTCCCGAACTTACAGAGACATACCTTGGAGTTTCTTCTAGTTAGGACTTCCAATCATGACTAGAGAGATGTCCTCATTTTTAGGCATAGAGGTAGTTGGCCTGTCTCACATAGCCTATTATTTCCCTCATCGGATTCTGTGACAATTTGGAAGTGAGCAGGTGGCTCATTTGGGTTCCCCTTCGTACCCTCTTTTTGTTTTCTCGGCTTCTCACTTGAAAGCAAATGCCAAAGCTTGGTAGGGCATTCATTGAGTGGCATGAACTTGAGATTTAGTGGATTGCGACACATAGAGGATAAAAGGCTGAGTAATTTTGACTTGGCTCATAGTGCCTCTAGTTTAAAGTTTGAATCCAATTTATTATCAATAAAATAGTGCAATGAAGTTCATTCCTTTTGTTTTGAAAATGTTGTGTAAATGGTCAATCAGAAAAGGAACACAAATCACTCAATCTTCTCATTTAAAAACAATCCAAATGGCAATTTTCGCAAGCTCACTCACTCTTCTCATTTAAAAACAATCCAAATGGCAATTTTCGCAAGCTCACTCACTCTTCTCATTTAAAAACAATCCAAATGGCAATTTTCGCAAGCTCACTCACTCTTCTCATTTAAAAACAATCCAAATGGCAATTTTCGCAAGCTCACTCACTCTTCTCATTTAAAAACAATCCAAATGGCAATTTTCGCAAGCTCACTCACTCTTCTCATTTAAAAACAATCCAAATGGCAATTTTCGCAAGCTCACTCACTCTTCTCATTTAAAAACAATCCAAATGGCAATTTTCGCAAGCTCACTCACTCTTCTCATTTAAAAACAATCCAAATGGCAATTTTCGCAAGCTCACTCACTCTTCTCATTTAAAAACAATCCAAATGGCAATTTTCGCAAGCTCACTCACTCTTCTCATTTAAAAACAATCCAAATGGCAATTTTCGCAAGCTCACTCACTCTTCTCATTTAAAAACAATCCAAATGGCAATTTTCGCAAGCTCACTCACTCTTCTCATTTAAAAACAATCCAAATGGCAATTTTCGCAAGCTCACTCACTCTTCTCATTTAAAAACAATCCAAATGGCAATTTTCGCAAGCTCACTCACTCTTCTCATTTAAAAACAATCCAAATGGCAATTTTCGCAAGCTCACTCACTCTTCTCATTTAAAAACAATCCAAATGGCAATTTTCGCAAGCTCACTCACTCTTCTCATTTAAAAACAATCCAAATGGCAATTTTCGCAAGCTCACTCACTCTTCTCATTTAAAAACAATCCAAATGGCAATTTTCGCAAGCTCACTCACTCTTCTCATTTAAAAACAATCCAAATGGCAATTTTCGCAAGCTCACTCACTCTTCTCATTTAAAAACAATCCAAATG
>NW_021024818.1:1407210-1426338 GCF_004153795.1 Camellia sinensis | reverse complement strand
TGGCCGATAGACTTGAAAGAAGCCGATGGCATTTTACCATGGCCGGTGGTCATTTCACTTAGCCGGTGGTGTTATGCAGTGCTCATTGAAGATACCCTGAGACTTTGGAAATTTTCAGAGGAGCAGGGCAGCATTAACAGAGGCAGCAGTGGCATGGTACGGGTTTCCGGGCAAGATGGATCGAGCATGCATCATTTGCGCATCCCGAGGCAGGGGCTGTGACCACCTTTCTTTTTGTGAGGGCAATTGTGTAATAAGTGTGCGTGGGTGTGTGTATGTCTTCCAATCCCCATTTCTTTCTTCCCTTTTATTTACCCGCTTATGATGGTAGACTAGGACATATTTAAATTAGCATACCTTATGCTATGCATGCGTGCATCCACACATTTGTCTTACATGCATCGGGCTCGGCGCATCACTCTAACTGCATTTGTATTTTAATTTCAAATTGAATACGTGTTAGTTGTAGCATTTCACATGTCATTGTAGATTAGCCGAGCCTATCTTAGTTGCATTTTGCATGTGTTGCATTAGCCATCTTAACATGAACTAGGATCATGCATATGATTATTAACTAGTTTTTGTTTTGGCTCGGAGTACTCGGTAAGCATTTGTGCTTTAGCATACCGTGTGCGTGTGAGTGTTGCCATAACAGCATGATTACCATGAGGCTAGCTGCTTATGTGATATAACTGCTTGAATGCCTGTGGATGGAGGTCGAATTGCTTAAATTGGGATAACGCATTAAAGCTGTGAATTTTAAGCCCATCAGATAGTGGCAAAATCGTGTTTTTTTAAAAGCCCGCTCGAAGGTGGCAAAACCTGCATTTTAGCCTACTTACGAGTAGCAAACCATTTTCAAAACAAACATGCAATATTTTGTTCCAATTTAGGTGATTTGGTCTATACTTGTTTGCTGCGCGCATAACATAGTAATTCTAGGCTAATAAATGGAATAAGAACACATAAACGTTTTCAAAAGCGGATATCACGGTTAGTAAAGGCCGATCTTCGGATCGGGCGAGCGAGGGTGCTCATAGCTGACCATCCCCAATCGTACCCAAGTTCCCGAGCCGAGGCAACTTTGGTGATGACGGACACGTGGCCTTTGGCACCGAGTCAGGGTTTCCTAAATTCCCCCAAAATAAAACATTTAGGTGGCGACTTTGTATCTGGCAAAGCAGTCCATGTTTGGCACTTCTTTCAAAAAACCTGTTTTCTCAAAACGATTTGCCAGATTTGGACTCTTTGGTTCAGATTAAGAACCGTGACTCAAATCGAGTCCAAACTGTAGCGAGGCCCCCACGCGGGCGCGTCTACAGAACCACTTTGGTTGACCTCCATCATCACCCTGGCGTTTTGGCCGAGATGTCATCATCTAGGCCGAGATGCTATCATCTAGGCATCTCGACATCCTTGAACCTTGCACCTAGTGACCTTGTGCCGGGACTGGAATGACCTAGACCGAGGTGTGGCACAGCTAGACCAAGTGTTATCTTTCCTAGCCGAGATCATTGAGACCTTACTTGCTGAAGCCTTTGTCCTAACCCGAGATCATTACCTGCCGGAGTGCCCATGTCACCATGCTTGTTGTATACGTTTTGTCATGCTCTTGCCTTGTCAGTCAGTCACCTTTTGAGGAGAGCCAACTAGCCGTTGCCACGTGTCCTAGCAGAGGGTTAAGTCAGCCGGCAGTAGAGAAAACATATCATTTGTTGTATCTTTGTCATAGAAGAGAGAGAAGCTCTAGGAAGAGAGGAAGAAGAGTTCTTAGAGTGAGAATAGATTTCCAAGCTTGATCTTCTCACCTTGAGTTGTTAGATCCGCGTTTTGAGGTTAGAATCTTGATATGCTCTTGTTGTTCTCCATGTTCATCTAATCACGTTGCATGATCTAGCATTATTCATGAGACATGCATTGATGTAAAGCTTGTTTTAGAAAGAGAAAATGATGTTCTTGTGTTCTTGAAATAAAACCATGTTCTGATCCGGAAGTTTGTATCAAGATCCATGTTTTCGTGTTTGTTTTCATGAAACCTCCAAGTATGGGTACCCAGGTCCATGTTTTCGAACTCATCTCATGAAATCTCAGATTTTGTAATAACAAGTTAAGATTTTAGCATTCATGTTCTTTATGTTCTTTATGATCATGTTCTTTATGTTTCTCGAAGGGAAACCCAGATTTTCCAGACTTCATTTCCCTGAATGTGGTCATCAGGACCACACCTCGGCCAAGAGGTGTGGGACCTCGGCCAAGACCTGGTTGGTGCCTAGCATGTTTTTCCGAGATGAGAAACAATGATTCAACTCCCAGCAGATGTTTTGCTTTGTCTTGACTTAGTTTTGCAAGAAATGCCGAGATCATTTACACTCATGCAAAGCTTGTTTTAAGAATGCATTTCATATCCATCTTTGAGCATCTCTTATTGTCTTCTTGAAATGCATTCAATGGGATTTATTATGTGCTTGTAGGCCTTGGATCCTTGCTTGTAATCCCCACACCCGAAGAGCTATATGAGTGGTATTTTTAATAAAGCTATGTTACAAAGTTTTCATAAAGCTTTGTTTTGCTTTGGAAAAGTATTTGATCAAGCATGAATGACTATCCCTAGTTTTGTATCCAGTATTATATTTGTTTTGATGACATTCTTGGAAAGTCCTTAGTGCTACGGGACTATAATGCAACTAGTACCCTTGTTTTGAAAGTCCTTACTGCTACGGGATTATAATGCAACTAGTACCCTTGTTTTGAAAGTCCTTAGTGCTAGGGGACTATAGTGCAACTAGCACCCTTATTTGAGATATCTCCCTTGTCTTGCCACCGACGGTTTACCGCAAGGGTTTGTCCGGAATGTCATCCCTTGTATTATATTGATGCTAGTAAGCACCCCTTGAAGCTTTGAAAGATTTGACAGATGAACTTGGTTCATCCCTTGATTTTGTACAAGATATGCTATGTATTATTTGATAAAGATCTCAGATGTTATTCATTTAAACCTTTATTACTAATATCATTCACTGAATACCAAAGCTCACCCTCTCTATATATATATATATATATAGGTGACTAGCAAGAAGGCGGTGACGCCTAGATAATTATTTGCAAGTTGTTTGGATTCATATTTTGTAGCATCTTGAAGATTATGCTTCTTGGCTTGGCCATTGTAGTTCGTTTTGTATATGTCGGCTTGAGAAGCCTTTTGATCAAGATGTAATATGTATTTGTTTTATTTGTACTCAAGTTGTAAAACCACGTTATGTATGACATTCCATTTGATCTATGTACAACTTTTGTGGACTATTTAGATTTCAATTTATTGCTTCCGCACATGTGAGCCCCATATGTATACTCTGATTGTGTGTGACTTTGTAAGTTGGCCTTTGGTAATCTCGGATTACTGGTCATCATGGCACCATTCTACTAGGGGCGGAATGGGGTCGTGACAGATTGGTATCAGAGCTCTGGTTCCTTATAGTACGTTATTTACACACTTTGAGTCCTAAAGATCTTAGGATTTCCCATCGAATGATATTAGGATTGCATCATATTGCTTGCTACTTGACAAGGTGTGCATTATCTCGGCATGAATATTTGTTGCTTGTATACATGTCTATTTGTTTATTTTGTTTTAAAGTAATATTCTACATACTCTTAGCGTCATGAGAAGGGGTAGACCTCCAGTTGGCCAAGATCATTCCGAGGACAGATTGGACAGACTAAAAAGGTTGGTCGAAGGTTTGGTCCGTGAGTGTCACGACCCAAACCCGTCCCTATGGGTTTAGCACCATAACCGGCCAGTAATCCGAGATTACCGAAGGCCTGCTTAACAGTAATACAGTAAAACAGAGTACAGGGGCCTGGCGGAAGCCAATACAGTAAATAAATAATGTCCAATAAGCTGTGACAGTCTGTATGCCAAAAAGACTTTTCATATATATATATACACAGTGTAGAACAGTATGTACAACATTTAATCATTCAGATCAGGGACCTAATCCCTATTAAACAGTACAGTAACAGTCTATACAGTCTATATAGTTAACAAAACAGTTACAGAGACAGACGGGGGAAATTAAAACACCCCTAAGCCATAGCTTGACAGGCTCGGAACCTCGCAGTGAGGCACAGTGGTTCGCTTGACAAAACTGGAGCTTACCCCAACGCTTCTAGCCGCGGTCTGGTGCCTGTACACCTACATATATATGAGCAGTGAGTTAAAGCCCAATGAATAACATAATGCGGAAAGAGGTTTAGAATAAATGTCCTTACAGTAATGAAAACAGTTCATTAAATCAGTATTTCAGTCGTTCAGTCAGTACAGTCATATGTGGTACATCCATTAGCATAACAGTACAGTAAACAGTGGGTCTTGAAAGACCGAACACTCAATGATGGCCATCAATCAGTAAACAGTAGTGGTTCCAACAAGGGAACCGACAGAGATCTCTGTAACAGTAACAATCAGTAACGGTAGTTGCTAAGGATGCCACAATACAGTTCAGAATAGAGGACATGCATTCATTCTATTAACAGTATCAATTCAGAAATAGTACAGTTCAATTGTTCAGAAGATAATCATTTTTGAACATATCTTTACACAGTTGTTACTCACAGAGTTCTGGGCTACAGTTAGGCTAGAGCGCGTCTCCAGTCGCCAACCCTACACAGTTTACAGATTGAACACACGCTAAGCTACACAGTTGGGAAAGATAATAATTTAATCCCTAATTTGCCTCGGTGTGTTCTACATCTATATCCTCATTAAGATGCCTTAAAGTAGGCCTAAGGATGCCTAGGATGAAATGAGGATGCAAAGGTGCACTTTAAAAGCATTTTCAGAAAACAGGGGTCCTGCTCGAGCGTAGGTTAATCCGCTCGAGCGGACATCCAGACAAAGGTTTCCGCTCGAGCGTAGACTCATCCGCTCGAGCGTACTTCAAAATAGTCAAAAGTGATGGATAGGTGAAATTCACGCTCGATTGGGCGCTCGACACCCGCTCGAGCATAAAACACAAGGTCCCGCTCAAGCGTAAATTACCCCGCTCGAGCTGACTTAAAAACAGAACAAAATGCTGGGAGCACGATTTCCATGCTCGAGCGCCAGTCACCCCGCTCGAGCGTGAGTTCAAAATCTAGAATTCCCAGATTTGAACCTCAAGCTCAAATTCAACCACAAATGTATCAAATTCGATTCCTTTGGGCCCATTTCCTAGAAAACACTTCAAAACTCGTAGTTTAACATGATTCAAAGCTCAATTGTAAAAATCAAAGCCCAAAGGTAGTTCAAATAAATCCAATTCAAACCAATTTTCATGAACAAGATGAACATGCAATGTGCATGAACTTAAATCATTTCAAAGCTTTAAATACAAGCTCAAATGAGCTAACTCTTACAAAAACATGATGAATTACAATCTCAAAACTTATCAATATGCACATGCATGCAACAATTGAGCTCTAATTCAACACTATTGAACCAATTCAAGCCTTAGATCACTAAAGACCCATTAATCATGCAAGAATAAACTCAAATACACAATGAAGAAGGTCAATGATCTACCTTAGGTCTTCAATGCAAGATACACAAACTCAATTTGCAATCTACACTTCAATTCCTTCAAGTTTCTAAGCAAATCAACAAGGACAATTCAACTCTCTCACTTTCTCTCTCTAGTTCGGTGGTGGTGAGGAAATGAGCTGATGAAATGTTTGTTTAAGTGTATAAAGGCTCAAATATGTTTAGCCTACATGGCCCACTAACAATGGCACTATTGTAAATAAGCCTAACGATGTTATTCAACCTTAATTAATCTAATTTAATCATACCTAATCAGTTTTCAGATAATTATACCATAAAATCACATAAATTATGATGATCATAAAACACTAATCGATCTCCGGTTTGGACGCCGATAAGGCCTTCAATTCGCAATTTAAACATAAAACATGAACAGATAATCAAACAGTCAAACAGATAGATAATGCATTTAAACAGATACAGTCAATCAATCAGTTTCAGATTTTAGTCAGTCAGTTCAGTTTTTCAATCAGTTCAATTACTTTTCATAATCAGTCTCAGTTTAGCAGTAATCGGTAGTTTATTAGTAAACAATGGTGAGGGTTATTACAGTCTCCCCTCCTTAAAAAGAGTTTAGTCCTCTAAACTCGAGTTACCTTCGTTTTCGAAGAAAACAGGATTCAGTGGAAACAGTTCAGGATATCTTTTAGCCATGTCATCTTCCCTTTCCCAAGTGGCATACACGCCACCATGGTTTTGCCAGTCGACTTTCACTAACGGGATCTCTTTGTTTCTCAACTTCTTGATCCATCTGTTTACAATCTGAATAGGCCGTTCCTCGTAAGTGTAGTCATCACTCAGCACTACACGAGTAGGCTCTATCACATGGAAAGGATATCGGAGGTAATCCCTCAACATAAAAATGTGGAAGACGTTGTGCATATGCTCCATTTCAGGAGGAAGCGCAACTTGATACGCCACCTGATTGGTTTTCTCAATAATCTCATACGGTCCGACATATCTTGGCGCTAACTTGCCTTTGACTCCAAAACGAGTCTGGCCTTTCATCGGTGTCACTTTCACAAACACGTGATCACCTATTTCATATTCTCTGTCTCGTCTTCTAACATCAGCATAACTTTTCTGCCTGCTCTGTGCAGTTTTCAGTCTCTGTTGTATCAGTTTCACTTTCCCAGTCGTTTCATATACAATCTCGGGCCCAAGCAAAGGCCCATCTCCAACTTCTGCCCAGCAAATCGGAGACCTACATTTTTTGTCATACAATGCCTCGAAAGGCGCCATACCAATACTTGAATGATAACTGTTGTTGTAGGCGAATTCAGCTAAGGGCAAATGGCTTTCCCAGTTTCCCTGAAAATCAAGGACACACATTCTCAGTAAATCCTCCAGAGTCTGGATGGTCCTTTCTGACTGGCCATCTGTCTGAGGATGATAAGCACTACTCAGTCTCAATTCAGTACCCAATGCAGTCTGTAAGCTTTGCCAAAATCTCGATGTAAACTTCGAATCCCTATCAGAAACAATGGACACAGGCACTCCATGCAGTCTAACAATTTCATCAATATAGAGTATAGCCAATTTGTCCGCATTATAAATTGTCTTAACAGGTAAGAAGTGAGCAGATTTAGTCAGTCTATCAACAATAACCCAAATTGAGTCCATACCTTTACTGGAGCGAGGCAATCCCACAATAAAATCCATGGTGATATGTTCCCATTTCCACTCCAGTATGGGTAAGGGCTGCAATAAGCCTGCGGGTCGTTGATGTTCGGATTTAACTTGTTGGCAATGAAAACATTTCGATACAAAATTAGCAATTTCTTTCTTCATTCCCGGCCACCAGAAATTCAGTTTCAAATCTTGGTACATTTTCGTGTTCCCTAGATGGATAGACAGCTTTGAATTGTGGCCTTCTTGCAGAACTCTTCTTTTCAGTTCAATATCATTCGGTACACACTGTCTTTCTTGAAATTTCAGTACATTATTTTCAAATTTGAAACCCAGTCTTGGTTTAGTTTCCGTTTCTTCGATGATCTTCTTCAAGAAGTCATCCGATTGTTGTTTCTCTTTAATTTCTTCAACCAGTGCCGGTTGAGCAGAAATAGCAGCTATTGTTCCACCTTGTTCTCGCAAAATAATTTCAATTTCAGATTTTTCAAGGTCACAAAGCAATTCTTTCTGTTCGGTGAGCAAACAGGCTAAATTTCCAATCGATTTCCGGCTCAGTGCATTGGCAACGGTGTTGGCTTTTCCCGGATGGTACAAAATCTGAAGGTCATAGTCTTTAATCATTTCTAGCCATCTCCGCTGTCTCATGTTCAGTTCTTTCTGTGTGAAGAAGTATTTCAGACTCTTGTAATCTGTATACACCTCACATGTCGCCCCATACAGATAGTGACGCCAGATTTTCAATGCAAATACCACTGCGGCAAGTTACAAGTCATGGGTTGGGTAATTCTTTTCGTGCGGTCTTAGTTGTCGGGAAGCATAAGCAATAACTCTCCCATTCTGCATTAAAACACATCTCAAACCCTTATGAGAAGCATCACTAAATACAGTAAAACCATCCGTACCTGAAGGTAGGGTAAGAATCGGTGCAGTTACAAGTCGAGTTTTCAACTCTTGGAATGCTGATTCCCTTTGGTCAGTCCAGTCAAATGATATCCCCTTCTGAGTTAACTGAGTCAACGGTAAGGCAATTTTGAAGAAATCTTTGACAAATCTTCTGTAATATCCAGCCAAACCCAAAAAGCTTCGGACTTCTGTCACATTTGTTGGTCTAAGCTAATTTACTACCGCTTCAACTTTCAGTGGATCAATTGAAATTCCATCTTTGCTAACAACATGCCCCAAAAACATAACATGATCAAGCCAAAATTCACATTTAGACAGTTTAGCATAAAGTTTCTGTTTTCTTAGGGTCTGTAGGGCAAGTCTCAGATGATGTTCATGTTCTTCTATACTTTTGAAGTAAATCAGTATGTCATCAATGAATACAACAATAAAGTCATCAAGGTATGGTTTAAAGATTCTGTTCATGAGGTCCATAAATGCAGTAGGTGCATTGGTAACTCCGAAAAGCATAACTAAAAATTCGTAATGTCCATACCTCGTTCAAAAAGCAGTTTTGTCAATGTCTTCTGGTTTAACTTTCAACTGATGGTATCCTGATCTGAGGTCGATCTTAGAGAACACTTGAGCACCCTGTAACTGATCAAATAAGTCATTAATACGTGGCAATGGGTATTTTTTTTTCACAGTTACCTTGTTCAGTTCACGGTAGTCAATACACAGTCTCAATGAGCCGTCTTTCTTTTTCACAAACAAAAATAGGTGCGCCCCACGGTGAAGTACTGGGCCTAATGAACTTCTTATCTAACAGTTCCCGCAGTTGCACTTTCAATTCTTTCAATTTAGTCGGAGCCATTCGGTAAGGAGCTTTAGATACTGGCTGGGTACCCGGAATCACATCAACGGTGAATTCAATCTCCCTGTCAATCAAATCCCCTGGCAGATTATCTGGAAAAACATCTGGGAATTCTCTGACTATGGGAATACTGTTCACATTAGCATTATCATCAGTAAATACAGCCAATACAGAACACAGATACCCTTTACACCCCTTTTTAATCAATTTAACAGCTTTCACAGATGAAATCAAATACGGAGGAGGTACTACTCCACTTCCATTAAACACAAATTCAGGCAAACCAGGTAGACAGAAAATAACTTGTTTCATTACACAGTCTATGGTAGCATGATATTTTGTTAACCAGTCCATCCCAATATAACATCAAAATGATTTATGTTCAGAGGCAGTAAGTCAATATACAGATGCATATCCCAAACAATAATTTCACATGCAGGGTACATATAAGCACAAGTTACAGATCCCCCGACAGGTGAAGATACAGCTAACAGATAATTCATGGGTTCTAATGGTCTATTCAATTTTCGCGAAAAAGCATACGATACATATGAATATGTAGACCCCGAATCAATTAGAACATAAGCATTTTGAGTACAAATAGAGAGAATACCTGACACAACGGTCTCAGTATTCTGCACATCTCTCGGTACTAGGGCGAACACTCGGCCCTGCCTCATGGGCTTTTTCCCGGTAGCTTTGGGGTTCGGTTTTGGTGCAACAGTTGATGCTGCCACGCTTGGTGCAGCTTTACTATTGGCTTGTGGAGTAGAGGAGCAGTCTTTAACCATGTGGCCCACCTTGCCACACCTGTAACAAGCTCCAGATATTTTGTAACAAACCCCTTTGTGCTTCTTGCCACACTCAGAACAGGGTGGTATAGAACCACTCCCCTGGCTGGGGCTAATTGTTGACCCCGTGTTCTGTTTCTTGTTCAATGGGTTATTTTTTCCTTTCTTGAACTTAAAATCCTACCTTTTACCACACCATTCAGACGCTGGTGTTTCAGTTTTCAGTGCCTCGATGTTCGATTCAGCCATCAAAGCTCGGTCAAGAACATTTACATAATTCAGTAGCTTCAAAACATTAATTCTGTCCAGTATTGCAACATTAAGGCCGCCTTCAAACTTTCTGGCCTTCTTATAATCAGTGTCCACCATGTGTGGTGCATATCTAGCAAGCTCGGTGAACTTTGTTTCATATTCAGCAACGGACATTGTGCCCTGTCTCAGCTGTTCAAATTCAGTTACTTTTCTGTCCCTGACACGCTGAGGGAAGTACTTTTCAAAGAAGGCTCCTTTGAATTGAGCCCAAGTCATTACAGTGTTGTCATCGCGGATAAGCATCCACCACCTTCTGGCCTCTTCTTGTAAGGTAAAGGTAGCTAACAGTACTTTATGTGCTTCAGAGCACGGAAACACTTCAAATAACTTTTCTGTCTCAAGGACCCATGCTTCAGCTTTTAACGGTTCCGGGCCTCCCTGAAAAGATGGCAGTTTCATCTTGCTAAACTTATGTGTCTGTGCAATTATGTCATCATTAACAGGTGGCTCTGGCTGTACTGGAGGAGGTGGGGGCTATGGGTTCTATTGTTGCCCTAATCTCTCAGTTATGAGTTCCATCATTCTCTCCAGTCTTGCCATTCCTGCCTCAGAGGATGAGGATTCAGATTCATTTACAGTTCTTGTATTATCCATTTCACTATAAGCAGTTATAGCAATTATAAACATAAGCAGTTGCGTACTTAAACAGTTTATCACATTAGCATATATTCAGTCATGTCATAGTCACACATACTTTGACAACTTCATGCAATGCCCTAATCGCTTTTCTAAGACATCCTATAGCTCATTTGGACAAGTGTGTGCGGTATAACTCGTGGTAAGTATCGCTCTGATACCACTCTGTCACGACCCAAACCCGCCCCTATCGGTTTAGCACCGTAACCGGCCAGTAATCCGAGATTATCGAAGGCCTGCTTAACAGTAATACAGTAAAACAGAGTACAGGGGCCTGGCGGAAGCCAATATAGTAAATAAACAATGTCCAATGAGCTGTAACAGTCTGTATGCCAAAAAGACTTTTCATATATACATATATATATATATATATACACAGTGCAGAACAGTATGTACAACATTTAATCATTCAGATCAGGGACCTAATCCCTATTAAACAGTACAGTAACAGTCTATACAGTCTATACAGTTAACAAAAAAGTTACAGAGACAAACGGGGGAAATTAAAACACCCCTAAGCCATAGCTTGACAGGCTCGGAACCTCGCAGTGAGGCACAGGGGTTGGCTTGACAAAACTGGATCTTACCCCGACGCTTCTAGCCGCGGTCTGGTACCTGTACACCTACATATATATGAGCAGTGAGCTACAGCCCAATGAATAACATAATGCGTAAAGAGGTTTAGAATGAATGTCCTTACAGTAATGAAAACAGTTCATTAAATCAGTATTTCAGTCGTTCAGTCAGTACAGTCATATGTGGTACATCCATTAGCATAACAGTACAGTAAACGGTGGGTCTTGAAAGACCGAATAGTCAATGATGGCCATCAATCAGTAAACAGTAGTGGTTCCAACAAGGGAACCGACAGAGATCTCTGTAACAGTAACAGTCAGTAACGGTAGTTGCTAAGGATGCCACAATACAGTTCAGAATAGAGGACATGCATTCATTCTATTAACAGTATCAATTCAGAAACATACAGTTCAATTGTTCAGAAGATAATCATTTTTGAACATATCTTTACACAGTCGTTACTCACAGAGTTCTGGGCTACAGTTAGGCTAGAGCGCGTCCCCAGTCGCCAACCCTACACAGTTTACAGATTGAACACACGCTAAGCTACACAGTTGGGAAAGATAATAATTTAATCCCTAATTTGCCTCGGTGTGTTCTACATCTATATCCTCATTAAGATGCCTTAAACTAGGCCTAAGGATGTCTAGGATGAAATGAGGATGCAAAGGTGCACTTTAAAAGCATTTTCAGAAAACAGGGGTCTCGCTCGAGTGTAGGTTAATTCGCTCGAGCAGACATGCAGACAAAGGTTTTCGCTCGAGCGTAGACTCATCCGCTCGAGCGTACTTCAAAACAGTCAAAAGTGCTGGATAGGTGAAATTCACACTCGATTGGGCGCTCAACACCCGCTCGAGCATAAAACACAAGGTCCCGCTCGAGCGTAAATTACCCCGCTTGAGCTGACTTAAAAACAGAACAAAATGCTGGGAGCACGATTTCCACGCTCGAGCGCCAGTCACCCCGCTCGAGCGTGAGTTCAAAATCTAGAATTCCCAGATTTGAACCTCAAGCTCAAATTCAACCACAAATGTATCAAATTCGATTCCTTTGGGCCCATTTCCTGGAAAACACTTCAAAACTCGTAGTTTAACATGATTCAAAGCTCAATTGTAAAAATCAAAGCCCAAAGGTAGTTCAAATAAATCCAATTCAAACCAATTTTCATGAACAAGATGAACATGCAACGTGCATGAACTTAAATCATTTCAAAGCTTTAAATACAAGCTCAAATGAGCTAACTCTTACAAAAACATGATGAATTACAACCTCAAAACTTATCAATATGCACATGCATGCAACAATTGAGCTCTAATTCAACACTATCGAACCAATTCAAGCCTTAGATCACTAAAGACCCATTAATCATGCAAGAATAAACTCAGATACACAATGAAGAAGGTTAATGATCTATCTTAGGCCTTCAATGTAAGATACACAAGCTCAATTTGCAATCTACACTTCAATTCCTTTAAGTTTCTAAGCAAATCAACAAGGTCAATTCAACTCTCTCACTTTCTCTCTCTCTAGTTCGGTGGTGGTGAGGAAATGAGCTGATGAAATGTTTATTTGAGTGTATAAAGGCTCAAATATGTTTAGCCTACATGGCCCACTAACAATGGCACTATTGTAAATAAGCCTAACGATGCTATTCAACCTTAATTACTCTAATTTAATCATACCTAATCAATTTTAAGATAATTACACCACAAAATCACATAAATTATGATGATCATAAAACACTAATCGATCTCCGGTTTGGCCGCCGATAAGGCCTTCAATTCGCAATTTAAACATAAAACATGAACAGATAACAGTCAAACAGATAGATAATGCATTTAAACAGATATAGTCAATCAATCAGTTTCAGATTTCAATCAGTTAGTTCAGTATTTCAATCAGTTCAATTACTTTTCATAATCAGTCTTAGTTTAGCAGTAATCGGTAGTTTATCGGTAAACAGTGGTGAGGGTTGTTGCAGTGAGTTGAGATAACCTAGGCCATAAGACACTAGTACCACCTCTACTCAGGCCAAGCAGACAAATGGCCGAAATGCAGTTCGACCTCCACCTCCTCCAGTGCCGCAAGTGCCTCCACAGCCAACATTATATGGGGACGGCACGATAACTTTGATCAAAGAGTTCAAGAAGATGAACCCGTCCAGATTCCAAGGGGGTATAGAGCGGTCGAAAGCCGAAGCGTGGGTTCTAGAAATAGAGAAGTTGTTCAAGATTTTTCCAAGCACCGACGCTTAGAAGTTGTCGTTGGTAGCATTCACATTGGATGACGACGCTCGCAGATGGTGGATGATGGTCCGAGAAGGTAATCCGAGTTTGACTTGGGCCAGATTTTGGAGTTATTTTCTGACAAGCATTTTCCCCTTAGTGTCTGAGATCACAAGACCACAGAGTTCCAGACTCTGACACAAGGCAACAAGACAGTGGCAGAATACGACCGTGCTTTTACCGAGTTGGCGAGATATACGCCTCACATGGTCGATAACGAATATAGAAAAGCTAGGAAGTTTGAAAGTGGGTTGGGTGGACCGATACAGGATTGAGTTAACATGCTCAACATGCCGACTTATGCCGAAGTGTTAGACAAGGCCATCCTAGCAGAAGCTAACTTGAACCGATACCAGAGCCCAGTAGAGAGCCAGAGGAGAAGACAAAACTATGAGAATCATCGGGTACCATTTAATGCCTAGAAGAAGGCAAATATGGGCAGTTCCAGCAACTCAAATCAGGAAGGTGATACTAAGCCGACGTGTGCAAGTTGTGGGAAGCCACATTTTGGGGTCTATCATTGGGCGTTAGGAGCTTTCTTTGAATGTGGCGAGATAGGCCATCGTGTAAAGGACTGTCCGAAGACAAAGGCTGACGATCGTAAGAAGAATGGGAACACTTTCGGCTCTGCACAGAAAAACAATGTCGGAAGGACGCATGCGAGACAGGGCAGAGTTTTTGCATTAGTGCCAGGAGACACCCAGAGTGCCGAGACAATAGTGTCAGGTACCCTTCAAATTTGTTCTTAAGATGCATACATATTGATTGATTCGGGTGCTACACATTCATTTGTATCTGCTAAATTTGCCGAGAAGTTGAATAGGGAACTAGAACCCCTTGGTTATGTGTTATCTGTGTCTACTCCATCTGGGAGAACTTTGACTGTGGCATCCATTTATAGCGCGTGTGTTGTTGTGATTGAGGATGTAGAGTTATTAGTTGATTTGATGCCGTTGAACACAACTCACTTTGATGTCATATTGGGAATGGATTGGTTAGTAGGAAATCATGCATCCATTAACTGTGTTTCCAAAAATGTCACATTGAAACCCCCAAACCAAGCTGAGGTTACGTTTCAGGGTAAAGGAGTAGTATCTCCGCCTTACTTGATCTTATCCATAAAGGGCTATAAGTTGATTCAGAAAGGGTGTCAAGGTTATTTGTGTAGTATAATAAGCAATCTGAGCGGAAACATTGCATTGGCCGACATCCCAGTTGTTAAGGAATTCCCCGACGTCTTTCCAAATGACTTGCCTGGCTGCTTAGTCGATAGAGAAATAGAGTTTGCTGTTGAAGTCATGTCGGGAACCCAGCCTATCTCCAAAACACCCTATAGAATGGCCCCAGCCGAGCTTAAGGAATTGAAACTACAATTACAAGAATTGTTGGATAAGGGATTTATTAGGCCGAGCACTTCACCATGGGGAGCACCAGTTCTAATTGTCAAGAAAAAGGATGGTACACTTCGTCTTTGTATCGACTACCGAGAACTGAACAAGGTAACCATTAAGAATAAGTACCCATTACCGAGGATCGATGATTTGCTTGATCAACTACAAGGGCACGAGTCTTTTCTAAGATTGATCTCAGATCGGGCTACCATCAGCTAAAGGTTAAGGCCGAGGACGTTGAGAAGACTGCTTTTCAGACAAGATATGGCCACTACGAATTTTTGGTAATGCCTTTTGAGGTGACTGATGCTCCTGCAGCATTCATGGATTTGATGAATAGAGTCTTCAAGCCATACATAAATGAGTTCGTGGTTGTTTTCATCGACGATATATTGATCTATTCCAAGGGTAGTGATGAGCATGAGAGGCATCTGAGACTTGCCGTACAAATTCTGAGGGATGGAAAATTATATGCCAAGCTTAGCAAGTGTGAGTTTTGGCTTTCCAGCATTTCATTTTTGGGACATGTGATTAATAAAGAAGGTATTTCGGTTGATCCTAGCAAAATTGAAGCCATTGTGAATTGGCCGACACCGACTAATGTGTCCGAGGTTCATAGTTTTCTGGGTTTGGCAGGTTATTACAGAAAGTTTGTAAAGGATTTCTCGAAGATTGCAGTACCATTGACACAGTTGACTCGGAAGGGAGTGACATATGAATGGATCGAGGTTAGAGAATCAACCTTCCAGGAGCTAAAGACAAGGTCAGTTACAGCACCAGTTCTTGTACTACCATCAGGCAACGAGGAATTTCAGATTTATAGTGATGCTTCACATAAGGGTTTGGGTTGTGTATTAATGCAAGGGCGTAAGGTTATAGCATATGCATCTCGCCAGTTAAAGCCCTACGAAAAGAATTATCTCACCCATGATTTAGAACTAGCAGCCGTAGTATTCGCCTTGAAAATCTAGCGTCATTACTTGTGTGGAGCCTCTTGCCAAGTTTTCACAGACCACAAGAGCCTAAAGTATTTGTTCACTCAAAAGGAATTGAATATGAGGCAGAGAAGATGGCTTGAATTATTGAAAGACTACGATATGCAGATTCAGTACCATCCGGGCAAAGCAAACTCAGTGGCCGACGCGTTGAGCAGGAAGTTAGCTGGGGATTTGACATGCTTGGCAATGATTTCAGTGGAGCCGACTATTATGGAGGAAGTATAGACGAGACAGAGGGAGGATGAATTCTTCAAGAAGGTAATTGACGAGTTTGTCACCAAGCCGAGGTCGGGGTACACCATTGCGAACCAGGCACTGAAGTTCGAAGGAAGATTGTGCATGGCCGACGTCCCATAATTGAAAAGGAGAATTTAATAGGAAGCCCATGGTTCCAGATTCGCAGTACATCCAGGGAACACCAAGATGTATCAAGATGTGAAGCAGACTTTTTGGTGGCCAAATATGAAAAGAGAAATAGCCGAGTTTGTATCTCAGTGTCTATATTGTCAACAAGTAAAAGCGGAGCATCAGAGGCAAGCAGGACTTCTTCAACCTTTATCAATTCCAGAGTGGAAATGGGAACACATCTCCATGGATTTTGTGATTGGTTTGCCGAGGACATAAAAGGGTATGGATTCAATTTGGGTTATCGTTGATAGATTAACTAAGTCAGCACACTTTTTACCTGTTATGACTATGTTTAATGCCGATCAACTTGCTTTGTTGTATATGAATGAGATTGTCAGACTTCATGGAGTGCCGATGCCCATTGTGTCAGACCGAGATCCGAAGTTTGTCTCTAGATTTTGGCAGAGTCTACTAGGAGCTTTGGGAGCCAAGTTGAGGTTTAGCACCGGTTTTCATTCCCAGATCGATGGGCAAACAGAGAGAACAATTCAGACGCTTGAAGACATGCTTAGACTATGTTTATTGGACTTCAAGGGAAGTTGGGAAGTGCATTTTCCATTAGTAGAATTTGCTTACAACAACAGTTATCAAGCTAGCATTGGCATGGCGCTATATGAAGCTCTGTATGGAAGGAAGTGCAGATCGCCGATATGTTGGACCGAAGTAGAAGACAAAGCTTTAATCGGCCCCGAACTGATTCAAGTGACAACTGAGAAGATTAAACTTATTCGACAAAGAATTAGGACTGCTCGGAGTCGACAGATGATTTACGCTGACCAGAGGAGAAGAGAGCTAGAATTTGAAGTTGGGGATCGTGTATTCCTGAAGATTTCGCCGATGAAGGGAGTTTCAAGATTTGGGAAGAAAGGTAAATTAGCACCTCGTTATATTGGACCATTTAAAATCCTTGAAAGAGTTAACCCAGTTACTTACAGACTTGCTTTGCCGCTAGAATTAAGTCAAGTCCACAATGTGTTTCACATTTCGATGTTGAGGAAGTATATTCGGGATCCATTGCATGTGATTGATCATTTTGGGATTGTGATTAATGAAGATTTGGGTTATGAGGAGAAGCCGATACGGATTCTTGATAGGCAAGTGAAACAGTTGAGGAACAAGTCGATACTGATGGTGAAGGTTGAATGGAAAGAGCATTATGGCATAGATGCTACATGGGAAATGGAAGAATAAATGAAAATCCGACATCCGGAGTTGTTTGTGGGACAAGGTAACTTAAGTTTGGGGACCAAACTTCCTTAAGGGGGGAAGGATGTAGCAACCCTCGCTTCATCTTGGTCGTGCTCACAGGCATACACATGAATTTGTTTTGTTAAGTTGCATTTACAGACCTTAATTTGTTTTGTCTGAGTGTTGCTTGCATGTTTTGTTTCTCGCTTGGTGTGTGTTAAGTCGAAGTCATCTTAAGCCTAGGTCACACCTTCGAATCTCTTACACCTAGGACCATCTTGGAACCACTTTGGTTGACCTCCATCTTCACCCTGGCGTTTTGGCCGAGATGTCATCATCTAGGCCGAGATGCTATCATCTAGGCATCCGGCATCCTTTAACCTTGCACCTAGTGACCATGTGCCGGGACTGGAATGACCTAGACCGAGGTGTGGCACATCTAGGCCGAGGTGTGGCACAGCTAGGCCAAGTGTTATCCTTCCTAGCCGAGATCATTGAGACCTTACTTGCTGAAGCCTTTGTCCTAACCCGAGATCATTATCTGCCGGAGTGCCCATGTCACCATGCTTGTTGTATACGTTTTGTCATGCTCTTGTCTTGTCAGTCAGTCACCTTTTGAAAAGAGCCAACCAGTCGTTGCCACGTGTCTCAGTAGAGGGTTAAGTCAGCCGGCAGTAGAGAAAACATATCATTTGTTGTATCTTTGTCCTAGAAGAGAGAGAAGCTCTAGGAAGAGAGGAAGAAGAGTTTTTAGAGTGAGAATAGATTTCCAAGCTTGATCTTCACACCTTGAGCCGTTAGATCCACGTTTTGAGGTTAGAATCTTGATATGCTCTTGTTGTTCTCCATGTTCATCTAATCACATTGCATGATCTAACATTATTCATGAGCCATGCAATGATGTAAAGCTTGTTTTAGAAAGAGAAAATGATGTTCTTGTGTTCTTGAAATAAAACCATGTTTTGATCTGGAAGTTTGTATCAAGATCAATGTTTTCATGTTTGTTTTCATGAAACCTCAAAGTATGGGTACCCAGGTCCATGTTTTCGAACTCATCTCATGAAATCTTAGATTTTGAATAAAGAATTTATGATTTTAGCATTCATGTTCTTCATGTTCTTCATGCCCATGCTCTTCAAGGATGAAACCCAGATTTCTAGGCTTCATTTCCCTAGGTGTGATCACCGAGACCACTCTTGCCTAGATCACGCACTTAGGCCAAGCATCGTATCTCACCTTGGCCTTCCTTGCATGATCACTTGCACGTTAGTTTATCTTGCATGCACACCTAGGCTAACCACTGCACACCTAGGCCGACCATGGTACACCCTTGCCGGCACCTTGTAACACCTCGGCAGGCAGCTGCATACTGAAGCCTAGGTAATCACACCTCGGCCAAGAGGTGTGGGACCTCGGCCAAGACCTCCTGAGTTCACCAGCTAGGTCGTTTTAGCCTAGATCATCTCTGTGCATCCATTCCAGGACCTGGTTGGTACCCAGCATGTTTTCCCTAGGTGTTTCCAGCATGTTTTCCCTAGGTTCCCAGCATGTTTTCCCTAGAAGAATCCAGCATGCTT
>NW_021024818.1:1313549-1402680 GCF_004153795.1 Camellia sinensis | reverse complement strand
TTTTTTTGTTGTTTTTTTTTTTTTTTTTTTTTTTTTTTTTTTTGTGTGGAGTGGTATATAATAGCTAATGGATTTCTTACTACATTTAAAAGACTATTGGGATATGAGCAGGGATATTTGTGAAATAATAATTTAAATTGAAATATAAAATATGAGACAAGTTTAGTGATGAATTTTTTTCGTCATTTGTATTTATTATTATGACAAAGTGATTATTTGTCGCTAATAAATATTTTTTGTGACAAAATTTATTGCAGTTTATACATAAAAGTTTTCATTGATTTTGTTGTTTGGTGACTAAAAATTTCGTCACATATATATATTTTTGTCACGAAATATATTTTGTCACCCATGTATGACATTTGAAGATGAAAAATTTCGTCAACTTTATATCTTACTGTGACGAAATTATTTTCTCATCAATGATCAACATGTGTGACAAATTTATTCGTCAACTAAAGTTATAAATGTGGTACTGAATAACTATTTGGTGACGAAAATGAAGATTTTTAATGACAAAATGTTATTTTATTGGTGACAAAAAGTTTCGTCACTGAAGTAATTTCATTGGTGACGAAATTATTTTTCGTCACGATGCTTTTTAGTGACAAACATTCAATGACGAATCCGGTGACGAAAATATTTCCTCACAAATATCTACAGTGACGAAATTATCTCTTTGGAGACAAAAAAAATTCGTCATCCAAGACCCAACTTCTTGTAGTGTATAATATTATTATTGACTCCACTCATTATAAAAATTATAAAATTACAAATATCAAAAACATCTTAAATTATGTCATATCATCAATTGGTACACTAATTAGTACATATAGCATTATTCAAACCCAAAACATAGCCCTAAACAAAAAGGCAACAAAATAATGGAGGCAAAATCAAGATATATGATTGGATCCACATGAAGCATAAAATTCAAATTTGGGACAACTTAAAAAAAAACATAAAACATGAAACTGGATTTCTTTTCAGGCATTTCATGGACCCAATAGCCATCTTAGTCCAATCCCACCCTCCAAGCGGCCAAACAAGCGTGACCTCTAAGACAGCATACCATAATTGGTCACTATTAGAGTATCTCCAATGCTTACTTAAATTTTTCATTAAATTTGAGTAAATATTTGATTAAAAGTTTCATCTAATACCATGCGTTCCAACGCTAATTTTTTAATTTTCATCAAACAACCCGGTTGACCGAGTGGACGTCCGAGAGGATGTCTAGACAGTTATTCAACTTGTATAAATTGACAACATTTGAAAGGAAGAAAATTTGCAAGCCCGGTTGACTAGGCGGTTGTCTTGGAGGATAACCGGCCCGCCATCCGGTGTATGATCCCCAACAGCTATCTACAGTAATTTGATGAAACACTGAAGGCATCCTCAATTTGATGAAAAGTTTGAGTTATCATTAATTTGATATCGGTTTGATGTTATTATTGGTGCACCAAAACTAGACTTTTTTCATTAAATTTAAATTTTTTAACAAAAAAGAAAAAAAAAAGAGTAAGCATTAAAGACGCTCTTAATACTAACTTTTACGATTTGACCATATTGAATTTAATCTCTGAACGTTAGAATAGTAAATTCAAATTTTCATGGGTCTTTTAGGTTGCCAGTTTCTTGTTTTTATTTTTTCTTTAGTAAAAGGAATTCGTATTTTTTTAAAAATATAATTTAAATCATCTAAAAATTTGACTAAAATGTGAAAAACAAAATCATTAAAGATAAAAAATATATATATATATGAAAATAAAAAACCCACAAACTGTTTTTGAGTTTGAATACCAAAAAATCTGTCAAATTCTTTTAAGACATATGTAATCAAATCACATAATAATTGATATTTAATTAATTTAATTTTTTTAATTAATAATTTAAATAACCGACAAGTTGAATCATTTAAGTTGGAACGTGAGTCACACAACGAAGCATACCATGCCTTAGAGCATCTCCAACGGTTACTCAGATTTTTCACCAAATTTGAGTCAAAAATGACTCATTTTACCAATTTGATACCACTCGCTCCAACATGGTCAAGGAAAGCAAGTGGACTTTTTATTGCATAATTTATAATCATTGAATTTTTAAAGGGAAAAATTTTTTTTTTTTTTTTTGAACTTTTTGAACCTTTTAGTGGTCGACCGGTTAGGCAAATTTTTTTTTTTTATTTTTTTTTATTACTGTTTGAACCTTTTTCTTCGAACCGTTTGAACCTTTAGGCGGTCAACCGGTTGGTCAACCGGCCGGGCAACCGGCTGGTTGACCGGTTGGTCTCTCCCAACGGTTAGGAACAGTGATTTGGTAAAATGCTTCGCCTGTTCTCATTTTGGTACAAGATTTGCTGAATTCTGGATTTGATATCGATTTGGTGAAACCGTTGGAGCTCAAAAAAATGACTTTTTTATCAAATTTTGAATTTAATATCAGGTTTGCTGAAGCGTTGGAGATGGTCTTAGGCACAAGACGACTCCCCCCAAAAAAAGACTAAGACAAGTTGATCTGATCTTTGAAAGTCCTGCTACATAAAATTTCTTCAATCTCTCAGCCAAATCTAGTAAGGTGATGACTAGAGTTTCAAATAGTGATGGAATGGGATCGTTTGGTGATTTAAGGGTTTTGCAACCCAAAAAAAAAAAAAGAAAAAAGACACATCAAAAGAGGAGAAAAAGGGATTAGGGTCCAGAGTAGTCCGGTTGGAAAAAGGTTGGGAAATGGAAGACCTAAAGAAGGGTATGACAAGAGATGGGAGTGGTAGTAAAAGGGAGATTTACGCTGTGTTTGGTTGGAGGATTTGAGGAGAGATTTGAAAAGGGAAAGGGAAAAGTTAGATGAAATGTGAATAAAATACACCTATATTTTACCTAGTTTCACACACCTTTTTCCTTTCCCTTTCCAAACTCCTCCCCAAATCTCCCAACCAAACACAGCATTAGTAGAATTTGTTAAAAAGATTATTTTTACCAAAAATTAAGTTGATTGAATATCGATAGTCATTTCATTTGATATCATTTGTTTAAAAAAAAAAAAAAGACAGATTAATTTCAAATTCATTTGTGATTGGATTAAATAACTACCAATGTATAATTAATTTAATAGTGAAGCCCATGTTTAATCATACTTGGTATAGGGGTCGTCTTGATTCTTTTCATGGGCCGAAGTTGCCAGAAGCGTTTATAGTGAGCCTTGCCAGCCTATTGCAAATCTAACCCAATCGTTTCATTAAAATGGAAAGGATAAATTACAAATACATTCTCTGAAAATTTATTTAAAATATAAATATCTTTTATAGTTTAAAAAATTATAAATACTTTTTTATTAAAAAAATTTATTTAACAGAACTAATTAAAAAAATAAAATTCATAATTGCTCTCTTATACAACAATAAAATTACTTAAATTATTAATTGAAATATATTTTTAACATCATTAAAATCTGTTAATTGACTTAATGATTTATTAATAAAATATGTAATTTGTTATGAAATTAGAAATCTCATGAGGTGAAATATAATTTTTAAAACCACAGGAAACGATTCGTATTTTAATCAAATCTTAGGGGATGCATTTGTAATTTACCCTAACGTTAATGTACTAATAATGTACTAATAAGTATTTCAATTATGACACAAGACATGCATGTGAGATGTATTATTTGATGTGAGACCCACTTAACATAGTGTTGAAGTGACATATTTATGGGTTAATTTCACTCTTCACCCTCATAGTTTGATTCAAAAATACTTTGGTCTCTATAGTTTTAATTTGGTTATTCAATCTAAATTTTCATTATTTTTTCTTATGTGAACACTTTTGGAGACTCACAATTATTCCAAAATCGTTAATTTTAACTCTCACCTTGAACGGAAGGATCAAGCTAAATCAAATGTAAAGTGTAGAGACAAAATTAATCAATTTAAATTAATAAAATATCAAAGAGAAACTTGGACCAAATTATCCAAATTAAAAATATAATTATGAACAATACTATATATCACCAATTGGTATACTAGCGAATGATGTAACGCAATTTTAGAGTTTTAAATATTTATAATTTATATAATAGATGGGGTCATAATGTTAAAATAGTAATATTATAATATATATTGATATACTCGTCAATATATCAATTACTATATATAGAAATACGGTATAATTATTAGTATAGTTATTGATACAATAATTATTTGCAACATTATTGTAATCTAATTGACATTGACTTAGGCAAATGAATTTCGTTCAGATTTCCATTCTTGTTTTTCGGATATTTTAATCAATGACAATCCTAGTTATATAGGTGGTGTTACATGTATCAATTAGTATATTAATTATTGTACTAGCATTAATTATAATATTATTATTGATCTCATTTATTAATCACATTATAAATTTTAAAAATTACTTAAATTATATTATATCATCAATTAATACATTAATTAATATATTAACTAATATATTGCATTATTCTAGCTATATACACAGCTAAATGCTTTTTAATGTTGATTAATCCCAATCGGATAGCTTTGGATGTGCGTGTATTAGGGGTTATGGGAAAACCTTTCTAGTCAGCAATTGCTGCACAGTCTTTTCTTGTGGGTCCTCTCCATACTTACTCCATGTTAAAAAAAAACAAAAAAACAAAAAACAAGTGTACTTGAAAGTAAAATAATTTTCCACAGCAATTATTTTAAGCTTTATTCTACGATTGGAGGATTATTGTTATCACAGTCATATCAGAATTGTACGCGAAAAAAATAAAGTTTCTTGTATAATCTTGTTGATCAAGTTTGTCCTCTTCCGTACGACGTCGCTTTACTCCCTGAAAACACAAACCTGAACTAGTCAGTGGGTGTGTGCCGGATACCTCTCCGATGCCTAAGTCGACCAAAATAGACTAATAGACAAAAGTTCTGCGTATTCAAGAATCAAAATTGCGTTACCTCTGCATAGGTGATGTTATGAGTTTTTATAGATTCCGTGTGGTACAATCCTAGTAGGACTCTTACTCCTCCATGTAGAGTCCTCCTAATAATCACATTCTTGAAAGATAATTCTTATCCCTCAACACCCCCCTCACTGTTTAAATCAAGTGAGATGGTTTTACTATGGTTGGATTCCAATATAACCGAGGTAAGCATGGCTTATGCTAAGCCGCAGAGTAGACCGAACTAAATCCAGTTCGGTTTCTTCTATTCGCTGCTCTTACCTCGGCTTCTCCTATACAAACCATGGTGTATTTAGACCGAGCTAAGAAATAGCAAGGTTTGGATCGAGCTAACCACAACATGCCACGACTGGGCTAACTCTGAGTGTGGTGACCGGGCTGTCTGTAACGCTCTCTTGGATCGGGATAACAACAAGGCCTTTTGGGGACAGGGCTAACGCCAAGGCCCTTTTACTCTGTCCTTCTTATCATGGCTCACAACGGCCCATTACCTAGCTCGGCCCAAATTATATATATAAATTACCCTCTCAATTGCCCCTTAATTCCATCTGCGCAGCATGATAAGGATTACCCGTTTACCAGCCGAGCTAAAAAACTTGAGCCTTCCAACCAGGCTAAAAAAAAAACTTTTAGCCTTCCAATCGAGATAAAAACTTTTAGCTTCCCAACCGAGCTAAATTCATGCTGAGCTCTGTCTATCCGGTCAAAACGTCTCTTCAATCGCTATAACTGAATCGATTCCCATCCGATGGACACGTAGCGAACTGTTATTGGCCCAATGCAGCTGTCAGCCGTCTTCGTACTCCGTAATTTTTTGAACAGTCCCGCATTTTTCCTTTCTTTTCACAAAACAAAACCTTTTGTTTTGAAACCCTTCATTTGCACTATTCATCCTCTCTCTCTCTTGCTTAAGCTTCTGCAGCCCTATTTCTATGCTACATAAGCTCGTGTTCTTGTTGCCGTTGCTCTCATCTTCAGCCTCTTCAACTTGAACTGGTAAGTGGTTCGAATCCTCTTCCTTTTTGTTGTTTGCGGACTTGTTTTGCAACACATAGCATGTTTTATTTGTATGTTTTTTCAAAGCATACTCCACTTTTGCTACAATATTTCTGGGAAAAACCTTGTAAGAACCACTAGTATTCATGAAACAATCTGTAGAACACTGCATCTGATCCAAAATCACAATGTAACCGAACTAGGAAGTTGTTTGTAGCTGACGTCAATCTGGCCAGACTAACCAACCGAACTAACACTTCATGCCATTCCAGTAGTTTTAACAAGTCAAACCACCTTTTGATTCAATTAGCCGAGCTATTGAACCGTACTAGGTCTGCGCAATAGCGCGCTTCAAAGCCTCAACCACGACCGAGCTACAGCCTGGGGCTAAACTAGCCCTCTTAGTTCAAACCGAACTAAGAACGCTGCCCCTAGAGACTCAACCGGGCTAACAAACCCCTTGTTTAGACCGAGCTAAGACCCGTAGCATCTCACATGGCCGAGCTAGGACTTCATTTATCTTGCCTTTATTCTTTCAGCACGGTCCAACGATCTGTGCTTAACACCTTTGTTTTTCACTTTGCAGACTTAGGTTGCCCAGGCACTCCTTTGAGCGCTCAACCGAGCTACTCAGCACCATTCTTCGACCGAGCTAACACTCAAGTTTAATTTATTCATAACTTAAACCACAAATGGGAAAGTGTAGATTTTTAGTAAACTCACCAGGGGCCATAGCTGAATTTCGTAAGGACTACCAAATTCTAGATGATGTCCACCTCTCACTGGCCGAACTAGAAACCATTCCCTGGGAAAAACAAGGTTTTGTCCCTTTTAACGTTATTTTCATCGTAGAGTGCGGTCTGCGATTCCCTGTACAGCCCCTTCTATGTGAATTTCTTAGGCAAACCAAACTTTGTCCCACCCAACTTTTCACCAATTCTTACCGTATAATAAACGGAATAGCCGAGCTAAACTATCGGGCTGGCCTTAATCTCGGCCTAGCCGAGCTTTTCCATCAATACTCCATAGGATCAGCTGAAGATGGCTGGGTTTACTACTTACGAATAAGGAGTCGGCGTGAAAAAATAATAAAGGATACTCCGGATAAAGATGTGAACGACGATGATTTCTTCTGGGTATCTGGGAATTTTGAGAACCAACAAGCCCAGATCCCTGGCCACAGAATAAATTGGAACAAGGGTATAGCCGGTAGGATTACCTCTGCTTAATCTCATGCTTTTGTTTTACTTCAGTTTTCTGATCTTGAACCGTACTGACTGTTATCTTCCTTCTTGCAGATTTGAACTTTCTTAAGTCCCAATACAGCTACCCCAACTTGGACGTGCTCCGCGCCGTGCTTTGATATCCAAACCGAAGTTGGACTGAGCTATTGAACTTCGAGCCGACCTACCGGTATAGCGGCAAACGGAAGACCAAGGTAACTGATTTCTTATTGGAAGCCTCTCCTGAACCAGACCCAAACTTGCCCCAAATCAGATTGATCCCTTTAACCGCTGAGCAAGAGATGGCCAAAAAACGAGCTGTGAGGGCCCTTTTGACCGAAACAAACCAAGCCAAGATACCACTAGCAAGCCTACCTCAAGAGACCGTGGTAGCTCTGCCAACCCACTAGACTTCGTCATCCCGTCCAAACAAGCGTGCTCGGACTTCCACAACCGAGCAACACCTTGTTGACGAAGAAAAAACCGTGGTTCCACAAACCACGTCGCCAAGCCCCCCACCTGAGCGCTCAGACCGAGCTATCTCCTCAAAGTGGGCACCCAAGACCATGTTTCAAAACCGTGCTATCAGTGATTCTGATTCAGTGGTCGCAGAGAAAGATCACCTTATGGCATTCAACCTTGCCAAAGGTGTCTATCTTCCGGCCGACATGAAGCACCATGATCACCTAACCGAGCTAAAGGTTATTCGCTCGTCCACAAAATCTATGGTGCTGGTAAGTAGTCGGTCCGGTTACCTGTCTAATTTTTTCCAACTTTCTGCTCGGTTTAAAAGTTTCTTATCATCCTCTTGCAGGCCATACAGAAAAATCACATCGTTCACAAGTGTGTATTGGAACTTCGTAAAACGACAAGGCAAGCAATGGCCGAGGTAACTGAAAAAACTGCCGAGCTAGAACAAGCCAGGAAGCAGATAGCCGAGCTACAAACCAAGAATGGTCGTCTGACCGGTCTTGTTAGCTCGGCTGAAGCTGACAAGCAAAAGGCTACGCCGTGATAAAAGATAAGTATCTGCGCGAGCTCGCCAAGCTCGAGGGAAAAAAGAACACCAAGATAACCAAGCTTGAGAAGAAGCTGGAAGATGCGGAGGACCGTGGTTTCAAGGAATGGGAGGCTCTTTACATTAAGCAATGCGAAGCGGCCAAAGACTTATTCTTTAAATGCGGATGGAGGGCGGCCGTGGCACAGCTCGGTCATGGGCCAGAGACCGAGGTCTTCAACCCTCCTCCGTATTTTATCCCGGGTTCAATGACGAAGTACACTGCTGCCATTCAGCAACAATTTCTTCAGGCTGAGGATGACGAAGAAGAGACCGAGCCAAACAATACCCCGGTTGTTAATGAACCTGCTGTTCAACCAGCTCAATTGGAGCCACCGGTTGAAGATCTGACGACCGAACTACTAGATGAAACCAGGCTACCAGATGAGACCGGGTTCCGAGTTGATCTTGACGCGGAAATAGAAGACCTTTTTGCTTAATCTCTGTATTTTCCTTTTTTTGTTTTTGGACAAGAAGTTGTAGCCGGGCCGAGGTCCCACCTTGTGTATTCAATTTGCACTTAATGAAATCCTCTTTTGTTCCAACTGTTATCTCGGTTTACTTCCACGCCGGTACATGCTTTCTAACCGTAATCTGAATGAAGTATAACCTTCTCTTGCTGAGATACTTTATCTCGGTCTTTAGCTTTCCAATCTATCAAGCCATAGTTGCCAACCTCTTCAGCCTAGATTATTATCTCGGCTGAAGAACAATAAGTGTTGGTTTTTCCAGCCAACCACTCTTTTGCCTAGATCCTTATCTCGGTTAAAGAGTACAAAGTGTTGATTTTTTCAGTCAACCACTCTTTAGCCTGAATCCTTATCTCGGTTGAAGAGTACAAAGTGTTAGTTTTTCCAGCCAACCACTCTTTAGTCTGAATCCTTATCTCGGCTGAAGAGGACTAAGTGTTGGTTTTTCCAGCCAAACTTCCTGCAGCCTAGATCCTTATCCCGGGCTTAGGAGGGGTGTTGGTTATTCCAGCCAACCTCTAAGTTGGTTTTTCCAGCCAACCTAGAGTTAAATGTTTGGTTTTTCCAGCTAACCTATAATTAAATGTTTGGTTTTTCCAGCCAAACTTCCTGCAGCCTGAATCCTTATCCTGGGCTTAGGAGGGGTGTTGGTTATTCCAGCCAACCTCTAAGTTGGTTTTTCTAGCCAATCTAGAGGTAAATGTTTGGTTTTTCCAGCCAAACGTCCTACAGCCTGGATCTTTATTCTGGGCTTAGGAGGGGTGTTGGTTATTCCAGCCAACCTCTAAGTTAGTTTTTCCAGCCAACCTAGAGTTAAATGTTTGGTTTTCCAGCCAAACGTCCTGCAGCCTGGATCCTTATCCTGGGCTTAGGAGGGGTGTTGGTTATTCCGGCCAACTATGCTTACAGTGCTCCTAACTCACTAAAACAATCTTTTACAGAAGGAAACAACTATACTAAAAAGAAACTACTTTTTTTATTGAGAAAGAAAAAATTACAGATACTTGAAATAAAAGCTAAAAATAAAATAGTTTGAGATTTGCAGTGTTCCATGGCCTGGGAATGACTTTGTCGTCCTTGTCTTCTAAGTGGTATGTCCATTTTCCTACTAATCCAACCACCTTGTAAGGTCCTTCCCAATTGGGCCCTAGCTTGCCATCTCCGGGTACCAAAGTGTTTCCCATTACTTTGCGAAGTACCCAATCTCCAATCTTGAACTGTCTTGGATGCACTGTTTTGTTGTATTTCCTTGATAACTCTTGCTGGTATGAGGCGATGCGAACCAGTGCTCTTTATCTTCTTTCTTCCACAAGGTCGAGCTCCAAGGTGATGGCTTCTCCATTTAGGTCTGGATCAAAATTTTCACTTCTGATTGTAGGGAGGCCGACTTCCAATGGGATTACTGCTTCTATGCCATAGGCCAAGGAAAAAGGTGTTTCCCCAGTAGATCGACGAGATGTGGTACGGTAAGCCCATAAAACATGAGGGAGCTCTTCAGCCCACTTGCCCTTTGCTTTTTCTAGCCTTTTCTTCAATCCATCCAAGACAACTTTGTTTGATGCTTCTGCTTGGCTGTTTGCTTGGGGGTAAGTCGGTGTAGAATTGTAGAACTCTATCTTGTACTCTTCACAAAAACCTCTAAAAATTTTACCGTCGAACTGGGTGCCATTATCTGATATTAGAGCTTTTGGTATGCCGAATCGAGTAATGATATTCTGCCAGACGAATTTTTGTACATCTTTCTCCTTTATTAATGCTAGTGCTTCTGTCTCCACCCACTTTGTGAAGTAGTCTATTGCTGCTAGAAAGAACTTCCTATTGCTGGGTGCTGTTGGGAGTGGCCCTACTATGTCCAAGCCCCACATTGCGAAGGGCCATGGGCTAGTTAATGGTAGAAGTTCTCTGGCTGGCTGATGTATTTGGTGTGCAAACTTCTGACATTTATCGCACCTCTTTACATACTTCTCTGAATCTGCTTGCATTTATGGCCACCAATATCCTTGCAAAATGGCTCTGTAAGCTAATGATCTTCCTCCTTGGTAGCTTCCGCATACGCCTTCGTGTATCTCAAACAAGAACGCTTCAACTTTGCTGGGATGGACACACTTTAGATAAGGTCCTGTGAAGGATTTCTTGTACAAGGCCATTGATGGAGAGAGCCAAAATCGCTGTGACTTTGCTCTTATTTTGTTGGCCTCTTTCTTCTCTTCCGGTAGGACGCCGTCTTTTAAGAATGCTATGATGGGATCCATCCATAAAGGGCCTAGTTCGGTGCAACATACTTCTTCTACTTCAAGTTCTTCAATGCTTGGTCTTGGTAAGTAGTCAATCAGTAATGGATGTGGGACGGATGTATCGGCCATTGAAGCAAAACCTGCTAATTCATCCGCTCTTCTGTTCTCTTCCCTACCAATCTGTTCTATCCGCACTACTTCAAATTTCTTGATCTCTTTTCTGACTAATTCTTGATACTTAGCCATCCTGTCGTCTTTTGCTTCATAATTTGGTTTACCACTAGCTGTGAGTCACTGTAAACCATTAGCTCGGTGGCCTTCATGTAGGATGCTAATTTCAGTCCTGCTAAAAGTGCTTCGTATTCCGTCTCGTTGTTTGATGCTGGGAAGCCAAGGTTGACTGCTTGTTCCACTACTAGGCCATCTGGTGAGATGAGGACTATGCCGAGTCCTGTTCCATGCCTATTGGATGCTCCATCCACAAAGAGCTTCCACATCTCTCCTACGAATAACTTCCAGCAGGTAGAGGAATCGGATGATGCCTTGGGGTCCTGAGTGTTGCTGGTGTTTTCTTCAAAGTCCATGCTTGCTGTTTGCCTCTCATTATCTGATTGTACCAAGTCTTCATTTGCTGGTGAGTTTTTGTTTGGTATAGCATAGTTTGCTTCTTTTTTCCTTACTTTACTCTGGTCTGCCTCAGGGTCTGACTGGGTATCCTGCACCAGCGGTTGCGCTATTCCGGCGTCAACTTTTAACCCTAGTTCGGTTATATCTGTCAGGTCAACTGGACAGATATGATGACTTCCTGGGGTGAATTCTGCGAGAAAGTCTGCCAAGGCTTGGGTTTTTATCGCGATTCTGGGTTGGAACTTGATATCAAATTGTCCCAACTCTACTACCCACTTCAAGATTCGCCCAGAAAAGTTCGCCCTCTCAAACAGAGCTTTTAATGGGAAAGCTGTGAGGACGATTATGGTGTGGGCGTGAAAATAGTGCGACAACTTCCTTGATGCCATCATCAGGGCTAAGGCCAATTTTTTCAATGGTAAGTACCTGGTTTCCGCGCCCAGCAATGTCTTGCTGACATAAAAGATGGGTAGATGTTGGATTCCTTCTGCTCAGACCAACACTGCGCCAATTGCGTGCCGTGAGACTACCAAGTACAAAAATAGTTCTTCTCCAGGTATTGGGGTTACTAACAGAGGTGGAGAAGCATGTATTCTTTCAAACTTTCCAGGGCACGGTCGCATTCTTCATCCCACTGAAACTTGGCCTTTAATGCTTGAAAAAATGATCGACATCTATCTGACGACCGACTGATGAACCGGTTTAGCGCGACTGCCATACCGGTGAGATGTTGTACTTCCTTTACTGAGTTGGGCCTCTCTAGA
Organism: Camellia sinensis; assembly: GCF_004153795.1. Taxonomy (NCBI): domain Eukaryota; kingdom Viridiplantae; phylum Streptophyta; class Magnoliopsida; order Ericales; family Theaceae; genus Camellia; species Camellia sinensis. Next base: position 1,390,350 of record NW_021024818.1, on the reverse strand, counting down.
TCCTTGATTGCTTTGATCTGAGAAGGGTCTGCCTCTATGCCTCGGTTAGTTACCAGGAAGCCTAGGAATTTGCCAGATCTTATGCCGAACGCACACTTAGATGCATTAAGGCGTAACTTGTGTTTCTTCAGGATCTGAAACATCTCACCTAGGTCCTTGAGATGGTCACCCTTGTCCTTGCTCTTGACCACCATGTCGTCGTTGTAAGCGTCCATTGTTCTGCCTAACAATGGTTCAAACATCTTGGTGACCATCCGTTGGAATGTTGCCCCTGCGTTCTTTAGGCCAAAGGGCATGACCTTGTAGCAGTACAGTCCTCTTGGCGCTGTAAAAGATGTGACCTCCTGGTCTGGTTCATACATAGCGATCTGATAGTAGCCTCTGTACGCATCGAGGAAGCTAAGACGGTTGTGTCCTGCCGTCAGATCTACCAGTTGGTCTATTCGTGGAAGAGGAAAGCTGTCTTTTGGGCACGCCTTGTTGACCATTTTGTAGTCCACACAGACACGCCATTTTCCATTCTTCTTAGGTACTACCACTGTATTGGAGATCCATCTGGGGTAATGCACCTCTCTGATAGCTCCTGCTTCTAGCAGGTTTTCTACTTCCTCTGCTACTATCTCGGCATGGTGGAGTGCCGATCTGCGAGTGTGCTATATAATTAGTCTGGCAGTTGGGTGGACATTCAATTGGTAACAGATGAAGCTTGGGTCAATGCCAGGCATGTCATACGGCGTCCAGGCAAACACTTCGATGTTAGAGGTTAAGAATTCCATGACCTCTGTTCTCTCAATGCTGGACATAGATGAGCCAAGCAAAAAGAACTTATCCGGGTTCTTTTCATCTATTCTTACTTGTACCAAGTCTTCCACTGCCTTCTGTTCAGCGGCTTTGCCAACATCCGCAAATAATTCATTATTTTCGGGCTCTTCCACCATTTGAACAAACCCCTTGGCAGCTCGGCTGCCATTTACTGTGACGAAGCATTGCTTAGACATAATTTGATCTCTATAGACCTCTTCAATTACTCCGGCTTCGTTGGGGAACCGCATTACTTGGTGATAGGTTGACGCTACCGCTCTCATGGCGTGCAGCCATGTCCTTCCCAAGATTATGTTGTAAGTGGAGGGCACTTTCAATACCCAGAATTCCACTTGTTTAGTCATGCTTCCAACTCTGACTGGGAGGATTATCTTGCCGACTAGCCATTCTGGCATTGAGTTGAACCCGATCAAGGGAGATACGGAGGGTGCCAAGTCTTTGTCCTTCAATTTCAACTGTTTAAAAGTTTCGTAGTACATTATCTCACATGAGCTTCCTTGGTCAATCAAAATTCGCTTGACATCATAATCCTTGATGCGGAGAGTGACGACCAGTGTACCGTTGTGAGGGCAATATATCCTTTCCAGGTCCTTGTCTGAAAAAGACATGACGTTCGTGGCCTCTGTTTTTCCCTTTTTAATGGTGGGCTGCGCACTTAATACCTCTCTTAAGTGCTCAGCCTTCTTTATCATGCCCCTGAGCTCACATACTCGCTCAGGCTTGAATACCCCATGTATTACGTTTATCACGACTTGAGGTGGGGCGTTGTTCGGTGTTCCGTCTGGGTGGTCGTGGTTTTGGGGGGCTGGCTGCGTCCCTCCTTTTATGTACCGGTCTAGGTAACCAACTGCCACTAACTCCTCTAGATGCTGCCTCAATGGTGCGCAATTTTCAGTGCGGTGCCCTTTTTCCTTATGAAAGGTGCACCGAGATCTTTCGTCGTAGTCCTTCTAAGCCTCTCCCAATTTAGCTGGCCATTTGACGAAAGGTTCATCGCGTATCTCACTAAGAATTCGGTAGATTGGTTTCTTGAATACCGTGGTAATGGCAGTGTGGACTCTCAACCATCTTTTATCTCGGTCCTCTTCGTTGTCTCGCCTACCTCGTCCATTCTTGTTTTGACGTTCTACCGTATTGACCTTTGCTGTAGTCTTCTTGTCTGGTGTTGCTGTTGCACCAGATTTTGCTTTGGCACGGGCACCATCCTCCTCCACCCGAATATGTTGGTGCACTCTCTCCATCAAGGCTTCCATCGTGAGGGGTGGAGTCATTGTAATCGAATCCCTCAATCTGTTTCCGACTGGAAGTCCTCTTTTGTATTGTGCGATGGCGAGATTGGTGGGGCCCCTATCTGGTTGAACGTCTCCCAGTAGCGACTATTGTAGGACCTCAATGTTTCTTTGTCGCCCATGTCAATGGAGAGTAGCTGATCGATCTCCACTAGCGTCTTGGTGTTCGTTCTGAATCTTGTCACGAACGCCTCCGCTAATTACGCCCAAGAGACTATGCTGCCTTCTAGTAGCCTTTCGAACCAGGTTAAACCTAGGTTGCCAAGGCTGGATGGGAATAGGATGCACATCAAAGCTTCGTTCCGCCGGTATACTGCCATAACCTGGCGAAAGTGGCTTAGGTGCATGTAAGGGTCTGTCTTCCCTTCGTACATGGTAAATTTAGGCTGGATAAAGCCCGAGGGTAATGGTGTGTTCTCAATCGCTGGAACGAACGGCGAGCTATGTAGTCTTGCCAACGCTTTATCTGTTGGTTCGTAGGCAAGATGCGGTATTGGCATTCCAACCTCGACGCTTCCATGCGTCCGAGGAGCCAACCGCTGAAGGGCTGAAACTCTGTGCGGGTCGTGTGCCCTGGCATCCTCCTTCTGTCGCGCCCTTTCTTCAAGCACAGTCCGTAAGTCGGACAATCTAGGCAACTCCGTTTGACTGGATGATGTCTGGTGCGTATGTGAGGGTCGATAGGTACTTCCCTCAGTGTAAGACCTCAATGACCTCGTTCTCTCAGACCTGGAGTAATGAGTTCTGGAAGTCCTTGATTGAGTGTCGCCTGTCCTGAGGCTTCTACTCTCTGCTTGTGATGGCGTGGTACGCCTACCACGATCTTCTGAGTGGCGATGAGGCATATTGCCTTTGCGCCCCTCTCCTGTCGCCACCCATTTTCCCTTGATCTGGCGCTTCATGGCCTCCATGTCCACCGCCATCTTCCTTATTAGTTCATCTTGCTCTTTTACGCGATCCTCCAGAGCTTGTGGGTCGATTCTTCGCCTTTACCTTTCAGGACTTTGTGAGTGAGAGCGACGGGGGCTGTTGTTCCGCCTCCCCCTTGTATCCCTCCGGGGATTCTGTCGCTGGGACTCTAAGTCCGCCATGGGAGGGATAGAAGGCAATCCTTCGCGCCTCCCACCCCCCTCTAGGGTTTGTCCGTCGATGGAAGACTGCGGTAAATCTTCGTTGTGCGCCATTCAATTAGCAAGGAAAACTTGATCAAGAGGTTTTGTTCCTTGTCTGATCTTCCCACAAATGGCGCCAATTGTACGGGAAAGAAATAAACCTTCTCGTATAATCCTATTGATCAAGTTTGTGCTCATCCGTACGACATCGCTTTACTCCCTGAAAACAAAAACGTGAGCTAGCCGGCGGGTGTGTGCCGGATACCTCTTCGATGCCTAAGTCAGCCAAAATAGACTAATAGACAAAAGCTCTATGTATTCAAGAATCAAAATTGCGTTACCTCTCCATAGGTGATGTTATGAGCTTTTATAGGTTCCGTGTGGCACAATCCTAGTAGGACTCTTACTTCTCCATGTAGAGTCCTCCTAGTAATCACATTCTTGAAAGATAATGCTTATCCCTCAACACCCCCCTCACTGCTTAAACCAAGTGAGATGGTTTTACCATGGTCGGATTCCAATATAACCGAGGTAAGCATGGCTTATGCTAAGCCGCAGAGTAGACCGAACTAAATCCAGTTCAGTTTCTTCCATTCACTGCTCTTACCTCGGCTTCTCCTGTACAAACCATGGTGTGTTTAGACCGAGCTAAGAAATAGCAAGGTTTGGACCGAGCTAACCACAACATGCCACGACCGGGCTAACTCTGAGTGTGGTGACCGGGTTGTCTGTAACACTCTCTTGGATCGGGATAACAACAAGGCCTTTTGGGGACCGGGCTAATGCCAAGGCCCTTTTACTCCGCCCTTCTTACCGTGGCTCACAACGGCCCATTACCTAGCTCGGCCCAATTTATATATATAAATTACCCTCTCAAGAATCTATCTCATTTTCTTGGTGGTAGCAGGACGTGGGGGGTGGAGAGACCAAATTGTGAAAAAATGTTTGAAAATAAAAATCACTTTTTTTTCATTTTTAAGAAATTGGAAATTTTTGAAATTAATTTTATTTGTTTAAAAATAAAAACAGAATCATAATTTGTAGCTACATAAGAACCTTCTTAATTTAACTAACAAAATGGCCTTTGATAAAATCAAGTAAAAAAAAAAGATTTATGTAACCAATCCCATTTGATGAGATTTAAAACTTGACTTGATATGATTTGATTTGATTTAGTTATATTTAAGAGTTATTTGAGGGCTATTCAAATTCTTATATTTAATGGGTTATTTCATTCATAATAAAGCTCTTTTGCTTTTCCTAGTCCTTGTACATAGATTTATAATAAATCATGTAAATCACCTTTTTATCTTTCTATTTATTTTATTTTTTAATCAAAAATGCTTTAGAGCTCTAATATAGGAGCTCTAATAGCTCTAATGGGAAGGTGGGTCCCACCCTGATGTGATGTTTGTGCCTTTTTTTTTCTTTTTTTTTTTTTGTTTTGACACATCATTAGAGCTCAAATTAGAGCTCTATATTTAGAGCTTTCTATCATTTCCCTTTTTTAATTGTTATCTCTCAATCTCATTCCATCATAACAAGAGCATCTCAAAGATAAACTACTGCAATTTACACATATCTAGTGATATAAGGATTACATTTTCTAGCTCAAGCTTCTCAGCTTGAATCTTACAATTGTCCATAAAAAAGGGACATGTTCAAACACTAATTTGAAATACACACTAATTTACAACACAATCAGAAACACTATATACTCAGAAAACTACCTAAATTTTAAAATCTATAATACAAATTCAAACTCGTACGTCATACTCAGAATGAAACTAGTTGTGACTAGTTTCAAATTCTGATAACTTTTCTGAATAATTTTTCTCTGGGTGCAACAAGGAAACATAAATTGCTATTAAGCAGGTACAATCCAAAGACACTTGTCATTGACCAACTCCTCCCTCCATTTCTTGTTGTTTTTGGCTATGAATTCCTCAACCTTCCTCTTTAAATCCTCATTTTCACTACTCACATCGTCGTCGTCGTCGTCACCACCTTCATCGTCATTAACTTCTTCATGCCCATCACAACCATGAAAACCATGACTATCATCTTCATTATCGAAACACTCAAGTAAAAATTCTTTTCCTTGTTTATATTTTACGTATGCTAAACGAGGAACAAATTCATCGTTGTCATCATTGTAATCATCGACCTTTGCTTTGTCTGGTTGAGATTCTACCTCACAAACTAAAGGCGGAAGATAAGAAAATGAATCAAAATGATCTTCACTAGAAGTTTTTGAACTCCCCAACAAGAAGATTGCTATGATGATGAAACTAAAAACAAAAAACAAAACTAAGTTACCAGACTTTGTCACAGCTGAGACAAACTTGGAGACAAAGAGGCTGTGATGGTGAGAGAGTGAAAGACTTGAAAGTACAAAAGAGAATAGCAAGAAGACTCTACGGATTGCTGGAAACAAGAGAAGGGTTATAAGAGTAATTACCCTTATTGTCTTCATGCCCTCAGTACCTCAAAGGTTTCTGATTCCTTCTTTCTCTCTCCTCGTGTGAAGAAAGATCGTTTGGGAGGTCATTATATATAGCCACTTGAAAAGGTATTATTGTTATTATTTTAAATCTCCTTACAACTTATGAAACATAAATAGTTTAAATAAATTAATTATTGAAAAATAAGGATAGACATGTTTTTAATTTCTATTTTTTGACTATCAACTTTCAAATTGCTAGAAACTGCACCAAATAGATTAATGTAACGATCCAATCCGTTCCATAGCTTTACCAGTCATGGGTCCCATTTCAATGATCTACTCCATTCATTTTTAATTCACTATGTGTAGATCATTCATAAATAAAATGAAAAAATCAAGATTGATTTAATAATTGTAACCATATTAGTTCATCACCTTAGTCTTTAAAATAATTGACGACAAGTATGACTTTAAAAATACATAATCCACTTTTATAAACACTCGAGACCTATTTTGGCAATTGACTAAAATAATCAAAAAAGTTAAAAAATCATTACAGAAAAGCCAATTCTCAAAATAACTCGTAGATAATCAAATCATGTGACCAATTTTGATAATCAATTTAATTTTTTAAATGAATGATCTATATAGAGACTTCAAAAAAACTAAAGAAATTCATTGAAACAGGAGCTGTAACAAATCCAGTGGCCCAAACTAATTCAATCTCTAATTTTTTGAGGAATAAGGAGATTATTCAAATGTTTTTCCTGATCAATCCTATTCCACACACATCAAATACTCATCAATCCAACTCATGACCTATGAGGTGCTTAGCACAACAAGTGACTTTAATAACCACTTTGGGTTGAAAAGGTCTACTGTTAAACAACTGAGAGTTTTCCTGAGAAACTTACAGAAAGTCTTCCTATAGAAGTTTATAACAGGATTACTTAACTATGTAAAACCAGCATAGCATATATATATATATAGTTGTGTATATGTCATTTGGTTGGCACTGATTTGAATATTACATATGATGAGGTCCAGATACAGGCTATAGGGAAATTTCTCAGCAATTCTTTGGTAGTTATTTTAAAGGAATATACTATTAAAAAAGAATCTAGAATTGCAAGTCTAAAATCAAATGAAAAGTAAATATTAGACAATCAAAGCAATCAATGGCAATGCTGACTTGTAATATAACAAAGGCTGATTGGAGTGTCAAGTGTCAAGAAGAATACTAAAATATTCATTTATTTTAAAAAATGACCTCCCATTTTTCTAAATTTATTAACCCACACCCACACCCACACCCACACCCACATTCTTTTAATACATATATATTTTGTATAATGGTGACGTAAAGACCAGAAAAAATATATATACTTGATAAATAAAAAATTTAATATAACGATAATATCACATATCACCAAATAATAAAACTACACAAGATTAATAAATCTCACTGTTTAAAATAATTTAATAACCGCTACAAAGTGGGTTTAATCACGCTTATATGAAAATTTATTATTGAGTGATGATATCACATATCAGTGATGAGGTGATATGATCATTGTATTGAAAAAAAATAAAAATAAAAAAATAATTCCAGTCAAGGGAGTCAAGGTCAATGTCCTAATAATGAATTTTTTTTCTTTTTAAGTAATTTTTGCTTCATACACTATAAACAAAAACTACAAACACTCTGACATAAATTTATGCACACATATATATATAAACAATCTATATACAGTCCAAATAAATTGCATCAAACAATGTCAATGTCACATTCTACATGTCAAAGAATAAAACCAAAGCAATTTTGAATAATCTGGGCGTCACATTCCAATATTTTTCAATGATTCATAAATAAACTAACCATGCACAATCAAAAAACCAAACACGCTAGAAAATTTAAAACTCAAAAATCCTTTCAAACATTTCAGGAAATTTTTCAAGTAAGTTTAGAACATTCATAGTTCTACACCTAACAACAGCAGTAGAGTCCTAAATAATAAGCATACCAGTCAAATCTCATGCCTAAATAGTAATGAAATGAATCATAAATAAACTAACCATGCACAATCAAAAACCAAACACGCTAGAAAATTTAAAACTCAAAAATCCTTTCAAACATTTCAGGAAATTTTTCAAGTAAGTTTAGAACATCCATAGTTCTACACCTAACAACAGCAGTAGAGTCCTAAATAATAAGCATACCATTCATATCTCATGCCTAAATAGTAATGAAATGAAAACAAAAAAGAAAAAGAAAAGATGTGAATAAAAAGTTGTATAGTTCATCCTACACTAGCTGATGATCAATGAGTTCTAATCGATGCTACAACATAAAGATGCAGAGGCCTCGAATTACCCAAGTCAGTGAGGCTGTCGCCTACTCTCCTTGCCAAGATATGTTGATGTCAGTGGCTGACTTCCTAAAGTCCGGTGTTGCTTCCATGGATGCCCAGTTTGTTGTGTGGATGGAAGATGAAGAAAGGTTTGGCTTCGGAGCTGCAGAATTATTTTGCTCCGGTGTACTGTAGCGATCATTGTCCACATTAGGAGGAAACACAGCAGCTGAGGTTGGAGCATTTGGAGTCGGATTAGGGTTAGTTTTCTGTTTCTTTGGCTTCTTCTGTTCCTGATACCCACTTGGCAGAAAACTGGCTGCAACAACCTGATATAAATAAGGTAGCAAAATGTCAAAACATGGTTCATCTCATGGGTGGGAAATCTGTAACTTAAGAAGCACAAACACTTCTCTATGGAGGAAGCATGCTGCGTCCGACACTGAAACTCTGCAACATGTCTGACATTTCTTCACCGAGACTTAACTAAAAAAACTTCAATTCATCATATTAGACACTTTTTGCATTTTTCGGAATGCTACTTGTGCCCTCTACATACACTTTTTTAACATGTCCAAGGCGTATTTTTTGAAAATCACCGTGTCCACATGTCCATGGACGTGCCACAGCAACTACTGTCACTATGGCATCCAATGGGAAATCACGAAATCATGAGGCCAGGAAGATGTGACTAGCAGCAATGTTCATTCTTAAAATAGACAACAATGTGTTGGAATGTGTCTCACATCACTGGGAGTTGTCCCATCTGTACTGGTTATAAGGCCTCCAATTTCCCTCTCCTTAACACCTGACTTTTAAGGAGAAGTGTGGGTTAGGCTTTTCAATTTGGTATCAAAGTTTGGTTGGGCCTGTGATTGGTGTGGCATTTGTCTGGCTATTGTATATTGTGGTCCAGGAGGGTGGATTGTATGTTGTGGTCCAGATGGGTGTGTTGGAATGTATCCTATATTGCCTGGAGTTACCCCATCTGTGCTGTGTTGGAATGTGTCCCACATCGCCTAGAATTGCCTTATCTGAGCTGGTTATAAGGCTCCAATTTCCCACTCCTTAACACCTAGGTTATAAGAAGTGGGAGCTGGACTTTTCAATTCAATGAAGTGAGATATGTACCCCGGTGAAAGTGTTTTAAGAAGTGTAGGCTGGGCTTTTCAATTCGATGAGGTGAGATATGTATCCCGATGAAAGTGAAATTGTACCCAGTGGTACAATTAATTGAAAAGTCCAGCCTACACTTCTCCTTAAAACCCAGGTATTAAGGAGAGGGAAACCGGAGCCTTATAAGCAGCACAGATGGGGCAATTCCAGGCGATGTGGGACACATCCAAACACACCCTCCTAGACCACAACATACACTAGTCGAACAAATGGCACACCAATCATAGGCCCAATCAAGCTCTGATACCAAATTGAAAAGTCTAACCCACACTTCTCCCTAAAACCCAGGTATTAAGGAGAGGGAAACTGGAACCTTATATTTTAAGGAGAGGGAAACTGGAGCCTTATAAGCAGCACAGATGGGGCAATTCCAGGCGATGTGGGACACATCCAAACACACCCTCCTAGACCACAACATACACTAGTCAAACAAACGGCACACCAATCATAGGCCCAATGAAGCTCTGATACCAAATTGAAGTCTAACCCACACTTTTCCCTAAAACCCAGGTATTAAGGAGAGGGAAACTGGAACCTTATAACTAGCACAGATGAGGCAACTCTAGGCGATGTGGAACACATTCCAATACAATTCTCACTTACACTCCATTATTTGCAATTAATTTTCCTACTTCCAGTTTATATGATATTTTCCACACAAATAAATAAATAAAATTGAAAAGAAACTAAGATAGTGTGTGTGGTTCCCTCGAATGATTTTAGGCAGGAATGGTAATTAGGTAAATTCTTGTCTTTTACCGAACAAAACATGAGAGAACGGGTATTCCAACAGAATGACCACAAGGAAAAGCATTAAAGTAATTAGGTTATAGACCACAATTTTCCTCTTTATAGAAAGAAAAGAGAGCTCACCTGTACAGGACCACCAGCAACAAGTAGTCCTGCAAGCGTTCCCCCAATGACACGACCATCTGGGCTAGACAAACAAACATTCAAGCCCCCCATTCTGCCGACTCTGTTTGCCCCTACCTCTGTGGGGGTGAATGATCCTGATAATGTTATAATTTCGAATATTCCCTACAAACAGTTGTAGCAAGAAGAGATCAGGTTTTCCATGTAAGAGAACATAATGCAGCCAAGCACGCTTCATTTTCCGACTGTTAAAATATGCAGAATATGCATTTCAAAATCAAAACTAATATACAGATAAAGATATATAAATGCACATCAGTGCACAATCAAGCATAGATAAAGATAGCATCAGCACCAGCTCACATGTATCAACCATACAAACAAGTCATGCGAGCAGTGTTTGTCAAACAAAGCTGATCAAACTTCATTTTTGTTATCCTTCTTTTTTTCACTTTTCTTATTCTCAATTCAGAGTTTGCTAGGATTCAAAGAATTCAGAACCCTACAGCATTTCTACCAGTAAAACAAAATTACTGGATACATGAGTGGTGGATCTAATCGAAGTATTGGTCATTTCTGAGAGTATAGTAAGTCAAATGATTTGCATTTTATCTTTCAAAAAACATAAAATATACTTTCTATGGGGATCTAGCAAGGGCTATAACCTTTCAACAATATACATACAATATATCGAACTGATAGATCATTGCAGCAACTCACTCCCAACAATAATAATACATAATAATCTCATCAGAATCATTGGCAGTGTCAGATCATGATGGATTTCCTGTATTAAGTAATTTTGGAATATAAGTCCTGGCCTTTATGCTGTTAAACCAATATCGCAAGCTTGGCTACAAGATTTAACAGTTTTCCACACTGATTAATCCTACTTTTTGTGGCTGTCAATTAGGAATGCAAAAGATCAAGAAGAAATGACTCAGCAAATGAGAAAAAGAGAAAACAAGTATTTCAGTATTGCAACAAAACATTTACATTATGTCTGATATGAATATCTCAGGATAGAATCAGAGGGATTAGTGGATCATGTTGAATATAGAAATTAGAGTACATAGAATCTTTTTATTTTTAGTATTATGTATACAATCTATGATTGTGTCAATCACTGATTCAGTATGATTTCTTTATTTATATCGTTTCTTAAATTGTATCATGAATCTATTATATATACATGGCCTTTGCGTCATTCATAGAAAAGCCAAATAATTCTTTTCGTGCGTTTTGGTATCAGAGCTAGGTTAAGTACCTAGTAATTTTGCGACAGCCTTGCCTTGACCACCCGCCAGACCTCAACCCATTCCACTGCTATATTTTCTTTCAATAACACTTTGTGGTAATCTCTTCCTCTATCTACTAATTTATTCTTATCTCAAATATCTCTATCATATTTTTTTTTTTACTCACAATCCATTTTTTTGTGTGTTTCTACTCCACTTTGTTTTTCCCTCTGTTTTAACCTCAAACAGGTTTCTATCTTCAAACCTATTTGAGTTTGAGAAGGTATTATACCTATATCATGGTAAGCATGGTGATATACCATGTGAATCACCTAAGCCGTCCCATCTGGCACACAACCCAAGTCGCCCCCTTGACACACCACCTAAGTCGCCCCCTTGACACACCACCTAAGCCGCCCCCCCGGCACACTTTCTAATAAGCTGCCGCTTGGTGCACTCAATTATCTGTTACCATCATTGTTTAACACCACGTTATAAGGTATGTGTATGCCACACTTGCTGGTTCAACATCCAATTAGTCTCTACAACAGTCCGATATGACCCCTTAAACTGTCCCGACATTGATTCCAGTTAGTTCCTACAACGGTCCGGCATGACCCCTTTAAACTGTCCCGACATTGATTTCGGTCAGTTTCTTCTAGGGCAATTCAGTCCCTATTTTTTTCCCTTTCCTAGGGTGTGTTGCTAATGTATTAAGCACTTTTTGGCCTTTTTTATTTAGTGGACTACCAAATTTGTTCGGTAGCATTTATTTATACTAGCCGTTGAGTTTTTCCAGGCTTCTTCCAGTCATCCATTGGCAAGCTGCGATTGTTAAATATCTGCATACCAGCTTGAGAGAGAGTATTGAATATAGAAATTAGAGTACATAGAATCTTTTAATTTTTAGTATTATGTATATAATCTGTGATTGTGTCAATTACTGATTTAGTATAATTTCCTTATTTATATCGTTTCCTAAATTGTATCATGAATCTATTATATATACATGGCCTCTACCTCATTCATGGAAAAGCCAAATAATTCTTTTCATTCTTTTGATCATTCCAAACATGTTCCTTCTTAATTAGCTTTACCCCATTAATCTATTCGGAGTTTTAAATCTACTACCTTTTTATGCAAAAACCATTATTTCTATGGTCCCAAATTGGTAGTCTCCTTAAAAAAAAGAACCATTACTTCAAGAAAACACAATAAATGCAAGAACAAATCATCATTTTTACATTATTCCCCCAAAGTTTTTATTACTATATCTAAGATCAATTTCTTTTGTGTTCAAATACTACATGATATATTTTATTTTTGTCGCAAGGGGCAATGTACTGAAGTAACATAATTGCTACTTTGATAGGAAATTTTTGTGAGATTAATAAAAATAGAAAGGAAGACATCCAACCTGTGAAGGAAAAGATTTTATGACTTGGCATTGGAGTATCATGATTTAGACCATAGTTTTAAATATCAACCGATACATATCTTATCCGCATATTGGCCGAAATGTATCGAATTTTGGTATTGGGATTTTTAACTTCCGACACTAATATTCAATGATATATCGGTCGAAACTACCTGATATTTGACAATATAGACCATATTGCCGATATAGATATGTATCTTAATACCATTATTTAAAACCATGATTTAGACAAAGAAGCCATTCAAATTCATTCCTTAATTGAGGAAGTGTGACTTTTGACAATGCCAAAGTATTCTACACATTGGTTAATGGTTTCACCAATTCTAGGGCTAAGCAGATTCTTAAATTTGGCATTCAAGTTTGTGTAATGTTTAGTGTCCCAATCATGGAAAGGGCTTCCTACAGAGGGATTCCTAGACCACAGCAAGACCCTCTTGCAAAAGTAACTAAGAGCCATCCCAAGGGGAAATATTAAAAGAAAGGGGACAATTCTATTTACACACCGTCAATCCTCTCAGTACACCATCCCCGTAATTTTTTTTTTAATTATACCTTTGTTCTTTTAGCCAAATACATTTTTATTGCTCACACAAGTCATTCCATTTCTCAATCCACACTACCCCACCATCACCACCAGCCATCCCACCATCCCTAACCCTAGCCGCCGCCTCCTTCTCCTCCACCTTCTTATTCTTTTTCTTTTCTGGCAACTCTCCCCCCCTTCCCTTGCCCATCCACATCAACCTCTACCCCTCACCCAACCTCTCTCTCTCTCTCTCTCTCTCTCTCTCTCTCATTAGAGGAACGATCATTTGACTACAAGGGAGGTCATGGGGGTTGGGCGGCTCGATCGCCGAACTATGAGGAGATTGTGATAACGGTGCTGCGAGGGGTGGGCATTGCGATGGTGAGAGAGGAGGGCGCTGATGAGTAGTGGGGTTGGGGGAGGAGGGTGACAACGAGGAGCAACGTAGTTGAGGGAGATTCGCTGAAAGGAAAGGAGGGTTAGGGGCCACCAGAGGCAATGAGCTGAGGAGGGGGTGGTGGCCGGCGGTGGCAATGGTTAGGGTTAGGGTTTGCTAGAGATGGAGAAGCAGGTTATTTAGTATTATTTGAAAAATAGTAGTGTGTATTAAGGCAAAATCAAACTTTTCAATTTAGGTGTGGTGTGGAATGAGCAAATAGGGAGGAGATGGTGTGAACTAAGAGATTTGATGGTGCATAAATAAAACCACTCAAAGAAGGGCTACCAAGCATTAGGGTGAAATTACTTTATCAGCGACTGTGGAAGCATGGTGGTCCTTTGCGGGTCCCAAAAGCCTCTAAAACCTGAACTATAGAAAAATGGGTTGAAAAGTTTTCCTTTCTTATTTCAGTTTATATCTGATTTCAGTTTTCCTTTCTTTTGTCAAATCCCTCTATTGTTCCATAATGTTTTACCTTGCAGTTCATTTTAGTATCTATTCACATTGATGTGGATTTGCTGCAGGTTGCATCTAGGTTTTTCTCACCTTTCTAGCTTTTTGTGTCGAAGATGGAGGAGACTACCACTATCATTAGAGTTCAAAATCCGCTTCATTTATGGGTCTGCTGATGAAAACAGCAAAATAATCACTCTTCTTTCGATCTAGGTATGTCAATTACCATAAATTAATAGTGGATGTTGTAAGAATTGTCACTATTTGTTCCTTCAGAATGTGTTTTGTTGGAGAATTTGAGGATCCTAGAGGATGCGATTACGATTTGAGCCCTTCAAATCCAAATCTTGTGTTTCAATCAATCCTCAAATTGGATTTTAAAGCCTAATCCCACATATGAGATTGTAGTTATAAAAAATAGATTCAGTAAGAATTTGATTTGAAATGGCACGTCCAAACAACGAATCTTAAATATCACATATTAGCGATTCTAAGATTAGTATTCTTAAGAGTGGAAAATCATAAGCCAATTATAGTTCCATGGGTTAAAGTACACCAAGGGTTGCTTCTTTTTTGGTTAATTCTAGAATGAAAGAAGGAAAAAAAGAAAACAAACGACTCACATGGTTAATAGAAAAGTATAGAGAGAGAGAGAGAAGGAAAGATCTACATATGATTTTCATAGATTTAGAAAAAGCTCATGATATAGTGTTTAGTGATGTAATAATAGCATTGGGTGATGTGGCCAACGGGTATGTTGATGCGATAAAAGACATGTATAATGAGTTGTGACTGCGATTAGATCACCTGCGGGAAAAACTAGTGAATTTCCAATTACTGTAGGGTTACATCAAAGGTCAACTTTGAATCCTTACCAATTGGCTTTAGTAATGGATGAATTAATTAAACACATTTAGGATGATGTCACATGGTGTATGTTGTTCGCAAATGATATAGTTCTAGTAAATGAAACTAAGGAAGGGATTAACACTAAATTAGAAATTTGGAGACAAGCACTTGAATCGAAGGATTTAAAATTAGTACACATAAAACTGAATAGATGAAATGCAATTTTAGTGACAGTTAAAGGTAAAAATAATAGAGAAGTACAAATTGAAATACAGGAGATAACAAATGGTGAACATTTTCTTTACTTAGGTTCAGTTATTAGTAAGGATGGTAAGGTTAACGATGATGTAATTCAAAGAATTAAAGTAAGGTGGCTCAAATGGAAGAATGTGTTTGGAATATTATGTGATTGACGAACACTAACAAAATTAAAATTTTATAAAATAAAAATAACATAAACGATGTTTTATGGGATATAATGTTGGCAACTAAGAAACAACACGTTCATGGTGAGTATAGTTGAGATGAGAATGCTTAGATGAATGTGTGATAAGACTAGAAAATATATAATTAGAAAAGAATATGTTTATGAAATGGTAGAAGTAACATCAAATAAAGATAAGTTGAGAGAGAATATGGTCTGACATTTAGTTATGTACAACAAAAACGTATGCTTGCAATAGTAAGGAAGAGTAATACGATCACCATAAAATGGAAATTTAGGCAAAGGGAAGACCTAAACTATCGTGGGATGCAGTAATAAATAATATATAAATTTATTTAATTTAACTGAGCATATAGTCCTTGATAGAACATAATGGCGAAAATAGATTCATGTAGCTGATCTCACTTGAGTTGGACACAAGGCTTGGTTTAGTTTGGTTTGGTTTCAAAATGAAGTGGAATGGATTGCAATGTTTACTTGAGGTAGTCGAAATTGAAGGTTTCATGATTGAAATAGGAAAAAAGTGAAGAAAAAATTAGGTAAGTCTCAAAATATAAAAGAGAAGATTGAAAAAGAAAAACTACTTCGAACTCCAGAAGAAACCCAATGTCTAGAATAATTGATCAACAAATAGTAGCCTCAGCCTATTCCTCAAAAATTTGACTCTCGTGTTACATCATTGTTATTTTGTAGGCTTCTTTCATAAATGTGACGGCAAAAAAACATTACAATAAAAGATAATGTACATATCATACCTAAACATATAATAAACAGTTGCAGGATCCGAGATCATTGAAGAAAGTGACTATGTTGCAAGGCATAAACTTGCAGTAAGGTGATGAGATGCGTAGATATTTCATATATAGTGACTTTTGTGGGTACTGTTGTGCAGTTTAAGGAAATATTAAATAAAATATTGGCTCAAAATAAAATTTTACCATGCCCGCTCAGTCTTTAAATATTCAGCTCCTCCATCAAACCATAAAATTATCTAATCATACACAAGTTTCATAAATGAAGCATGCAATCTCATGTCCAAAACTTACTTCATGAGACCTATTCAAAAGTGCAGTGTGTACTACAACATATGGAAGTATGCTTGTAGCAGAGAGGTCAAAAACATCTTGTTAATCATTCAAGAGTTGCACTCTTTGTGATTAAATCCAAAAATAAAAATAATGAAACACTACTTTCAAAATAGATAAAGAAACCATACCTCATAGGTCAATGTAGCACCAGAAGAATCAGGATGTCGAAGAGTAGCATTTGAAATTAAACCAATAGCAGAGATGATGCAAATAGCTCGAGGTCCTTGCTTAGTAAATGAGATAATCTTCATGGTAATATCCTAAGGAACAAAGCAAACCCACAAATGAAGTTGTGTTCAGCACACAAAAATCAAAAATAGTAAACAGGCAGAAACATAAACTGTAGGTTTAGAGAAGAGAAGGAATTAGGTAATGAATTAGACTTCATTCCCTTTTATATTGATAATTGAGCAATTACAGGCATAGTCTGAGCAATCACAAAAAAAGGAAAAAAGGAATAAATACAATTATTTCCTATTATAACAATTTCCTATTCTAACATAAACCATTCCTATGAAGAAAACATGAGCATGTGCAATGTGTTCAATTTGCCATTTCATTTATGCAGGACCCTTGTGTCTGAGGGAAACATACTGTTCCTCTATTGTATTTTTGCATAGAGAGCATTGTTTTAAATGTGTGCGCCGCAGCGAAGTTGCGTAAAACAGCCTAGATATCGTTCTGGCATACGTAACTCTTGAATTCACAAGAGAAGAAGAATGGAATCCACAAGAAATACTAGAACAGAGAAATTTTATTAAAGCAAAAATTGAATTTCCATGAAAGATATAACCATATTTATAACAAAGCAATCCTACTCCTGTGACGCGAAATAATAAAGCCAAACCAAACCAAACCAGCCTTAAGTCCCATCAAATGGGGTCGGTTGCATGAATCCCTCTTCTCCACTCGACTCTATCCAAGGCCATTTCGTTAGTCAAACAAAATAATAAAGAATTAAGGAAAATTACAAAAATTAGAAAATTTGAGTTACACTCAAATTTAAACACTAGAAACAAAACAAAACAAAAAAAAGGAACAAGTGAAAACTGGCATCATGATTGGCAACTCCTAAACAAAATTATAACCAAACTAAAACTTTCCAAAAATAGTGAGAATGGCAATTTGATGCCCCAAACTATGGAATTCGCTCAAAAAAAGTGGCTCAGGTCTGCAAGGGTAAACTCAAGCTGCTGAGTGTGACAATGCAGGCTCGATTTGAGGGAAACCACTTTGCATCTCCCAGCAACCTCAATTAATAGGAACCAACATTTGGTAAGGTAAAAAACACCAAAAAAATGCGGAACAGTAAATCTAGCATTCATTGAGAAGGTACACATGAAACTCTCAAATAATTCCACAAGGATGCTTCACTCGATGGATGTGTGTGTTTGTTAGTTTGCATCTATTTACTATGTTTGCTTTCACTTCATATTCATCTTTTCATTTTCTTCAACTTTATTTCCATTTTTATCTTGTGTATTAAATATGTAAAGTTTAAGTATAACTGCGTACCTATGAGGTATGGGTCTAAATCTATGTTTGCTAGGCTTTCCTTTTTTTCCTTCAATATCCAAATCATAGACTTGGAAAGAAACATTCTGATAGCATTTCTATACATTTAGGTTGTACCCAGTGCCAGGGGCAGAGCCAAGATTACAACATTGGGGGGGCCAAAAGTAAGGTACTAGGTAAGTCAAAGCAGTCGAGTCAAGTCTAATTTAGACGAGTAAAATCAACAAATCACTATTAAAACTAAGCAAATAAATAATTACAAAAATGTATTCTAGAAACTTGAATTTTAATGATTACCACTATGAAAATGCATATGAGAAATAATATCATATAATTTATCTAGTACATGAAAGGTAAAGAATTAGATATCGCGTTGTGTACAAAAAATTGGGGGGGCCAAAAGTAAGGTACTAGGTAAGTCAAAGCAGTCGAGTCAAGTCTAATTTAGACGAGTAAAATCAACAAATCACTATTAAAACTAAGCAAATAAATAATTACAAAAATGTATTCTAGAAACTTGAATTTTAATGATTACCACTAGGAAAATGCATATGAGAAATAATATCATATAATTTATCTAGTACATGAAAGGTAAAGAATTACATATCGCATTGCGTACAAAAAAAATTTAAGTTGTCTCATACTACGGCTGCAAACGAGCCGAACCAAACCACGCCGAGTCAAGCTTTCGTATGTTTAGGCTTGTTTATTAAGATTTTAATGAGTTCGAGTTTGAGCTTGAGCTTAATGAAAATTTAATGAACCGAGCTCGAGCCAAGTTGGGTTAGGCTTGACTCGAGCTCGAGCCTATACAAGAGCCATAACGAGCTAAAAAAATTATAAATTCATACTTGCGTATGAGACTAAAGTTACAATTGAAATTTTGATTATACAATTATATATATAAACATATTAAAAGAAAAGTCAATATCTTACCAAAATAATAATATCTACCAATATTATATAAATGCATTATCTGTAGTTAGCAATTATTTACGTATAAATAAATTTAGCCATTATTTACATTATTTAAATATATAATTAACATGTTTTGTTAGAATATAATATGTAAAGTGCTGCTTTAATAATTAGGTTAGTATAATAATTAGTATGCTTTAATAATGTACCTTTAATATTTGTGCCTCTACTTTCGGTTGTAATTGTTCTCCCTCTCCTCTATAAAGGAGAGAGCTCAACATAACATAAATTACATCAATTAATAATACAATTCATATATATACAATTCTCTATTTCTCTTTATACATTGTATTTTAACATTAACAGCATCAAGCAAGGTAACAAAGGTACTACATTGCTCTACCGGAACAGAATAATGGAAGACAGGTGCACTTTTACTACATCAAATTCAATCATTATTTTAACAGACTTTATTTTGTATGAACGTATACAAATTTATGTTTGCTTCTATTAAACATCCAACCTACATATTTGGAATGGAACTATAGTAAAGCAGAATATACTCCAAATCAAATCTACAAGTCACATTGAAATACAAAACATTGGTTGAATTTTTAGTAAATAAGTTTGACCTAGTTCCATGTTTAGATAGGATTATAGAGAATACCCAACCCATCTGAAAGCATGAAAATGATTTTACATGCAAAAGAATTTATACAAGTGATTTTAGACATCCAAATATGATAAAGATATCAACAATAAACTGTCAAATACATACTTTTTTGTTATCAATAAATTACAAGAAATATATAAATACAGATTAAGATATGCATATGATTTTTTGCTACATGTAAAAACTTGATATCCTATTTTAGCAGGAAGGAAAGGCACAACCAAGCTCGAGTTCAAAACCCAGCCTTAAAGGTTTGGAGTTGAACTAGGGACCACCTTTGACGTCCCATTGGGAACAAATTGCGGTAAACACATGAAGTCTGAAGTGGCAACATTTCACCAAATACAGTTCAACCAATTTTGGTAATGGAGATAATTATGGTTAAGAGTTGCATTTAAATGAAAGATTTAAACTTTTTTTTTTTTTATTAAAAAAAAAAAAAAAAAAAAAAAAAAAAAAAAAAAAAAAAACAAAACAAAACAAAACAAAACAAAACTTATTCTTTCTTTCTTTATTTTTCTTTCACATTATTTTTAATCTTTTTCAAATTCCATTCATACCATCTAAATTTGCACACCAAACCTTGTTTTATTCATCTCCGGAATCTACTTCCATCGCGTTCCCACCAGAGAGTTACCAACAAACACAAACACAAAAACAAAAAAAAACAAACAAACAAACAAACAAACAAATCTGTCATTTCTTCTTGCCGGGATCAAACCCGATGACAATTTTCCACATTAAAAAAAAAAAAAAAAAAAAAAAAAAAAAAAAAAAAAAAAAAAAAAAAAAAACAAACAAACAACCAACCACAAACAAAACAACTACATCCCCAGGAGGGATTTTTCTTTTCCCTTCTCTACTCTACTGCAGGTCTCTTCTTTTTGCTTCCGTCCTGAGCGGCCCTTGACGGTGTTGCCTCCGTGATTCCCACGCCGCCGAGCACGCTCACTCCCCCTTGCTCCTCCACTGCAGCATATGGTGGACCTCCAAATCGGAACATCACGATGGCCTTCCGCTTCAGCTCCTTGTTTTCCGCCTTTAGCACACTTATCTCTGCTCGCGCATCCTTATACATGCGTTGGAGCAGAGCCAGTTGGGTGTTTAACTGCTGCACCTCATTTGTCCTACTCTGCAGCCGGTGCGACAAGTTTGTGACCGCAGTCATGGTTTCTATGCATGACTTCAAAGTATACTGATTGGCCTCAATATCAGTTTGCACCGCCATTTTTTGCTAAACAGACCGCATAGGAAAGTTCAATGGAGCAAAACCAGCGGCGCTTGGTTGAGGTTCAAGGGCCACCGCACCGGTTATTTCTCTTGTGGACTCGTTGAGGTCGGGAAAGAGAGTGAGCAGACCACGGGACGAAGAGGAGTATACTGATTGGCCTCAATATCAGTTTGCACCGCCATTTTTTGCTCCACCGACCGCATCGGAAAGTACAACGGAGCAAAACCAGAGGCGCTTGGTTGAGGTTCACTGGCCACCGCACCAGTTATCTCTCTTGTTGACTCGTTGAGGTCGGGAAAGAGAGTGAGAAGACTACGGGACGAAGAGGCCATATTCTGGGTAGTTGAACGGGAAGACGAGGCCATGTTATGGGTTGCTGAGTGTTTCAGAGAAGGGTTGGTTACAGAGTGTTTACAGAGTGTTTCAAGATTTGCAGCTCTTAGCGACAAGCTCTCAGAGAACAAAGAGGTTTCAACTGGTTTGTTATGCTTCCAAGCCTCAGCCTCCGCTTCGGTTTATAAAGACCATGATGAAGAGGCAGACACACGCATCATGCGCCTCTCGGTGCTCGCCGACAACATGGGCACGCCTTTTGATGGCACGCCTTTTGATAGATTGGGCACACCTTTTGAGGGTGCGACTTTTTAAGGGTCCGACAAGACTCTGTAAACTGTCCCGACATTGATTCCGGTTAGCTCCTTCATGGGTCCGACAAGACTCTGTAAACTGTCCCGACATTGATTCCGGTTAGCTTTTACATGGGTCCGGCAAGACTCCGTAAACTGTCCCGACATTGATTCCGGTTAGCTTTTACATGGGTCCGGCAAGACTCCATAAAGTGTCCCGACATTAATTCCGGTTAGCTGCTACAACGGTCCAACATGACCCCATAAACTGTCTTCTACATCGGTCTGCCATAACCATACAGTCTTCTACAACGGTCTGACACGACCATACAGTGTCTCCTATCCAATTTTATTTATCAGTTTACTTTCCTATTTTGTTACTTTCTCCAAACTCAAGTTGGTTGGTTCCTATCCTCCTTGAGTTTGAGGGGGGCTGTTAGAATATAATATGTAAAGTGCTGCTTTAATAATTAGGTTAGTATAATAATTAGTATGCTTTAATAATGTACCTTTAATATTTGTGCCTCTACTTTCCGTTGTAATTGTTCTCCCTCTCCTCTATAAAGGAGAGAGCTCAACATAACATTCATCAATCAATAATACAATCTATATCTATACAATTCTCTATTTCTCTTTATACATTGAATTTATTTCTCTTTATACATTGAATTTTAACATATTTATCCTATTTTTTATACATAGTTTTATATTATTTAATATATAATTATATATTTATTCTATTATTTAAATAAATGTTAAACAAACAGCTAATGAGCCGAACTTTAGTATGCTTGAAATTGTTTATTAAGATTTTAACGAACTCAAGCTCGAGCTCAAACGTAATAAAAATTTAACGAACCGAGTTCAAACGAGCCCTTACCAAGCAAAACTCGAGCTTATTCATGAACGAGTCTATTCATTTGCAACCCTATCTCATACTAATGAATGGAAAAGGAAAATAGATGTTTTTTTTAGAAAAGAAAATAAGCAAAATTATGATATATACTCCTAAAAAGTGAATGCCATATGTCTTTTCAAAACTAGACCACAATGATTGGTAACAAAATAACGATAGTTAATAACTTTTATCACCATAATAATTCGTAATATTTTAATATTCATAACATAATCATAATAGTTCGTTTCATAACCACAATGATTTGTAAGTAAAACTTTTCTTGTAGTGCACATCATTTTATAACATAACTGCAATAATTTGGACTGACAAAAACTCATAATGATTCTCAAAAGTGTAATATATAAAGCCTCGTTTGGGAACAGGCTATTCTAATAACTTTTTGACTTTTTATGAAAAGATATGCAGAAAAGTAAAGAGAGTGATGTGACAAATAGTGACTTTTTGACTTTTTCGCTAAAATATATAATTGACAAACGAGGCCCAAGTAACAATATAAGAAGCTTAGGGAGGCCAAATACAATTAAGTTACATAAAAACCAAATAAAATTACATACATGTGAAGAGACCATTACTTGGTGTAGACTGTAGTGGTAAAAGCTTGGACTTTCAAGTGTGAGACATGAGTTTGTTTGAGTCACATAGCAACCACTTAATGATTTGCATGCCAAAGGATAAGCCTTTACCAAGTCTATCCCTTGTAGAACCCTTCACTATTAGGGACTAGCACTAAGGAATGGCCTTATGTGTAGATATGTATGCATGCATCAAATTGTAAATTGTCTACAAGGTTCAAATTTAACTTCAACCTTAACTTCAGTTCTCCATTATGGAATAAGTTCATGAGAAGTTAAAAAGAGTTCAGAACATAGTGACAAATGATGTTTTAATTTACATATCCTGAACTTCAAAAAATTGATTAAACTTTTCTAGCGGCAAAGGTTCAGCATGGACTTAAATTTTGATAACTTACTACACTTTTAAATTGACTCTCACATACTCAAAACTACACATTTATCATCTTTGACATTAGCACAAATTGCTAATGTCCCTTATTTCCTCTTCTTTTGTTTTTGTTTTTGTTTTGTGTGTGTTCAGGAAGCTTGGAACGGATTCAACTCAGAGGAGGTTTACCATCTTGGCCATTTATGCAAGTTCTCAAGCATTCTGTTCATTACCCCCTGCATAGGGTTGGATGGAATCAGGGGGAAGGAAGGTGGCCAAAAATAAAATAAAACAGGAAGTAAAAAAGCCCAAAAAGGGAAACCTTTCTTATTCTTACCATCAACGATTGAATGTAAGAGACAACCAAGGTTGTGAGATATAAGCCCGCTCCTGCAGAAAAAACTTCATGCAGTATATTTAATTTATTGGCTGGCCAATAATGGCTTGACAACTGCCTGAAGCAGCAGTTGTGACAGTCCAAGAAAACCTACATGACCCTAAATCATGTGTTTTTATCAATATTCTAAATGTAGAAACAAATCCTCAAAAGGTGACAGTTTCTATCCATGCCTTCATGATGTTGCCTATGATGATCTTTTTGCCAAGGGCATTGCCAATAAACAAGGCAACTATCTCACCTACTCCACTAAACCTAACCCACTACACCACTACCATCTCACCTACTCCACTAAACCTAACCCACTACACCACTACCATCTCACCTACTCCACTAAACCTAACCCACTACACCACTACCATCTCACCTACTCCACTAAACCTAACCCACTACACCACTACCATCTCACCTACTCCACTAAACCTAACCCACTACACCACTACCATCTCACCTACTCCACTAAACCTAACCCACTACACCACTACCATCTCACCTACTCCACTAAACCTAACCCACTACACCACTACCATCTCACCTACTCCACTAAACCTAACCCACTACACCACTACCATCTCACCTACTCCACTAAACCTAACCCACTACACCACTACCATCTCACCTACTCCACTAAACCTAACCCACTACACCACTACCATCTCACCTACTCCACTAAACCTAACCCACTACACCACTACCATCTCACCTACTCCACTAAACCTAACCCACTACACCACTACCACCTCACCTACTCCACTAAACCTTCCCCCACTTAAACCTACTCCACTAAACCTAACCCACTACACCACTACCACCTCCACTTCACCTACTCCTCACCCACTACACACTCATCCTCTTCTATATATAGGAATCATGAATCATTGTAAAAGAAATAACATTACATCAATCAATAATAATACATACAATTTATTCTCTCTCTTTCTCTATACATTATTTCTTACAAAATTAGCTTGTGTAATACAAACAAGGTTTACAAATTGGATTGGTAGGATCAGATCTAGATTGGGATTCCACAATCCTATAAGATCCAACTATCATGATCGATAGATCCTCCCTGTAAGGGATTTTTTACACAATTCGGATCAATTGTGCCAAATGGATCATAAGATCGTAAGATCCGAATCGGGATACTGATCACCATGGATTAAACTCACATTACCCGAAAAAAGAAAATGGAGTAGTTAAATGAATTAGCTACAAACAAGGAAGAAAATCTTTTTTGGGAATTGAAACCCCATTCAAAAGCTCAAGGATCTCACGCATAGCCAATTGTTGGATATTTTGATATACATTAATAGGCCTATTTCTTAACAGCTTAAGCTTTTGGAATACTTTGTGACTTAACATAGTATCAAAGCTCAAGTTGGGAGAGGCTTTGGGTTCAAATCTTTTCGTTTGAATTTGTTCTCCTTTTGCATTATGCTTCTCTCTATGTATGTCTCTTTGCATCTCCACATGCAAGACGGGGTTACAGGGGAAGGAGACTGTTGGAGAGCTTGATATACATTGTTTGGGCCCATTTCCTAACAACGCAAGCTTTTGGGACAACTAGTGACTTAACATCTCTAACTCCCAGTCATGAAGCGACCTAATTAATAATTGTTCCCATAGTATCCTAGAATCGGAAACTCTCAAATTATTTGTTACCATAGCATCCTTATTCTTTCTTTCTTTGAATTTTATCCAAATCGTTAGAATAAATATTCTAACTTTATTATTTAATCTACAAAGTAAATATGTGTATGTATAAGAATCTTGGGGAAGCTTTTAGTACACTTAATGAGCAATTGGACAAGGCTTCAAATGCCAAAAAGGTTACTCTTCCGTAAGTAATTTCACGCTGATTCATGACACTTGATTAAGGCTATATGTCCCCAAAAAAAAAAAAAGAATAGAAATCAACTTTGGCCTATGCCCTTGTCACATTAAAATGTTCCTAATGCTAGAATGGATGGAAGGCTCATTACATTCATGTCTCCTAGACATAACCCTCGAGCACATAGGAAAATTAACGACTTGTGTAGCCAACACGGTACTAATACCACATTAGGCATATGGTGATTACACTCAAATACAAGTGGTGGCATATCTAAAGATTGATGATATCTAGTGGGAAAGTAGAGAGACAAAAGTAGATAGTACATTGAGCAAGAACTGCACAACAATGCTCTCTTAAGCAATTTCAAGAACATATGCCAAAGAAAAACATAATCATTTCCAAAGAGGAACACCAAATCCGTTTTAGATATTTGGGGATTGTAGAATAGTCATTTTGCATTGTTCAAGTCTCTCTTCTCTCATCTAATATCCTTCCTCTCATTTTCCAACACCAGGAAGAAATTTCATTCAGATCCCACAACGGAGAATCCCTGTCCCAACCTAAAGTTTAAAAAAAATGTGGATAAGGAAAAGCATTAGTACATGGTAGAACATTACATTAAACCAAGATGTATTCCACTCAAATGGTTGGCATTGTGATTTGATAAGAATAAAAAATAAATAAAATATACAGTAGCAAGACTATAAGTATTCATACAAACCTACAAAAAAAAAAGTATTCATACAAGAAACATGTTCTCTTTTTCTAGCCAAACATACCTCTCCTTTGTTAACAGTGATCATGTGAGTCATAAAATTTGTCCCAGCAGAACAATCCACCAAATCACCTATAAAATAGGAGTTTAAATAATGTTGGTACACTATGATATTAAAAATACAGAGTATGCAATAAATTTGCTAATCTAGACAATCAGGGCCTCCACTTCCGGAGGTGTGGTCTTCTACTAACACATAAACATGCAGGCTATCTGACTCTACTACATTCAGTTAAACCCCAAAAGGCCAAATTTTCTTTACCATAACCACAGCTCAACATTGAGAAAGGAATAGAAACATCACCTCCCTTCCGGACTCATGTCTACATAACTCAAGGATACTATACTTTAAGCTTTAACAAAATCCATTTTTGTGTGTCATATGAGTGATTTTACCATTTCAGCACACAACTTAGAAACTTTGTCGTGCTTTTTTGTTTTACAATAATACCCATAAAATAACTGCCGTACAGTTGTAATAGAATAACTACTAAATGATAACAAATTCAACCCATCTTCATCATTCATCAAATTGCCTAAAAAATTAGATGTAAAAGTAATTTAGAAAATAGCAAGAAGTAACAGATTAAGCCAGAAAAGGAATGTTCCCCACTCTCACACCAATGCCACAAAAGCCATCATTTTATTTCCGTACAAACCAACGTTTACTTCCAGACATGAGCAGAAGCATCTCACATAATGGTCCACACAAACTTCAACAACAAATAGAATCCACACCTCAAATGGAATGTTAAAACCCATCTCGAACTATAAACAGAAACAACCCATAAATAGTCAGCCAAGACAGACAAACTAATTATGTCGACATTATTATCAAGACCTAAGATGATAATCTGTGGATCTTATTATAGCAATAAACAAATAAATAATTGATCATGCTTGAAGCTTCAATTATACTAAATTCTGAAACGGAAATTGGCTGTGAAAAGCCTCCATTACCTGAATTATCCAAATCCATTTTCTCCTTCTGCTTGTTCTCCGAACCAATTGGACGCCCTCTACCCCGTTTGTTGGCTGAGAAGTTACCGGTGGATGCTGGTGGAGCTGATGATGAAATTGGAATTGGGGACAACGCCCTCGAAAGTGCACCATCTGGGCCATACTTCCTTGGTCTACCCCGTTTTTTCTTTCCCATTGTTTCTGCCACTCCAGCAGCCATTGGCGGCTCAACCACCGTTGGATTTCCGGCCATATTTTCGGTCCTTGCCGCTACATGGTAGTTGGATGGAGCCTCAGCTCCGATCACTGTCACTCCTGCACTCATATTTTCTCTTGCTTCCATGCTTCACAAAATTCTTCCAGTTACTAAACCAACAATCAGATTTTTGTTGACTTTGAACACCTAAATCACAATACCTGCAAAACATAAATCCATCACAAATTTAAAATTATTAAAAATAAATAAATCAAACCATGTATGGAAAAAGCAAAGAAAACCAACAACAACAAAAAATTCAAATTGAAAATCAAAAGATAAGGAAGTTTCTATTTATAGTTCAACATATAAACCAATTCACATACAACTAAAGATCTTAAAAAATCATACAACAATATAAGTTCAAAGACAATGAAATTAAAAAATAAAAATGAAATTTACTCTTTCTATTTTCTGTTCAGTTCTTCTTTCATTCTTTCTTTCTTTCTTTTTCTTTTTTTGACCCTTTTTTTTTCCGTATATCTCACGGACTAAATATTAAACTCCATGCTCAAAGTTTCTGCAATCTTCAGAGATCAAACTTGTGATTTCGAATATAAAATGGAATTAATCTTTCTATTTTTTGTTTAGTCCTTTTATTTTTGACACTTTTTTTTTTTTTGTATATTCATGCACTAAAAATTTACCTTCATGCTCAAATTTTCTGCAATATTAAACTTTAAACCTCGTGATTTCGAAACCAAAACTCCATAAAAGGGCATAGAAAAGAACAAACATGAAAAAGGGGGGGAAATCAAAAACAAGAAACTATTAAGAAATCATTTAAAAAATAAGCCTGAAACTCAACATTTTCTCATATCGTCAAAAACATCAAAACTTTTAACCCAAAAATCCAAATAATAATAATAACAGATCAAATCAAATCAAAAGTACAAAAGCCAAAAAGAAAAAATTCAAATCAAAACCCATAGAGATAACATCAAATTTAAGTTCAAGATTCTTTCTTATCTTCAACATGCAAACCATCACCAACAAAAATAAATAAATAAATAAAAATTAGAACTAAAAAATTAGAGAAAATCAACAATTTCAAGAACAACATTTCCTTGATAGTCAACCCACATACCACTAACCGTAACTCTACATTCAAAAACTAAACATTCCAGAAGAAGTTAGGATAAAACTTACAACACCACTATTCTCTGTCAGAGCTCTTCACATTTGCAGACCAGTACTTCAATGTCACTCCCTCAACAGATCAAAAGTTCCAAAATTTTACCTACAAAAAAAAAACCCATGAATTTTACCGAGAAACAAGCATTTTTCTGAAAACCCAAAAGAGATTACCGGGCAGTTGTTTGAGAGAAGCTGTCTAAATTCCAAAAAGCAGAGACTATACATACCCAGGTGTGTGTATATCTATATTTGTGTACAGATTATAAATAAATAAATAAATAATAAAATAGTAGGTGAGTATTTCAAAAAATGAATTTGGATTAAGACGAATTTCAAGTCCGGGTAAGAAATTGAATTCGAAATGACCAGCGAGAGGAGAGGGCTAAATTGGTAATAAAAATTGCAAATTTGGGAAATAAAAATTAAATGAATTAAAAAAATTGTGTTAAAATTATCTAATTAAGTGTACTTTTTAATTTTTTATAAAAAAATAGGAAGATGCTGTGACTTAAAAAATATAAAAAGATAAAAAGTGTGCTTATATAGCACACCCTCAAAAAATGGAAATTTAAAATTCAAAACAGTTGTTTGAATTTTTAATTTTTTAATATTTTAATTAATTTAAAAAAAATTAGATTTACTTATATACGCTAAAAAAAAATAAAATTTAGGTAAAAATTTATTTAATATAACAAAATACGAAAATATATTAAGTTTTATATTTTTGTATTTAATACATTTTTATAAGATTTTTTTATAAAATTTGTATTTTTAAATGTATCTAAATTAAGTAAATTTAAAATTTTAAAAATATATATTATTAAAAAATTATTAAATTTAAAGCAATACAGATTGATAACTCATAAAATTATTTTTAATAATTGCAAATCAAATTGTTTTGAGGTAATTGCATTCGATGGAATTTCAAAAAAATTATAATTTTAATTATTAATATTTATAAAAAAATTTACTAATTCATAACTATTTGGGGCATTTATTAGTAAATTAATTTTTAAGTACTTGTATCACACTTAGTTCATATTTAAGTTAATTAATTTGCTGATAAATCTTATTATTTGAATATTTGATCCATCAAATTCTAATTATCATATTTAAGATATTTTATGAATAATTTTACCCTTACAAATATTTTTGAACTCTTGACAATTTCACATCATGGAACATTCACATTATTAACGATTGTTTGAGATAATATAAATTCTTAACTTTTTATGAAAATATGTATAGAAAAATAAGGAGATGATATGATCTAAAAAAGATTAAACAATAAAAAATAAATTCACTTTTTTAGTTCATGTCAAACAAGCTCTTAATGTGAATATTAGTAGAAGACTTATTGAAATATATAAAAATAATTTAAATTAAATAAAACATAAATACATAAATAAATATATTTATGAATAAATATCCTAATTATTTTTTACAAATTTCACCTCAATTGTTTTTTTTGTTGTTGGTTTTTGTTGCCATTCCATTGAAAGCTGGAGGGTCAGAGTCATTTTATGCCGCTGACCTGGGATAATTTTATTTTCACACACCAATTCCTCTCAGTTTACATATTTAATGAAAATTTTCATTAATACAATTTTGTCCTAAAATAAAAATACTATAATACCCTCATCTTCTTATACTCAAATCCTAATTGTAAAACATCACAATCATTTTTTATCGCCAGCACTACCTCTCTCATTTGTCATCCCCTTTCATCACCTCTTTTCCCTCTTCGCTTGCGATCACTTTTCGCCATGAACCATACACGTCTACAATTCTTCCACCACGAATCACTCAAGGTTGATTATGGAGGTCTAAGATGGAGGGGGATGAGCTAGAAGTAGCGGTGGTGATAGCGATGGAGCGTTGAAAGTGGCCGCAACGACAATAAAGGAGGAGTTGGTGAATGGAAAAAAAAAGGGGGGGGGCGCTATGCATAATCTAGTATTAGAATACGTTTCCAAAAATAAAAATTTTAAAATATTTTTTTAGTATTTATTTTTGTCAAATTAATTTATAATTTTCTCAAAAAATTGATTCGAACATTGAAACCAAACATAGCCTTAGGATTTTAAAATTAAAAATGAGAGTAATATTAAAATATAAAGATGTGTATTAAGAATTTATATTTGGAAAATGAGTGAGAGCACTAATTAGTGCTATCACTAATGATGTGGCAGTGGGTCCCACCAGGAATGATTTGATGTTTTGGCCTTGGTGTTGTATTTTTTTTTCTTTTTTTATTAAGTGCCATGTCATTAGTGGTATTTTTAGAGCTGCAAAATTAGTGGTCTCTATCATTGTTGTTTATATTTTTACAATGTGTGTAATAAAAAAAATGTTCATTAAATATGTGTACTAAAAAGAATTAAGGTGCGGAAAAATAATTACTCGCTAACCTTTCTTTTGTCAATTAGTGAAATGTTAGAGAGAAATTAAAGAAATGCCTTTGTGGTGGGAGGAAATTACTAATATGCCACCGGACAAATTTGTTTGTATCTTTATCTGAATGATTAAATTGTACTTAATTTTTGCTAATTTGGGTTTATGGATTGCGATTGCGTCACCCAAAGGAGCATGGAAGAGGGGATGGTGGTGGGGGGAATATACAGGCACTGTCAGGTTGTTTCCTAGTTGGAGGAAATTAATTGCTTACACGTGGCACACATACATTGCCACTAGACATAGTTTATGAAAATGGGATTAATTGTTTTAAAAAAAATGCAAATAAATGGAAAAAGCAAAAAGTAATTACAAAACTGTAGCATCAAAAATTAATTACCAAATTGTGAGATTTTTTTATGAAATTACCAAAATGCTCTTTCCTTCCTCTCTATTCTCTTTCTTATTCCGTACAAACCCTAATCTATTGGCTAACCTCTTCTAATGTCATTAGTTCTTAACCAACCTCGTTTCACCATCATCAGCCACTTCCTTGCCCTCGAGCCATGTTTGCCCTACTATTAGTGGAATTGAAAGTGAAAAAACATGTAAGCCTACTGAATTGTTAGTTCAGCATTTGATTGTGAAATAAAGAGAAGTGGATTGACGGTAGAGAACATCTGAGTCCTATCAAATAATCCAATCTAGTGTTTGCATGTAAATTGTGGATAATTTTAGTACTGATATAGAGGATTACATAAAAATCAAAAATAAAAGAAAGAAGGAAGAATTAAATGATACCATAGATAGTGTGGTATTATAAAAACGAGACATATTCTGATTATGTTTTTTCTTCATCCAATAGAAAAAAATAATTATATATTTTTATTATAATCAAATATAATAACATTTCACCCTTTCTATCCAATTGTTTGTCACATCTATTATCCCATGGTATAACTTATCTCCTATAATCCTACCATATATCCAATCATTTATTTTATCTAATCTTATGATATAACACGTCTCTTAAAATCCTATTAATAATCACCCAACACTTCACTCACCTTCCTCCTTTCGCGTGGCTAAGGCTATGATAGGTCGAGATGGAAAGAAGAAGAGGTAATGATAGGTTGCAAATAGTGGAGGAGAGTAAAAAGGGGCTAGTGATTGCAATGGGGTTGGAAGAGGGGTTGATAGCACCAAGAAAGACATGGGAGGATTGGTTGGTGGGTTTGGCAAATGGGTTAGGGTTCAGGGTTTGGAGGAAAAGGGAAAAATATGAGAGATGAGAGAGGAAGATAAGCGCATTTTGATAATTTCACAAAATGTTCTCATCATTTTGTAATTATTTATATATTTCCATGTATTATTGTTTGGTTTTTTATTCTTCATTATTTATAATTATTTTATAGTATTTATAGTTATTTATAATTATCTCTAAAAATAGTTAATAAAAAAAATGAAACCGATTTCGTAGTCAGTCATAATTGGCTGTTAATCTTGTGAGAGCATCTCCAACGGTAATAGGCATTTTATCAATTTAAATATTATTATAAAGTATATATTTTATTTTGCCTATCAACTATTTAATGTTTTTACTCTAATCATGCTATTTATTTTAGTTATTCATTTAAATACTATTAATTTTATAAAATGCCACATCAGCAACAAAGATGGAGGGAAATGATCCTAACGATTAAATACATTTTGCCTAGCCTTGAAGGCTAGCTACATGTAGCTAGTGAATGTGAGTTGAGCTAAAATACCTAATCATATGCCTAGTGCATTAGAGTTGAAAAAAATGAGTTATACTAGGCATTTTGACTAACAAACATGATATACCTAGTGGTTGGAGATGCTCTGATCTTCTACAAACCAATTACAACCGACCATAAAGATCAACTTATTTCTTAGTTAGAGTAGCATTACTTAAAAACTAATCATCAATGTAAGATTATTTAATCAAGTTTTTATTACGATATTTTGTCAGCTATTTATGAAACAAAATTTCAGTAGAATGATAACACTAAATTATTGTCATCTAAATTTTAAATTTACAATAAGGAGACTAATCCAATAATAAAGGGAAGTGAACTAATAACTAATTGTTATATAAAATATTAAGAAAATTGAAACTTTGGAGGGAGAATGAAATTAGAAAGCATGGCAAAATTTATAATCACCACTTCGATTTTTATTGATACTTAAGTTTATTAACGGCTATAATGTGATTAGATTTTCATAATCCGATTTAGCTAATCTTAAGGTGTTTCATCAAATTACAATGATTTTAAGTTAGATTTTTAAATCTTTGAATGACTTGCCCTAATTTGATGTCCCCTAATTAAAAGTAGATTTTAAATTTACAATAAGGAAACTAATCCAACAATGTAGGGAGTGAATTAATAACTAATTGTAATATAAAACATTAAAAAAGGAGAAATAAAAACAAAATCAAAAATTTGATCTTTGTAAGAAAATAAACTTTATGTTTTAAAGTTTGTCAATTTAAACCCTACTTTTTTTTTATTTGTTTTCAATTTAAATCATCTACGTATTTTCGTTAAGTAAAATTAATGAAAAAAATATTTTAGTCATTAAACTTAATGAAAATAGTATTTTAAACATTTTATGTACACATTCAATGGCCAAAATATCAAATTTTTGTCGGTTTTGCTTAACAAAAATAAGTTGATGGTTTAAATTAAAATAAATCAAAAGATTAGGATTTAAATTGATAAAATTTAAAACTCTTAGTTTATGTTGTTATAAGAATCAAACTTCAAAGATATATATATATTTTTGTAATTTTTGCTTTAAAAAAAAAACTAAAACTTGTAGGAGGAATGAATTAGAAAGTACGGCAAATTTTATATATATATATATATCACCATTTTTTATTTTTGTTAATACTTTAAAAGTTTATTAATGGCTCCAATATAATTAAATTGTCATAATCTGATTTAACTAATTCTGAGGTGTTTCATTATATTACCGTGATTTAAAGTTAAATTTTCAATCTTTAAATGACTTTCCCTAATTTGATATCTCTTAATAAAAAGTAGTAAATACAAGATTCCCATTTACATCATATAAGAATTGATATTGATGTTTGGAAACACCAAAAAAAAGTCACTTCTTCTTTTGTTTTGTTTTGTTTTGTTTTTCTTTTTTTTTTTAGTAATTTTTTAAAAAAATTAGGTCAAATATTTTTTCCCGCACTGTCTTGTATAGATAAATTTAAAAATTTTTTTCTTTTTCTTTTTGGAAAAAATTCAAAAAAAAAAAAAGAAAAAGTCAAAGAAATCTACTATTTTTTGCTTATGTTTGTCTTTTTTAAAAAAAATTGTAAAAAAAAACTAATTTTCCGGTTTGTCTTATCAAACTGGAGTCTAGAAGCATAAATTTTTTCATTTAAAAAAAATTACTAAAAAAAAAAATCATCAAATCCCAAACACCTATAATTTGCAACTTAGGAGGGTTTGGTTGGGTTGGAAGGTTGTCCAAATTCAACCCAAGTTGTGCTAAGACTTGCACGGGCCTATCCAAACTTGAATTGTAACCCGAGGTTGTCTACCTAAATCTAACTCGAGTTAAACCCAAATTGTCTAAATTGTACATAAATTCCATTTTTTTTTGCAGTTAAATTATTAATTTATTAAGAATAGACTCTATTTATATTTGTTTAGAAAATCATTAATAACATCAAAACAAATAATTTATATAATGTAAGAAAGATGTCGCTATAGTAGTATTTACAATTTATGAGTAAAAATAAAACAAAAAAGTAAGATTTATGTTACTTGTGTATATAGGCCTCTTTTGGGAAGATGGTTAAAAGTCATAGCGCTACAAATGGATTGAGTAGAGCCGAGTTTTGCTCTCGAGCTCGGCTTGATAAATAACTGGGCTCGAGCTCAGCTTAGCTCAATAATTTTTTTTTATAAATATTATTTATAAAGCCCGAATTGTAACCCGAGATTACCTATACAAGCCCGACCCGAGTTATCCGAATTGCCTGAATTGTAAATGAATTTCATTTTTTTTTTTTGTAGTTACATTATTAAATTATTAAAATTTGACTCTATTTACATTTTTTTATATATATAGAAAATCATTAATACCATCAAAATAAATAATTTATATAATGTAAGAGAGATGCCGCTATAGTAGTCTTTACAATTTATGAGTGAAAATAAAAATAAAATAAAAAGTAAGATTTTATGTTATTTGTATATATAATATATATTCAATATAATTTAATAATCTAAAGTACTTTAATATCATGTAATGGCTAATAATTTATATATATATATATATATATATATTTAATAGTTTTATATATTTATATATGTATATTTCGAGTTTTGAGTTCCTCGGGTTATTTGATATCTAAATTTAATTCAAATTTTTAAATTTTTGACTTAATTTATACCGAATTTAAAAATATTTTATCTAAATCTTAAAAAATAAATCAAATTAAATTCGAATTGTTCAAGTTAAGCCCACCAAATTGCATCCCCGTATTATAGGCCGAGTGACTTTGAGGTGCAACCCATTATCTATTGGGACACCTAATAAATCCACCTCCAATATATCCTGCAACAATCGCATCTTTTACTTCTCCCAATTGACAAAAATATTATTTTTGAGAGAATTAAATTAAGAGACTGTTTGTGACTTGACTTTTTAAAAGAATTTTTATGTTCTGATTATTTTAATGTGGTGAAACAATAATTTTTTTAACTATTCGAAAAACCGTAAATTGACCCCCTTTTTTTAATATTTTTTAATTGTTTTTTTTATAGGCGGCAAAATGACCCCTAAATTTAATAATCTAAAATTATTAGAAAATCCAACAATGTATACCTATACACTCAACACTAACAATCACGATAATATCAATACAAGAAGAAAAAAAATCCATAAGTAATAAAACAATAGTCGCTAATTGCTTGGTTAGATTTTTCAAAAAATACTTTTCAGAAAATTTTACTTTCTTATTTTTCGTATTTTTTTGTTTTTACTAAATTTTTTTAATATTTTAAGCAATTTTTTTTTATTTTATTTTTTAGACATACCTAACATAAATATACCTAAAAAGTACAAAATTTGTGAAAAAAACCTTTTAAAAATTCACTAAATATAAAAAATATAAAAAAATATGAGAATTCAATAATTTTTTTATATTTTTATGTATTTATTAATTTTTGAAAATATTTTTTCACAATTTTTTTTATTTTTTTAGATATATCTAAGTAAGGTGCATCTAAAAAAGTAAAAAAAATATTTAAAATTTAAAAAATATTTACTAAAAACAAAAAAAAAAAAACACGAAAACAAAAAAACTCAATTTTCAAAAAACTTAATCCAAAAAACTCAAATCAAACACATTTTCACTTATAAAAAAAAAAAAATGATACTCTAACTTCTCTCAATTAAGAGTTTGCAGAAGAGAAACTAAAATGCTGTTTGACAAAACAAAAAGTAATAAATTTTGAAAACTTACAATGAATAAGTTTAAAAATTAAATGTTAAATTTTTTAATTTGAAAAGTTGTTTGGCATTTACTAAAAATTTAAGAATTGAATTTATTAATCAATTTATTTGATATATATACCTTAAAATTTATTAATTTTTAAAACTTTCTCCTATACTTTATATTTGTAATGGTGGTCTAATAATCATGTGAAGTGTGGATGGTTGTGGAAACAACGATAACTATGTGGTAGTGAGATAGTAGTAGCGATGATGATGGTGATAACGTCATACCGATAGTGGTGGTGATAGTGATAATAGAATAATAATAATGATGTCAATTTTATAATAATGATAGTAATATATTTAGAGAATAATTTGATTTCATGTATTCACACCAAGTCTAAAGTTGTCATCTTACTTTTGTTACATGTTTCCAGTACATTAAGATATTCCAAACATGGCTAACTTAACCATCTTTTCAGGTGATTATTTTTTTAAACAAAGGAATACAATAAAGTCTAGACATTGCTTATATGAGATGATATACAAGAGAATTTCAAACTCTAGTTTAGTCTTCTAGTTCTACAGACTTCCCACTTAGCTCCTAGATATAATATTTCATAAAAGCCAATTGTTTAAGAAAAAAATGATGAGTTGATAACTTGCTTGAGCTCTACTTCAGCTTAGAAGTCAATTTTGGTTGATTAATAACATCCTACCCATATTTTCAGCGTTGGCTTAGATTTTCTTGAATTTTATGAGTAGGGTTGGAAATTAGAAAAAATGTTACACATATTTATATTATTAAATACAAATGCTAGTCATGTAAAAATTTATATACAAAATTTGTTATTAGAATGTTTGCAGCAGTAACACTTATTAAATATCATTTAAATGAGCATTTTGTTTTAAAATACTAAGTTTTAATGCATCCACACCATTTGATGTATAAATTATGAATGTATTTATTTATTTTTATATCACTATTGGTGAAAATATCAAAAAAAATATATTTTATTAATAAATAATGCAAAAGAAAATGAGATATAAATAGATCAGGCTGAGGCACGGATATCTCCTTTTCTTTAAGGAGATCAAACCCACTACGGTATAAAGAACCCAAATACCGATGCAGCGGTTACAAAACTATGACTTGTCCCCTCCAAGATACAACAGCCCGACTATTTGTCGTATGGTTCAGGCCAACTCTGTACAAGATGGTGACCTAAAACTCCAACAAGAAAAAACACCATTCTTTGGCTAGTAATCTCTCAAGTATAGAAAATAGTTTGGTGTATTGGTGTAGAAAATAGTAGATGAGAGGAACTATTTATAGGCCACTAGGACTTTACAAAATACACGAAAAAATAATAATGACCATGAACCTAGAGAAAAGGGAGAGTTTTCAAAAAATTAACCCACCACCAAGTCCATAAACCTAATTAATCTTTATTCATGAACAAGACAAAAGGTCATCAAAACAATGAATCTTTATTCATAAACAAGATGAGATTCATGAACAAGACAAAAAAAAATTCATAAACAAAATATATAAATAAAATATATTAAAATGGTCCAACATTATATTTGATTTCACTACTCTATGTGTATATATATAACAACAATGATTCATCCCCCCTTTTCCCCCCACCCCCTTTGACCCCCTCTCTCTCTCATTGGTTACATTTTCCTTTTCTTTTTCTTTTTTTTCCTGCTCCTCTAATCACCACCTGCCACGTGGCAAAGGGGGGTGACCCCTAAAAGGGGGTCCCAAGCATTATTCATATATATAATTGGTAAGACAGAAATAGGAAATAAGGTTAGAGAATCTTCATCATACAATGATAATAATAAAGTTATCATTTTTTAAGAGTTTAAATTTTTAAATGAATTGATAGTAATAATTTAACAAATGTTAGGGTAGTGAAGGTGGAACATATACTAAGGCCTCGTTTGGGAACAAGCTAATTTAGTAACTTTTTGGCTATTTGGCTAAAAAGGTAGGTAAAAAAAACTTGTATGTTTGGGATGACTTTTTGGCTAATTACGAAAAGATGTGCAAAAAGTAGAGAGAAAAGAGAATCTTTGACTTTTTGATATGGGTTGTTGGCTTTTTGGCTAATTTAGTAACTTTTTGGCTAATTTGCTAAAATAGCCTCTTGCCAAACGAGGCCTAAATTATAGTAAGGTTATGTTAGTAATTTCAAAGGCACATTCATATATGATGACTTTCCTTATATAATAACTTTGTAATCATATCATGTCTTCATTTCAAACCTTTTTATTCTTTTTTGTTTATCTGCTATATAGCATGTGATTTCGAGGTTCATATGGCAACCTGTCATACATTTTCTATACCCATTTGTTTATTTTTGTCAAAGAAATCAAAAACAATTAACAAAAGTAACTTTCAAAATAACTAACTTTTGTTTCAATTGTTAGCAGAATAATTATAAATATGAAAAATAATATTTTAAATAGACTATTAGTCTAACAATAGGTAGAAAATCAATAATCACCAAACTTAAGCCCAAATCTAAGCTCAACAATCACGAATTATTACATACAACCCCTAATGAGAGATAAATAAACACTATCACAAAAAATATCAAACTTCTCTCACCTGAGATGCTACATAACCACTAGGCCAAGACCTTTGTTATTGAGATTCTTTTTCCTACTACTCCTCTTAAGATTATCAAGATTTATACTCGAAAATTACTCAATATATGTAGGTCAAAAAATAAATGTATTCAAAAATAAGGTAGGGCATAACCATTACTTTTTTTATTTAAAAAAAATATATATGTTAAAAACTAATGCATTTTGTCGTGGAGAAAGTTTTGTGAGTACTTTTTGATAAGAAATTACCATATTCCCCTTATTAGGTTGTGAAGTCCTTATTGAAAGGGAAAAAAAAAAATCAAAAATCAAAATTGTTGAGGGTAAAACCAGTTTTGCACAATTTTGTGTTGAGATTATTAAAAAAGTGAGTATTTTTTAGGGACATTTATTCATAAATTTTTTTTTACATACTTATATTTCATTTAATTTAAATTATTTTTTATGTTCTAATAAATTCTGTGAGTGACATAGTTATCAAAATATTCCTAATAATAATATGATAAGGCGCACATAATGTTTATATTGACACTGCGAATGTTTCATAATGTAAACATTGTTACATTTATATTGCCAATGTAAATATTTATATTGTTAAATTTATTTAATGCGAATATTCACATCACAAAATTGTTAAAGATTTTTTTAAAAAAATTGTAAGGGTAAAATTATTCAAAAAATATATTAAAAATATGATAATTAAGATTTGGTGGATCAAATGTCCAAAACAATAGGACTTGCTTATGGACTAATTTAAATACAAATATTTAAAATAGAATTTTCTAATAAATTGGCAAGTTATTTTTTAACCAAACAAAACAACTTCTCTTTTTTTTTTTTTTTTTTTTCTCTCTTTAATTAACAAAGGTAAAATAATAATAATAGTAATAATAAGGCCTCGTTTGGGAATAGGCTAATTTAGTAACTTTTTGTCTATTTGGCTAAAAAAGTAGGTAAAAACAACTTATATGTTTGGGATGACTTTTTGGCTAATTACGAAAAGATGTGCAAAAAGTAGAGAGAAAAAGAGAATTTTTGACTTTTTGGTATGAGTTGTTGGCTTTTTGGCTAAAAAAGTAACTTTTTGACTTTTTAGCTAAAAAGGTAATTCCCCAAACGGGGCCTAATAATAATAATAAACTAATCTGGAGATAGCCAAACAAACCCTTACTCGGGATGAACCCCTAGATATCCTGAGACAAAAAACATTAAATTAGTAAATCTTCAAAATCCTAACTACTTCAAATAAAATAATTATCTTTTTCCGTGGCAGTACAATTTGGATATTTTTTTATGGACTAGATTGCTGGCAGAGTTGGACAGTCTAGTCCAATTATGTGGGCTCATTTTTGATGATTCACGCTTTATTTTAAACGACTCATTGAGAATATCATATATATCATAAATCTATTTAATTAGACATTATTAATTATTTAATTTGATCATTTTTCTCTAAAAATAGATAGATGGATTAATTCTAAAATCATATTATCTATTATTTTCATTTTTTTAAAATGATATAATTAAATAACTATCAATATCTAATTAAATTAATTTTTTTTCTAATTGATTTTCTCGACAAATTTTTGGACTCACAGTAGGCCTTCAGTCCCTTTTGGTGTTTCATGCGAATCTGTAACTAAATTTGAATGGTATAAAAGCAGTGAGTTACATGGGCCAGTGACTTAACCAATGAAGACCCATCTTCCTAAGCCTGTCAATACTATTATATTATACTATACTACCAAAAAGTTTGGCACCCTATGTTTTTGGAAAATGCAAAATGGTCCCCCTTTTCATCAACAAAAATTGAGTAAAATATTATGATGCCCTCCGATTTCTAATCCCTACCTATAATATATATATATATATATTAGCGATGTGTGCAAATGTGATAATTTTATAATAGTATCACATCTATATTTTTATTTATTTATGATTTGATAGTGATAATTTTATAATAGTATCACATCTATATTTTTATTTATTTATGATTTGATAAATGAAGAAGATTAATTGAATTTGATAATTATTAGTAATTATTTCTCTAAGTAGTTAACAAAATGAGTATTTAAAAAAAAACTACAAAACTTCAAAATCTTTCAAGTTGTTTGATTAATATAATAGTATGGGAAATCATATGGTGTGTATGGATTTAAAAAAATTATTTAATATTTCTATAATATTAACATGACATGTGCATGTAATATTCTCTCAATCAATGAGACAACAAAAAATGAATGATTAGGATTGATGTTGTCTCCCATTTAACCGATCTAGGGGTGTTAGATTCACTCCACTTGTTCCAATATACTGCTTTTATTGATCAAAGATCACCATATCAATAATGTTTTGAATTTGTACTTCAAATCTATTGAATGTCGCTTCATGATCTTAATTTGTCGATATCATGGTATTTCAATTTTTGTCCAAATTTGTTATCTAAGTCAACAATTTAATATAGTACATAGTATGCAATTAAATGTGTTCTGATAGCACTCTCTACACAATAATAAAATACTTGACATATTTGGCCGTAATATTAAGACTGCTCAATAATAGTCCATTTGTATGCAGGTGCGAAGCTACGTACAACTAATATTTATTCCAGCCTACGATGACGAGTCTCAAGTATTGAGCTGTTCTTGAATCAAACGTGCGATGATGGATTTAAGTACTATTTTGGAGAGGATGAAATTGAAAATTTTCTCCTCAAAAGAGTACTTGGTATATTTAAGAGTAACGTGTTAGTCTTGGACAATAATGTAGAAGACACTGAATTTTATTTCTTGTCCATTTGATGGATTGTAGGCTTAATTTGAAGACCACCATTGTATGTTTCCTTTACTTGCAAAAAAAAAAAAGATGTAAAGTTAAAGATAGGCATGCATTAAATGAAAAATAAGTGAAATATAGGACAAAGAGATTTAAACACAATAAATTATATATTGTTTAATGCATGTAAAATGAAAGATTCACTGGGGAAAAATTTAAAAACAA
Organism: Camellia sinensis; assembly: GCF_004153795.1. Taxonomy (NCBI): domain Eukaryota; kingdom Viridiplantae; phylum Streptophyta; class Magnoliopsida; order Ericales; family Theaceae; genus Camellia; species Camellia sinensis. The sequence continues at coordinate 1,348,119 of NW_021024818.1, read as the reverse complement.
GCCAAAACACAAAAATAAATAGGATGATAATTTGCCCTGTTCCTCCATATTCTATTTCGTTCCATTCAATTTTTTTTTTCATAATTCAATAAGAAACAATATTCGTAATTTTTTAAAAAGAGACAAAACATAAATAAACAGGATAGGATTTGCTTCTTCTAACCCATTTTTCTTGCCCTTTGTCCCAATTAATACCAAAATATGTACTTATTTAATTTTTCATGTCATTACTTCTTATTTTTAATACTTTTATATAACTTATCAACAATGTTAGAGGGTCACAATTTTTGTGGCCACAATGGCTCAAAACTGTCAAAACGACGTCGTTTTGACATGTTTTGCACCAAAAACGACGCTGTTTTAACAGTTTTGAGCCACTGTGACCACAAAAATTGTGACCCTCAAACATTTTCCATAACTTATTAACTGTTAATCATCATAAGTTATATAATATTTTTCTTTTTTCATTCGTACTATTGAAAGTTACAAATTACTTCGTCACTTCCTTACTTGCACCACCTCTCTAATTTTTTCCCCTCCACCTCTAAGTTGATACAAATTATTCCATCGCCTTCTCCACTCACACCACCTCATTAATTTTTCATTTTTTTTCCAGTTTTGTTTCCATCTTAATAAAAATAAGATACAAATTATTACATTGCCTTCTCCGCTTGTACCGCCTCTATAATTTTTCTTAGTCTTTATCTTAATAAAAAATGACCATGTGTTCTGCCTCCATCTTGATAAAAAAAAAATGAGACGTTAATTACTCAATCACCTTCTTTACTCGCACCATTCTTTTAATTTTTCTCGTTCTATCCCCGTTTTTGCCTCTATCTTAATAAGAAAACCTATCACCTTCTCTGTTTGCACTATCTCTTTAATTTTCTTCATACTGCCTCCATCTTAACAATAATCACATACAGAATATTTCATCACCTTCTCCGTCCACATCACCTCTCTAATTTTTTATATTCTATCCCTAATTTAATAAAAATTAAAATACTTTCTCCGCTCACTCCATCTCTTAATTTTTCTCATTCCACCTCATCTCGATAAAAAAATTAAGACAAGGATGGAACACCGCCAACCCAACCCCGCCCCGGCCCGGTGCCTTACAGATAACCTGCATGTGACACAAGTCAGAGAGTTTACGGAGACACTTATATGTCCCAAATATGAAAGCAATGACACCTATCGTCATCTCAACTATAAAATGCTGAATGAGAGAGAGAGAGAGAGAGAGTGAACAGAGATTAGAGAGAGAAACATTATAGAGCGAGAGCGAGCGAGAGAGAGAGAGAGAGCTTTAGCTGCTATGAATCCAAGCAAAACAGAGGACGATCTATTCAATCACCTGGACCCTCCGATCATGAACCATCGACTCGAATCACAGCCGTCAATTCTCGACCAAGAACCCTACCCTCTCCCTCCGATGTCCGATATCGTTCTCTTCGGAGTCGACGACTCCGATTCCGACTCACTGAGTCACACTTCCTCCGACGCCGACAACCCCTCCTCCGCCTCCGCAAACCACCACCACAATCATCTCAGCTCCGCCGTCACTCCCCCTACTAACGGCGTCGTTTCACAGCCCACCACCACCACCAACCCTAGGGTTCAACAACAACAACCCTACATTAACCCTAGCCCTCACGTATCGACTCAATTCTACACATTCAACACCGAATCTCATGCTCTGATGATCCAATGCATACTCGAGAGCCGCGCCGCGACTGCCGATGAGATCCGAGCTGCGACGCCGATGCCGGTGCTGTCGAGCTGGAGAGCTGTGTGGAAGGATCGGAATGAAGACACGGCGTATTTAACCGCGTGGAAACGAATCCAAGACAAGCTCATCGTCCATGTCGACGAGCCTCACGGTAATCAATTCTTGTGTTTCAAGAACAATTCGAATCAATTCGTTTCGCATGTTAATCAGTGGCAAGACATAGTGATGAGATTTCATGTTGATAGTGACTTGAAACACTTAGGGCTTAAAGAAACTGTAGAGAGAATTAAGCAATCGTGGACTGTAGGTGCTAAATTTTATGGAATTCCTGAATCATTTATTAAGGTTTGTATTTCCGCTTGCCCCGTGTGCTCCTCCGATTTGTCGGGGTCAATGCAACGGAATAAAAGGCGGCGGTTTGAGTACACAGAGTCGTTTGATGTGCCAGCAAATGAAGTGCCACATAGGTTACGACAATTGGCAGCAAAACATAAGGTTGTGTTGTGTATAAGGCAGAAATATATTAGGTACAAACCATTTATGGCGGAGGTTAAGGATTACGCGTGTCACCGTGCTGGAGTGCCAGCGTCATCGAAGAAATCGAAGGTTTTGAAGAGGGAGCCGTATGCGTCCAAGCGGTGTGGTTGTGGGTTTCGAATAAGGGCAATTGTGCCAATTGCTAATTATAATGAGAAGGATAAGACATTTGTGTATCAAGAAGAGGGGATGGCGGTGTTTAAGTTGTATGCGGTGCATTCGGGTCATGAACCCGGGCCGTTAGATGGCAACGCGAGGATTATGCATCGAGTTGTGGGACATAAAGGGGAATATTTGATGGATCAAGAAACAGTGTATGGGATGAGTGAGGAAATGGAAAATGAGGGTTTTGGGTTCATGGGGAAGGACAAAGGGGATCTACAACATTCGGTTCTACAACAAGTGCAGGAATTGAGAAATGTATTGGGGTCGCTCGAAGGGAGAATTGCAAACATGCCAATTGAGCAATTGGGTTCAATCTCACAAGATTTGTTTGACGCTGTGAATAAACTTAGAACCACAGGAGATTATTGTTCAAAGCCAGTTGGATTACTTTCTGATAAGTCACATTCGGATGATCTGTTGGTGGGAGAGAGCGATTTGGCAGATTGGGGTGATCCTCACCATGAAGGGATATATGGGGATAATAAGGATGGGGAATTGATCGAAGAAGATGAAGACAGCTTTGGGCGAACCCTCGGGGATGTTGTATCTTGGGATCAGATGAGAACAGAGTGTAGGAGTGAGAAGGGTTTGCTGGATGATACTTGTAAACCTGAAAATTGGCTGAAATTGAGCGATTTTGATGAGAAGAACATTCTTGACTGTAAGAGCATTCTTTACTGTGAGGATTCCAAACTAATCAAGCCCTTGAGGAATGACGAGCATATAGTATCAGATGTGGGTCTTGTTGGTGGTATGCAGGTTGACAGCTTCTACCCGGATAATCCGAAATGGTGTGATTCCCCTTGTGCATTGGACTCCAGTACAGATTGTGGTGATAGTGGATTCAGGCATGGGGGGATTATGTAGAGCTTTTTAGAGTTGGGTCAACCCACTCTAACGAAATAATCTTGAGTTTGTTAGGTGCCATTCATTCCATTTTCACAGTTGGAAGTGGGTTGTATATTTATGTATACAGAAGATTGGGGCCTCTTCCATGCTTTTACATGTCCTTGCTGTATGTGGTTCTGTAAAGTTGTAGCTGTTTGGCTTCTATGCATATACTTTATTTTATATCATTTTGTTATGGCCTTGAACTTTTGAAGCTTCTTTGCATTCTGTTTTTAATGTTCATCGAAGTTCTCGTATTTATTGTATATTTAACTATGGTTATCTATCAACGCATTTTGAGAAGCATGAAACTTAATTTTATTGTTGATATGCTTTCCTTGTATATATGCATCTTGCTTTGTTTTGGAAAGCTTATTATTGAGGTTATTACTGCATGGAAAAAGGTGTAAATCCCTCACAGATTGTCATTTTGGAGGTCATGTAAATCATCTTGGCTGCAAATCAGGATGTTTGGAAGATATGTGGGACTTGAGTTGCCAAATCAGACTGGTCTTTACATTATTTTATCTGTCTATTGATCTATGCATATATAGAAAACACTATTCCCTCTCTTCTCTCCATATTGGTATATTGCTGAATGTTCTGTGAGGTGGTTTTAAATGAAATGTTTCTAATGTTGGGGATTGCTGTGTACAGTTACAATTTATCTGTGCCTGAGAATGATTCTATATGGGTACCTACTGAAAAAAAAGGAAGATTATATATGGGTATCTATCTGACTAAAGATAATGGGAAGAAAGGAGACGGGGCTGGGTTGTTGCGGAATCTCTTATTTATCACTTCTTGATTCAAAATCAAAGATTTAGGTGTTCATTGATTTTCTTATATAAAAATAAAACATCTTGATGCTAATAGGTCCATGACTTTTTTTTTTTCTTTTCGTTCTACCGTTCTTTTGTTGTGTTCCAACAAATTCTGTTGTGGGGAAGTTGTGCTGGTCAGTCTTAGCTTCTTGATGGGTGGTAGATACATTTGGTGGTTCGTTTGGAAGTGTCTTGTTTAATTTTGCCTTTAGCCACCAAAGAAATGATATTATATAGCTTGGTGTTAGCTCATTTCTGACAAAATCATGGACATTTTGATGCAAAAAATGATCCACAAACAGAGTTTTTATATAGGAAACCTCTCCAGAATGATGTGGAAGTGGGCATTTTTTAATGAAATTATCACAAAAAGCCACATCATTTTGTATGAGAACTTTGTAGTACAAAAAATCAGTTTGTATAGCATTACCCTTGAGATATTGATTGATCCATAGCCTATTTATATGTAATTTATGTTATACTTGTCGTGTCCCATCAAATTCTGTTGTAGGATTAAGTCATGCCAAACAGTTTGTCTCGTGCTGCGTCATATCCTGTAGCAGCAGTGGGTGTGCTGGAAGTGTTGTGTAATTTTGCAATTAATCCAGTTCAGAACTGCTCTCATCTTACTGGTGTGCTAACTCACCTCTAGCCTGGGTTAAACTTGTACCTGTTACACAGTAAACCAAACATACCTCCATAGAAAGTTTCAACAGTTCCATCGGAGGCCTTTTTAATTTCAAAAATTTGATTTGCAACAAGTTCTCTCTGTATCACTGCTGCTAAATCGTGAGCATGGGTTTCAATATACTCTTAGTTGGTAAAATGAGGAAATGTAAATGTGAATGGGATGTTTTGGTATGTAGATTTTCATAATGCAATGAAAATTCCTTCAATTTTGTGAATTCAGTCTGATAAAGTATTTTTGTTTTTGTTTTTGTTTTTGTTTTTGTGTTAAAAAGGATAGTTTTCAAATAAAAAATCTTGTTAAGACAATAGAAGGTTACTGTCAAAAGTTTCTACAATAATATATGTTAAAATCAAATGTATATTCTTAGCATTGCCTTAAGCTTTCAAATATATTTTATTGTTCTAGTATATGCATGTCCTTCACTCTTTATAAATTGTGGAGATTGCTCATGGAGAGAAAAATAGACTGCTCCTCCTCCTTGTGGAATCTATAGGTATGTGTGCATCCAAAAGTATGGAGATGCACACTGAGGACACATTTTGGATTTCTATGGTGTTTGTTCCAGTCAATTGAGTTTTAATGACACTTCAATTTTGAAAGAATATATCACCCCCTTTTTTTTTTGGGATAAATAAAAAGAATATATAACCCTTGCTTGGTCAATGCTCGAGAGAAGACCTCTCAAGTTTGTTTTTGAACTATAACTTCTTCCATTCAGTTGATATAGAAGAAATAGCTAAATGTCTAAGGAGCTGGATGGTGTCGCCATTTTAGATTGTCATCCACTGCTATTTGTAAGTTTCTTTGTCTTTATCACTGAAATGGCAATTGTCATGAAAGTTCGTTATGGACTTTGCGTTTGGATTTTGAGTTATGCTGAAACAAGAACTCAATTGCCTCTTGTTTATGCCTTCTTTTACTGCACTTCATACTGTTTGCAGATGGTGCTGGAATTTGAAACATGTTGATAAAATTTTACAAAAACAGTAAAACACTGTTAACTGTTTATTTTTGCAGTTAAAAGAAAAAAAAAATCATCTGCACGTTATAGCTATCAATACTCAGATTATTCTTTTTGCTGCGGAGGTGTCAGTGGACGCTTTTCAACCATTAACAGTATCTGCAGAGGTGACATTCTTATATCTTAGATTGGATGCAGAATAGCCAAAGTTTTATGACTATTATTTGTATCATAGGAAGGAGACAAACTCTTGCAAGAGTATATCTGTCCAGAGTTAGTCCTACAATCTATATTGAGCTGCATTGTGCACTATGACTCACAGTGCAATCATAGTTGAGCAATGTGCAATTCTTATGTCAACAATATAGTTGTTTTATTAGGAAACAATTTATGCGTGTTTTGAAAATATCTTTCCCTTTCTTTTGTAAATGCAGGTAAAATCAAATTTGGTGAAATAATTGAGTTGGTTTGAAATCCATTGTTTAGTGTTATAAAATGGCTGGGTTTCAAGCATTGACACCTAGTCAAAATTGGGAGGTATCTGCTGTGGGAAGCTCATGAGAAGCTCTGTAACTAACAAGTAGTTATAATAATTTTTATTGCTAAATTTTTGCTTGATGTACGACTAGAGTGTTCATTGGAAATTTTACAATGATATGAGAGGGAGATAATAATGACTTTGAGGAAGTGGTTGACCGGGTTTCTGATAGGTCCATGGGACAACCATTGTGGGTGACTGCTGTGACAATCAACTTGGCAATTCGTGTGATTGGGGTTGGACCTCCCACTGTCTATGTGTGCACCAGGATATGAACCAATGAGATCACAATAGGCTTGACCTGAACCCAACTTGATTTTGGAAATATTTTTACCTCTTATCTGCCCCTAACTTGTTAAAATGTGTGCATGTATATTTACCTACATTTGTAAGTTTGTATTCTTTACCAGTTTACCTGCTCATCTCTGCCTATGTATGTAAATTTGCATAAGTTTATTGGTATGTCTGTCAGAAGACTCAGAACCTTGTCTTTGGATGGTCAAGACAAGGCAGGTTAAGTGACTAATATAGGTAGGCCTATGAAGAAAGTATTATCAACTATCTAGCAAGACATCCACACTAATTTTATTGACGCATGCAATATATCAACTATTTTATAGGAGGCACAGAGTTAAGGTGAGTTGCCCCCACTGACGTAGTCTGCATGCGAGTATAGTTGTCTTTCTAGTAATAGTTTTAGTTGCAGTTATGCTCCCGCCCTTACCTTAAGTGTAAGTGGTGACGACATGGTTTTCCCTTTAGTTGACGGTATGGGTATTGGAAGTGTTAATTTGGTGATTGTATTGCTAGAAGCCAATCAACTCTGTCTAGGTATTAAAAAGGCACTAAGCCCTTGACAAACATTCAAAATCCAAATTGCCTTAAATAAAAGACGGGTTTAAAATCATTTTCTTTGAACTTGTTTCAATCTCAATTCTATAACTTCATCAGCCGTGTGTAATTTACTTGCCTCTTTTCATATTTATGAATGGTTTTTTGTGAAAGGGTTTCGTATGATTCTTCTATTAGAATAGGAAATTATATTCATATATATTTATTCTGATTTGTTTTCCATTCCTTGATTGATGTAATGGGCTGGCCTGTAATTCATGCCTTATGGCACTCCTGTAATTATGTTTTATTCTTAATATAAAAGGGGATGAGGTCTTATTCATTTTCTATCTCTTTCTCTTCTCTAAATTTTTTGTATCAGAGCCACCCATACCCTAGCAACCTTAAACATTTGCCTCTTTCCTCCCTATCACCTGACACCTTTTTTTCAACCCTACCACACACACCGATAGCCTCTCTCCTTCCTCCTTTCACCCAGACAGCTTCTCTCCTTTCTCCCTTCACCCCGACAACATTCCTAGCCACACCCAGGCTTTCGACAAACCTTACCCAGGTTCCCTTTCCCCTCGGCAGGCTTCCCCAGCTACTGCTGAGGGTTCTCCAATTGCCGACTAGCCTCCTTGCTGGTCTGGCTTAGTGCGGCAGTCCCTATAGGGGAACCTGGGCCCTTCTTTTCTCTTTAGGAGGCCTTCTGTGATGTATTAAATTTAAAATAAAAAAAATAAAAAAATGTATATGAGTTCTTAAATTTCATATGATTTTTTAGTGGTCATTGTGCTTACTCTTCTTCCACCATCTGCTGAGTTTGTGATTGGTACTAGTTTTGTAGAGGGTTAGGTAGTAGAGTATCCATGGCAGATTCCACCAGTGAGTCCACTACTTCTCAGACACCTAAGAGTGAGAGTTCCATTATACCTACTATTATGATTGATAACCCTAACTCTAGTCTTAAAATCACCACTTCTCTATTCAATAGTTAGAACTATCTAGTGTGGTCGCAGAGGTTGACTATTTTTTTGAAGAGTAGAGGGAAAATAAGATATGTTGATGGAATGACACAAGCCCCTAGAACTACGGACCCTAGTTATGATCAGTGGGAGATCACCAACTCCCTAATCATGGGTTGGTTGATACATTCTGTGGTCCCGAATATTGGAGAGGGCTATCTAACTATGGACACTGCATAGGATATTTGGGAGGTAGTGGCTACTACTTACTCTCGGAAGGGGAATTTTTCCCAGGTTTTTGAGTTACGCCAGTCTATTGAGCGGTCAGTACAGAGTGAGATGATTGTCCTTTAATATTTTACCTTCTTTAGCAATGGATGGAAGAGACTTGACCATCTTTAAGATTATAAGCCTGTCTGTCCTATGGATTCTGTTGGTTATTAGAAGTTTGTGGAGCAGGAGCGGGTCTTCAAGTTTTTGGAAGGCCTGAATGTGGAGAATGATTCGGTTCGAAGTAGAGTACTTGGTATGGACGTACTTCCTTCTCTCTAGGAAGCCTTCTTTTATGTGCAGAATGAGGAGAGTCGCCGCTCTACGATACTTCCTTCTACCACCACTGATCGTTTTGCCTTAGTTTCTGCACCTTCCCGAGATGGCGAGCGTGTGTCTTGTGGTTCTCGTCCTTCATCAGAGAAGGATAATCTTTTTTGTGACTATTGCCGTAGACCTTGACACACACGAGACTTGCTGGAAACTACATGGGACTCCTTCTGGTGGTTGAGGAGACTATCCTAATACTGGAGGGGTAAGTCGAGCCAGTCTCGAGGCCGAGGGGCCAATGATCAGGCCCATCTTTCTGACACAGTTGAGCCACCATTTTCAGTTCCTGTTGTCGCACCGGCTACTGACGTTTCTGGATTATCTGCTTCAGAGTTTGAGATTGCTCTTTGCCACTTGCTAGACCATCGAGCCTCTGCTACTGTTTCAGGTGTATCCTCTTTTTCCTTTGCCAATTCAGGTAACTTGGCTTCCTCTACAAGTGTATTGCTATCTCATACGACTGTGTCTTGGATTATTGATTTTGGTGCATCCGACCATATGTCTGGTTCATCTAACTTGTTCTCAGAATATACATCCTCTCCAGGTTAGGAAAAAGTGGGTATTACTGATGGCACTATTTCATTTGTGTCCGGGAAAGGTTTAATCCATGCCACCTCTTCCTTTCCTCTATCATCTGTACTTCATGTTCCCAATTTTAGTGTTAATCTGTTATCCTTGAGTCGTATTATTCGTGATTTGAATTGTGGCGTGACATTTCTTCTTGATCACTATCTTTTTCAGGACCTTATAATGAGGAAGAGGATTGGTAGTGATAGATGTTGGCACATAAATTTCAACTAAATTTATGACACGTATAGAGCTTATGATAGGAAGGTTGTAGATAATCACTTCCTAAAAAAAGATCAACATGATCCGTTGAAGTACATAAATAAAACGACGTTGTATCGCAACGACGTTGTATCTCAACGACGTTATTCAAGATGCTCAAGTGACACGTGGAGCCTACAAAAGATGACACCTGTAGAGCCTACAGCAAGGACACCACACAGGATGAAACCCCAAAGATCAATCTGGTTAATCAGATATACGATTAATCAGATAGCGCTATTATTCAAAATTCAAATGGCGTTATCATTCAATTTGAAATTCAAATTGAAGATGAAACATTCCTATCACCTGATGGCCCTCCATAAATATGAGGACCATCACACAAGACGGGGGATGAGGAAATCATAAGTGAAAAGATCAGAGAGAGAGAGAGAGAAAGAAATTGAGAGCTAAACAAATCGTTACAAGAAAGAAGAAGAGAAGCCTAGAGAACTCAAGAGCCTACGCTAATGGCGATGAATAGGTTAAGGGTTCCAAATCCAAACTGTATTTTGTATTCGAGGGTTCAACACCTATAACAATCTCAATAAAATATTTCTTTTTTTTTTTTAAAATTGTCTTTTGTTGTTTATTTTGTACTTCATTAATCGGAGGTTTCATTTGTATAAAATGTGTAATTAACGATCTGAAATACAGATCGGAAATAAGAACCTGCTATTCAAATAATCAACACTGTTTAGTCAAAAAACTAAACAATGGACATTTGTGACATAAAATTTTGAAATGTGTTGAAACACTTAATGTTTTAAAATTTGTGTCTACAATAGAGAGGAACATGATCTTTACATGTTGGATCAAACAGACAAGCTGGCTCATACATCCCTTCAGTTACCATCCACTAAGGAAGACCTTTGGCTGTGACACCGTCGCTTAGGACATTCCTTTTTTTGGCTACTTAAGCATCTTTTTTCTTATGTTTTTGAGAAAAATAATGTGTTTAATTTTCAGTGTGAGTCATGTCAACTTGGAAAATAACACAGAGCTACATTTGCTCTTATTTTGAATAAAAGTTTAGTTCTATTTTCTTTGATTCATTATGATGTATGGGGTTCCTCACGTTTTGTGTCTTTAAAGGGTCAAAGATGGTTTGTCACTTTCATAGATGATTGTTCTAGGGCCACTTGGGTGTATCTTATGAAAGATAAGAGCGAGGTGTATTCTGTTTTCAAAATTTTCATAGAATGGTTTGCACCCAATTTGGGGCGGTTGTGAAAATCCTGTGTTTTGACAATGGGGGGAATACATTGATTCTGGTCTTGCTAGTTATTTTGCTACTCATGGTATTATTCTCTAGACTTCATGTTCTAATATCCCTTAACAAAATGGTGTTGACGAAGGTAAAAATCGCTATCTTCTTGATGTGGTTTGTTGTCTGTCTTTTGAAATGCGTGTCCCTCATTCATATTAGGGGGAAGCTATTCTCACTGCAGCTTATTTGATTAATCGCCTTCCCACCGAAGTCCTTCACAAACAAATCCTTTTTCAGGTTTTGTTCAGGTCCACATCCTTTGGGTTCTCCATTTCACTTAAGACCTTTGGATGTGTTTGTTTTGTCCATAATCATTTTCCTACTCCTGGCAAATTAGATCCCAGATCTCTTAAGTGTGTTTTTTTTTGGGTTACTCTGCAACCCAAAAGGGTTATAAGTGTTATCATCCTCCCACTTGCAAATGGTTTGTCTCTATGGATGTCGCATTCTTTGAGTCTCAGTCTTACTTTCTAACCTCCCCAGTGTCACAGTCATCCTTTTAGGGGGACCCTTGGTGTGAAGAAATTCCTGTTTCACTACCGCCAGTGGTTGAACCGATAAAGGATGTTGAACTAATGGTTGTTGTGAAAAAGGAAGCAGGCAAAGTTTATGTCAGGGACAAGGATAGACAGAAAGTCACCTGAATGCAAGAGATTACTTTCCCTCCTCTACTACCAACTTCTTCTTCGGATGCGTGTCCAGAGTCACCCCCCTCTCTTGTGAGGCTAGGTAATTTTGATCCTAATGCTCCTATTCCTGAGTTTTTAGATCTTGATGTTCCCATTGCTAATAGGAAGGGGGTTAGGTCATATACTCAGCATCTTATTACTAATCAGGTCTCTTATTCTAATCTGTCTTCCTCATATAAAGCCTTTCTGTCTAAGATTTTGTAAGTGTGGTAGGTAAGTGTGGTAGGTAGAGTTGAGTGTGTTAGGTGAGAGTTGAGTGTGGTAGGTAGATGTAAGTGTGTTAGGTGAGTTCTTGATGTGGTTTGTTGTCTGTCTTTTGAAATGCGTGTCCCTCATTCATATTAGGGGGAAGCTATTCTCACTGCAGCTTATTTGATTAATCGCCTTCCCACCGAAGTCCTTCACAAACAAACCCCTTTTCAGGTTTTGTTCAGGTCCACATCCTTTGGGTTCTCCATTTCACTTAAGACCTTTGGATGTGTTTGTTTTGTCCATAATCATTTTCCTACTCCTGGCAAATTAGATCCCAGATCTCTTAAGTGTGTTTTTTTTGGGTTACTCTGCAACCCAAAAGGGTTATAAGTGTTATCATCCTCCCACTTGCAAATGGTTTGTCTCTATGGATGTCGCATTCTTTGAGTCTCAGTCTTACTTTCTAACCTCCCCAGTGTCACAGTCATCCTTTTAGGGGGACCCTTGGTGTGAAGAAATTCCTGTTTCACTACCGCCAGTGGTTGAACCGATAAAGGATGTTGAACTAATGGTTGTTGTGAAAAAGGAAGCAGGCAAAGTTTATGTCAGGGACAAGGATAGACAGAAAGTCACCTGAATGCAAGAGATTACTTTCCCTCCTCTACTACCAACTTCTTCTTCGGATGCGTGTCCAGAGTCACCCCCCTCTCTTGTGAGGCTAGGTAATTTTGATCCTAATGCTCCTATTCCTGAGTTTTTAGATCTTGATGTTCCCATTGCTAATAGGAAGGGGGTTAGGTTATGTACTCAACATCTTATTACTAATCAGGTCTCTTATTCTAATCTGTCTTCCTCATATAAAGCCTTTCTGTCTAAGATTTCTTTTGTGAGTCTGCCAAACAATTTTCAGGATGCTCTTTCTATTCCTAAATGGAAACATGCCATGATAGAGGAGATGAGAGCTCTCAGCAAGAATGACATTTGGGAGTTAGTGGAGTTACCTAGAGGAAAAATACAGCTGGTTGTAAGTGGGTGCACACCGTAAAACACAAAGCAGACGATTCTATAGAACGGTACAAAGCAAGACTGGTTGCTAAGGATTTCACTCAGACTTATGGGGTAGATTACCAGGAGACGTTTGCACTAGTTGTTAAGATGAATTCTGTGAGAATACTACTTTCTCTTACAGCAAATTTGGATTGGCTACTTCATTAGTTTGATATGAAGAATGCCTTCCTTTATAGAGACTTAGAAGAAGAGGTCTACATGGATATTCCCTTGGTTTTGAGGATGCTAAGTCCAAAAATAAAGTGCGCAGGCTCCAGAAGTCACTTTATGTGCTAAAGTAGTCTCCTAGGACTTGGTTTGAAATCCTAGGACTTGGTTTGAAAGGTTTGCTCAAGCTATGCTGAGATATGGGTTCAAGCAAAGTCAAGCTGATCACACCTTATTTGTGAAACACTCCTCACATAGTAAGAGCTCAGCTCTTATTATTTATGTTAATGATATTGTTCTGGTAGGGGATGATGTTGAGGAGATCCCTCGGTTGAAGGAATACTTAGCCAAGGAGTTTGGAATCAAAGACTTGGGGTAATTTGAAGTATTTCTTGGGCATTGAAGTGGCTCGGTCCAAAGATGACATTTTCATATGCTAGAGGAAATATGTATTTGACTTACTAAAGGAAACTAGGATGCTTGGAGGTAGATCATGTGATACACCTCTAGAACCGGGCCAGAAATTAAGTGAGGATCAAGGGAGAGAACCAATAGACAAGGGAAGATATCAGAGGCTAATGGGTAAGCTCATATACTTATCCTACGCGTGTCCAGACATTGCCATTGCAGTAAGCATGGTTAGCCAGTTTATGCATGCTCCTAAAACTTCCCATGTAGGGGCAGTTATAAGAATCTTGAGGTACTTGAAGTTTTCTCCTGGTAAGGGTCTCTATTTCTCAAAACATGGACATCTCAATGTATAGGCATTTACTGATGCGAATTGGGCTGGATCAGTCACTAACAAACGATCAACTTCTGGATATTGCACATTTGTGGGAGGCAACCTAGTCACATGGCGAAGTAAGAAATAGAATGTGGTTGCTAGGTCTAGTGCTGAGGCAAAATTTAGGACTATGACTCAGGGTGTATGTAAGTTGCTATGGATTAGACTATTGTTGGGAGACTTGGGGATCCATCAGACCGATTCCATGAGATTGTACTGTGACAACAAGGCGGCGATCAACATAGCTCATAATCTAATTCAACATGACAGCAACAAGCATGTGGAGATTGATAAGTACTTCATCAAGGAAAAGCTCACTAGTGGCATCATATGTACTCCATTTGTGAAGATTGGAGACCAACTAGCAAATGTTCTCACCAAAGAAATAGGGAGCAAACCATTTCATGATATTCCCAACAAACTGAGCATAAGAGATGTCTTCGCATCAGCTTGAGGGGAAGTGTTAGAATAGGAAATTATATTCATATATATTATTCTGATTTGTTTTCTATTCCTTGATTGATGTAATGGGCTGGCCCGTAATTCATGCCTTATGGCACTCCTGTAATTATGCTTTATTCTTAATATAAAAAGGATGAGGTCTTACTCATTCCCTATCTCTTTCTCTTCTCTAAATCTTTCATCTTCTTCTTTCAACAAGTTTACACAACATGAACCAATGTGTGAATTTACAGTTTTATACTTTTAGATGCATTCTTATTTGTATATATCTTTTGTTCCACATGGTGAAGGCTATCAAAAAGGTGTGCTTTACTGCTATATCCACTGGAATGTTTCTATAATACCTGATTTAGAAGTTTACTTATATCAGGTAAGTTTTTATTGTTTTGGCACATGAGTTAAAACTCGTAGGCTGTACTGCTTATAACCTTCAATTTTTTATTTTTTTATTTTATACTCTTCAAAGCACTTGGTATCCACTTTTGGAAGTTACTTCAACAACTTAGGTACTTAAAAGTTCTCTAACTAATAGAATTTGAAGAAAAATATTCTGTTAGTACATGATCCATTTCTTGATTTCAAGCCATGAAGACACTACCGGGAGTAAAGTCTAAAATAAAATGGGGCAATTTGTTTCTACAGTGATAGCTTCTGTGAACAGAGCTATCTTGCTGAAAATCGCTGAGGGTCAGAACGTGAGTGGTTTCGGGAGGGGGAAAGGGCTACCTACCAGTTGTATGCAATCAACTAAGATTGAGAGCCTTTAAGGACACCAAGTCCTGAATTTTGGTGATTTGTTATCACTGCCAAGAGTTGCAAAAAGTTGATATAATGCATGTCATCAATTTTAAGATATTGTGATGAATTATTCAATAGTCTACATGTCAAGTAGCTCTTTATGTTAGAATTCAAGTGAAGGCATTTAGTAGCTAGTTTGCATTTTCAAATATATTTCAATCTTACAAAAAAATGACTGGTAGAGGCTTGAGACTCCAGAGACTTTATACTATGGTTTGACCAGCTCAAATTGGGTAGAGGCCATGGCTGATTGGAGAACTAATTATTATGTGCATGTTCTGTTGGTTTCCTGTTTGTGGTATTTTTGATATAGTGATGGGCTTAATGCATTGGATTTTATTTTCAACATCTGGATAAGATTAAAGGATTGCATTTTAAACAAGGATTTCCCTTGAGTAAGTTCATCGATTTCCAAATTTTCTGCTTTGGTTTCTTGTAAGTTCGAAGCTGGTTTTTCTTGCAGCCATTGTTTTTTTCCTTTGTTGTTTGGATGGGGACTTTTTTTTAGAACAAGGATTGCCACATTCACATTGTTTTCCTTTTATCCAAAAGTTCTCCCCTGTCAGCAAGTATGTCAATGTTCTTCCTTGTAGTCGGTTGTTTGTACTAAGAATCACATTGTTGAGTTCACAGACACTGCACAATTTGTGGTGGCACCATGCTTTTGCAGCTTTGGAAATATTCTCACTGCCAAAAGATACTGCAACTGGAAGCACAATGAGGATAGCTGAGCAGGTTTGCTAATCTTGTAATGACATTCTGTTGGTTTGTTTAATCCTGGTTTTCATGAGACTACCTAATCTGTGCTAAACTCCTGAACAAGTTTTTTGTACACTGTTCCTTACTCTTTTCCTAGAGTACACTTTCCAAGTTCCCAAATCAAAATCTTTTCCGACAAGTCGATTTTAAGACAACCTCTATCATTCAAGAAGAATAAGAAGTGGAAAAAGAAATGGTGAATATTTTGGTTAGTTAATCTCTGCAAAACTTGGTTTAGTCAGTATACTTTAATACTGCCTTGCAAAGAATAATATTGATAACTATGGTGGTAGTCATATGTTTGCATATATGTTGTCCATTGCGTGCATAAATTTGCTTGTCTTTGTGTATGGGTGTTTGTTTTCATCAGCGTGTATGCAGGGTGAAAGATGAAAGTGTTTTCTCAACAATATCTCTCAGCAAGGAGTTAACAACTGCATTTCCCCCCCTTTTCCTTTCTTCATCAAGACGGTTTAATCTTTACCAACATTCTCCTTATGTTTGTTTATTTATTTTTTACCCTCATTTTAATGCTATTATTTATTTTTATTTGTCGTCATGGCTAGACGGATGGCTTTGGTGTTTTTTGTTCCTGCTGCTGAATTATGCAAAAGATGTGTTACCATTAGAACCTATTCACATTTGAGTTAAAAATCTATGTAGTAGAGGAAATTTTTATTTATTTACATTTGTCATGCATAAATTGGAATAATGAGCAATTCCACATTGTTGGTTGTTATTTTGATATTTGTAAAGGTCTTTAATGATAGTTTGTCTCCTTGAATCATATATAGGGAAAGTAACAAAAGAATATGGACTTTAGGTAACTCGTAACTCCATTTTTTTTCTCCATAGCGTCATATAAGTCCAGGGAAGGGTCAAGTGAGTCAAGCTAAGCTTGAGCAGAGTTGACTGGGCCAAGCCTCAGTTCCTCGGAGGAACCAAGTGTGGGTGGTTGAGGGTGAGTTAGCTAGTAAAAGGAACCTTATGGGAAGTACGACAGGCATGAAATTGCCATTGGGCCACTGAAAATGGGCTCTGTAAAAGTGGAGCCACAACAGCATAGAGGCGGCCCAGAGTAGAGAACCAGTCACCAGGTAGGAGGTGACTCACAGTGGAGTCGAAAGTGGAGGCGGCTCTTTGTTTTTAGGGTACAAAGATGGTACAATAGTGTATGAAGTGATGTAGAAACCCAAATCTGCTGTTTTCACCATCCTTTCTTCTTCTTATCTTCCCTTACCCTTTAATGGCAGTCTATTAAGGCCCTTAATAGGGGGGCCACGAAATATTCTGACACAGAACAAAATGCAGATAATGCTCCAGTGTCATTTCTCTTTCATAATTATTCCTTCCCCAAGGCAGGTTGGCATAGAAAGAAGAAAATATACACTTCGAAAATTGAAAGACTTTGTTTGATAAATTGAGTGGTAATTGGGTGATAGGAAAGTACTAATCCTGGGCTTAATGATAAGCTTGTTTGTGCGTGTAGTTCTTGATTATGATTTTGTTTTGATATTCAAACATCATTTCCACCTTTATATACGTGCCATTTGTTCTAGCCAGATTATCAATTGTTCACAGTCAGACCTTTATGTGCATCTTGATCCATATATCCAAATGGGTTTGGGATTACAAAAAATTTGAAGTTGGTGAAATTATAGCATTCGGGTTCAGTTTGAGGCTTATCTGAGTTAGATTGGAAACTGCTACTGGTTTATAGTCATTAACATTTGGTTTTTGGTTGCTATAATCAACTTAATAAAGCTTTCCTGATTTCTGTTAAATTTTGCAATTTAGAATTTGATAAGTAACTACTTGACTCTCCATTGAAACCACTTAGCTTGAAAGTAGATTTTGTCATTATCTGGAATCCGATGTCTACTTGTACTTGTTTCAGTTTTCCGCTCTTTTTCTCATTTTAATCAAATGAGCAACTGTGATCATCATATTTGTTTGTGCATTTTTCTTTTTCTATGCATTTGTGTATAGTTTGTTCCTTTTATTAGTTCAGTGTCAAAATCTTTGTCTTGTGCAGTCAAACAAATAGCCAATGAGATTTCGAAAAACATGTCTTCTTTCTCATGAGACTATGGAGAGCTCAAGAGTTTTTTCCGGCAGCCATTAGTAAATTTTCAATTCAAACTAACACCAGTAGGCTAATAACGGGCACTTCTAAGAAGGTAAATTGAGATGCAATGATCAAAGAAAAAAATGTAGATTTATGGATATTAATCCATTTTCCTTTAGATTTTAGAAATTTATGTCGCATTTTTTAATGTTTCAATGAAAGATTCATTTATGACATAATAAATATAAGGTTTATATATATTCTGCGCTTGTCTTACACTAACTTATAAAAAGGTAGTGTGACAATGTTGTATCAGCGTTGTGGTGCAGTTGGTGTCCGTGCTTCTTAGGCAGTAAGTTTTCTGGATGTGTATTACTTGATGTTGGTTTGAGTGGGTTTCAAAGCTGCAATATCTATTGTGAAGGAAGAGCGAGCTCAAATTGTGGAAGAATTCGGAAAAGGTTCTTGGAGTCAATCGCAATGATAAAGATTTACGCCCCAGACAGCTGCAGCAGTTTAAAACAGGTATTTATGTGAATTCTAGATAGACTAACATTTAGAGGATGAAAACAAGTTTGGAATTGTATTACACTGTTTCTGCCATTTGGTGGACATGATTCCCCTTCCTCCTTTTGTCGCCAAACAATGGATTTCTTATTTTTCTCTCATTTTAAATTGATTTATATGGGAGTGAGTATGACAATTGTATTCCCGTAGCATTATATAATCAATCTTTGGAGTGATAATGGATTGGCTTTTCTATCTTGTGGCATGAATTGAGTTTGAGGACCAAAGTGTGTGTGCAAGAATTGAAGAAAAGTTGTTTTTTTTTCCTTCATTCAATTTTTTTTTTTTTTAACCTTGTTCTGGGGGGTGAAAGACTTGAATTTTATCTGAACCACAGCTTTAGCTGTTGCCTTGCCACCTACTTACTGACTTCATAGTATTCAAGCAAGATGGTTGGTTGTCAAATGGCTCAAAATAGGCTTGTTATTGAAGCACTGGCTATGCTATGTGTGATGCCCATTTTTTGCACAGCAACTTGGGTTGGCTACACATATCTGTTTCCTCATGTTGGTCGGCTACACGAATCTGTTTCCTCATCTTAATTCAGTTCTGTTTCTGCACGAAGTCTAGTTAATCTCATCGTAAGAACAGAAAAGTTTTGAGCTACCAAATTATGTTAATACTTGGTTCAATCTGCATATGGTTCAATCTTTTGCTTTTTTGAGAGCGTCATACTGTCGAAAATGTTAAAATAGTTACAATGCTATTTCTAAATACTAGTGATTATTTTTTTTTAAAATACATTTATATATCATTTTCCTTTCTAAATTGTGCACGTGATCTCCGTTTGAAGATGATAGAAAATTTTGTGGAGATTGGGCCAATCAGGAACTTTGCCAGTGGGCTTACTAGAGTTTCCAGTGTACAGCTTGGATGAACCATGATAGTCAGACTGAACCAACACTAGCTGGGCTCATGTGGATCCACTATAAGAGGCCCATTACAGATCAGTACATAAACCAATCAACTAAATTTCTATGACTATTAACAGTTCTCATAATCAAACTCAAATTTACAATCAATCAATCAGCAGGGTTGCAAACTAATCAAATTATTCATGTATAGTTGAAGTTTGATTTGTTTAAAGCTCCTTTGAGCTCATCTCATTTGTTGAAGTAAAATATTTGCACTTGTTTAGTAATCGAGTCGAACTCGAGTAAATTCATACTCGACTCAAATAGGTTCATTACATGTATGTATTTTTAATAATATATCAAATATATTTTCATCAATTTAGTTTATTTATTTGTTTGTTTATGTTGTATTTGTCCAGATTTACATATTTGATTGATGGCACTTATTAACAATATGAATGTTTTTTTTTTTATATTTTGCTCATAATTATTTTTTCCCCCTTCTTTTAAATTGCATGTAAATATAGGTATTATTTTCTTTTGAACCTCAAGCTCAAGCTCAATTCGTTTATGTAATTGATTTGATTTGAGTTCAAGTTTCTCAGCTAGTAGAGTTCAAACACCCTAAAGCACCCTAAAACACGACATTATCAACCAATATTGTACATATCAAGCAACTGAAGCAGTCCAAACGAAGTCAACAGATAAACTAATCTAGGGTAGAAAATGAGTCACGTCGAATTGATTAGTAGATTGTTTAAGTTTGACTTGAAAATTTAATTGAATTTCAAAATATGTTAAAGCTTGGCTTGTTTACATAACGAGCTAATCTCAGACGAACTGTTAATGAGTTTTTTACGAACTAAAGACAAATCAAGTTGGAGTAGTTTGATTCATTTAGCCTGTGTTTGGCAAGTGGGTTTGCAGGCTTTTTTGGCTATTTTAGCCACAAAAAACAAAATAGGCTATTTTAGCCATAATAAACAAAACATCACATCCAACTCATAATCATTACATTCTTCTCTCACAAAAAAACTCAAAAAAGCCAAAAAGTCAAAAAGTCATTCCCAAACCAAGCTTTTAAGTCCAGACTAAAATAGCCAAAAAAGTCAAAAAGTCAAAAAGCCAACCCACTTCCCAGACGGAAGCTTAACAATTTTAAAATTATGAATTTCTGTTACCAAAAGCATATAAAGCAACAAAACACTAGTGGTAAGTTTTATAGGAAACAAAATGTAAGATGAGGCACATTTGATGCAAGTTTAATATCAGTACAACAAGACGGACTAATGGTGCTAGAAAATGTCAAAAGACATACAAAAGTTCCGTTTGGCCGACAGTAAAATTTTCAATGCGGACTCGGAGGTCGAGATTTTACTCCGGGCAAGTATGTAGACACAAATTCTTGAGCTAATGCTTGAAGATCATCATCATCATCATCACCATTGTCGATTTCTTGATCCATAGGATTGCAAAAACATACCAATTCCATTGATGTTGAAGGATCAAAATGTGTTGTTGATGCATTGGAAGTAGATGCCAAATCTGAGGAGGATTGAGCATTTGTTGTTGAAGGACTTTGAGGTTGAGGGGGTGGTAGGGAGAGAAACTGCAATGTAGACCGTTGAGCTTGAACTAATGCTAACTCCGCTTGCAAATTAATTACCTATAGACACAATAATACAGTTCTCGGTCACTTGTCCGGATTACTATATAGAAAAATATTTTTTTTGAGAAAATGAAGTTAAGTGAAGGAAGGAAAAAGAAAATACAAATAATTTATTTTTCCAATAATCATAAAAGCTTATGTATAAATAAATTTTGAATTTTTCTCATAATGCAAAAACTATGTACTTTTTAAATATATAAGTATTATTGTTAATTACTAGGGATAGGCAAGACTAGGCTTGGGTTTTTCTTCCCTTTTAGCATACAAAAAAAAAGACAAAGATTGATTTGATGTGCAAAAATATTATTTTAAAATTTTAACAATTTAAATTATATAACCAAATACTCAATATTTTTATTATTTTGAACAAATTAAATTTGACGGATGGTTGGTTATACGGTTAATTAAAGGACAATCTTTGGAGTGATAATGGATTGGCTTTTCTATCTTGTGGCATGAATTGAGTTTGAGGACCAAAGTGTGTGTGCAAGAATTGAAGAAAAGTTGTTTTTTTTTCCTTCATTCAATTTTTTTTTTTTTTAACCTTGTTCTGGGGGGTGAAAGACTTGAATTTTATCTGAACCACAGCTTTAGCTGTTGCCTTGCCACCTACTTACTGACTTCATAGTATTCAAGCAAGATGGTTGGTTGTCAAATGGCTCAAAATAGGCTTGTTATTGAAGCACTGGCTATGCTATGTGTGATGCCCATTTTTTGCACAGCAACTTGGGTTGGCTACACATATCTGTTTCCTCATGTTGGTCGGCTACACGAATCTGTTTCCTCATCTTAATTCAGTTCTGTTTCTGCACGAAGTCTAGTTAATCTCATCGTAAGAACAGAAAAGTTTTGAGCTACCAAATTATGTTAATACTTGGTTCAATCTGCATATGGTTCAATCTTTTGCTTTTTTGAGAGCGTCATACTGTCGAAAATGTTAAAATAGTTACAATGCTATTTCTAAATACTAGTGATTATTTTTTTTTAAAATACATTTATATATCATTTTCCTTTCTAAATTGTGCACGTGATCTCCGTTTGAAGATGATAGAAAATTTTGTGGAGATTGGGCCAATCAGGAACTTTGCCAGTGGGCTTACTAGAGTTTCCAGTGTACAGCTTGGATGAACCATGATAGTCAGACTGAACCAACACTAGCTGGGCTCATGTGGATCCACTATAAGAGGCCCATTACAGATCAGTACATAAACCAATCAACTAAATTTCTATGACTATTAACAGTTCTCATAATCAAACTCAAATTTACAATCAATCAATCAGCAGGGTTGCAAACTAATCAAATTATTCATGTATAGTTGAAGTTTGATTTGTTTAAAGCTCCTTTGAGCTCATCTCATTTGTTGAAGTAAAATATTTGCACTTGTTTAGTAATCGAGTCGAACTCGAGTAAATTCATACTCGACTCAAATAGGTTCATTACACAAATATATATATATATATATATATATGTATTTTTAATAATATATCAAATATATTTTCATCAATTTAGTTTATTTATTTGTTTGTTTATGTTGTATTTGTCCAGATTTACATATTTGATTGATGGCACTTATTAACAATATGAATGTTTTTTTTTATATTTTGCTCATAATTATTTTTTCCCCCTTTTAAATTGCATGTAAATATAGGTATTATTTTCTTTTGAAGCTCAAGCTCAAGCTCAATTCGTTTATGGAATTGAGTTGATTTGAGTTCAAGTTTCTCAGCTAGTAGAGTTCAAACACCCTAAATCACCCTAAAACACGATATTATCAACCAATATTGTACATATAAAGCAACTGAAGCAGTCCAAACGAATTCAACAGATAAACTAACCTAGGGTAGAAAATGAGTCACGTCGAATTGATTAGTAGATTGTTTAAGTTTGACTTGAAAATTTAACGAATTTCAAAATATGTTAAAGCTTGGCTTGTTTCCATAACGAGCTAATTTCGGACGAACTCTTAATGAGTTTTTTACGAACTAAAGACAAATCGAGTTAGAGTAGTTTGATTCATTTAACAAGTTTAAAATTATGAATTTCTGTTACCAAAAGCATATAAAGCAACAAAACACTAGTGGTAAGTTATATAGGAAACAAAATGTAAGATGAGGTACATTTGATGCAAGTTTAATATCACTACAACAAGACGGACTAATGGTGCTAGAAAACGTCCAAAGACATACAAAAGTTCTGTTTGGCCGACAGTAAAATTTTCAATGCGGACTCGGAGGTCGAGATTTTACTCCGGGCAAGTATGTAGACACAAATTCTTGAGCTAATGCTTGAAGATCATCATCATCATCACCATTGTCGATTTCTTGATCCATAGGATTGCAAAAACTTACCAATTCCATTGATGTTGAAGGATCAAAATGTGTTGTTGATGCATTGGAAGTAGATGCCAAATCTGAGGAGGATTGAGCATTTGTTGTTGAAGGACTTTGAGGTTGAGGGGGTGGTAGGGAGAGAAACTGCAATGTAGACCGTTGAGCTTGAACTAATGCTAACTCCGCTTGCAAATTAATTACCTATAGACACAATAATACAGTTCTCGGTCACTTGTCCGGATTACTATATAGAAAAATATTTTTTTTGAGAAAATGAAGTTAAGTGAAGGAAGGAAAAAGAAAATACAAATAATTTATTTTTCCAATAATCATAAAAGCTTATGTATAAATAAATTTTGAATTTTTCTCATAATGCAAAACTATGTACTTTTTAAATATATAAGTATTATTGTTAATTACTAGGGATAGGCAAGACTAGGCTTGGGGTTTTTCTTCTTCCCTTTTAGCATACAAAAAAAGACAAAGATTGATTTGATGTGCAAAAATATCATTTTAAAATTTTAACAATTTAAATTATATAACCAAATACTCAATATTTTTATTATTTTGAACAAATTACCTCATAACCAATTTGACGGATGGTTGGTTATACGGTTAAATTAAAGGATCTATTGTTAACTCATACTCAAAAGTAAAACCTCACCTATTAATGTTAGGGATCATTAAAAAAGATATTATAAAAATAATTATGAAAATTTTTTCATCGTTAAATTGTATATACAATAAAACATCACACAATAATCAAAGGATAAAAAAATTCATGTACTAACTATTTTTCTTAAGATTTTGATAATTTATACTGTTTATTCATTTTATAAGACTCTGTATATTATTTATATATATAAAAAACATTTAATTGAATAATTATAACTTATTTAATTTATAACATTTTTCATCAAAATAATAAATAATTTATTTTTAAAAATAGATTTGTTGTTTATTTTTTTAAAAATAAAGATTAAAAATTAAATATATTATGATTATCAAATCAGTTAATTTTTTTTATAAATAATATATAAAAAAAATCTTACAAATTAAGCGATTTTAAATTATTAAAATGTGATCGTGATCACGATGATGATGAGCACCACAAATCCGCACAATATCTAGATCCAGAACGGAAGAGAATCTGTTGCTTTTTTCGAATACATATCATTTCTGATGTTGCAAGTTTTTTTTTTATTATTATTTTTTTTAATTTAATTTTAACGGCACGGGTTAGCATGAAAATTAAACAGAGCAAGAAAGAGAAGAGAAAACTAAAAATGACCTGTTGTTGGAGAGAGAAGAGTTGAGAAACACAGCCATAGACAGGGTCTCGAACCCTAGCAAGGGCCTCATAACAGAGTGAAACGACGGCTTCTGGACGCTTGTGGGACGGCGTTTTGAGGAGCAA
The DNA here is from genome assembly GCF_004153795.1 of Camellia sinensis. Classification (NCBI taxonomy): domain Eukaryota; kingdom Viridiplantae; phylum Streptophyta; class Magnoliopsida; order Ericales; family Theaceae; genus Camellia; species Camellia sinensis. The sequence continues at coordinate 1,323,481 of NW_021024818.1, read as the reverse complement.
CTTGGAAGCATTGCTAGCTCCGAACACCTTGTGTACCGCCGCAAAGTGAGCTGTGCCAGCTTGGTCTGACTCAAAGTAGGGTTCAAATATGCATCCCTTTTCACACTTTCTCCTCATAAACTTGCAAGCTCCACAAGCCCCTCCTCCTCCTCCTCCATTATTATTGCCCCTTCTCATCTCTCTCTCTCTCTCTCTCTCTCTCTCTCTCTCACACACACACACACACTCTCTCTCTAGTGGGATTATCTCTTCTTGAGAGTTTGTTTGATGAGAGGAGAAAAACAGAGAGACACAGAAAGAGAAATGGGGGTAGTTAAAAAAGAAAAGAAAAAATAAAAATAAAAAGAGAGAAATAGTATAAAATAGATTTTTTTTTTAAAGTTAAAAATTATTACATCTAAATTATAATTATTTTATTTTTCTCATAATAGTAAAAAAAGTCAAAAACTCTATTATAAATGAGATTTTTTAATTCCAGATTAAAATAGTTAAAAATCTAAAAAATTAAAAACTCAACCTACATCCTAAAAGAAGCTTAGAAAGGGTGATTATTACACGTGGTATTCGATGGTATTATGATTGGTGAAGAATGTGAGTGAATAAAATATTGTGTTAAGTGATTAAAAAATATAGGAGAACATGATAAATGATAATTAATTAAAGAGTTCCAATACATGATGTTTTGAAATATTCTATAATTTTCCATTTAGGGGGTTGGTTTGATCGCTTGTTTTTGTTAACGTGGGTTTTGTGATAATAGAGCAATGGTAGAAATCTTAAAGAAGTTAAAATTTTATATAATACTCTGACTAGAGTAGAATATTTTTAGGGTTGGTTTGACATAAATTAAATAATATAAAAAGTTAAAAAGTCACTATCCTATTTAAGTCACATCATCTTATTTAAATCACATCACCTCTCTAACACATCACATCAAACCCAACCCAAACCCAACCCATATAAGTTAATAAGTCAAAAAGTGCACTTTTTTAGAATATCTCAAACCAATATTTAAAATTTCTAAGTTTGCTTTTGAAAACAATTAATTTAGCCTATTTTTTAAATTTTTTTTTGGATAATTTACTCTTATTAAATTAGTTTTGTTTGAGAAAAATTTTTAATTTTTTTTTAATAGTTTAAATGTGATAGTTATAAGAGAAAAAATAAAATAATTATGATTTAAATATAATATTTTATCTTATTAATTAAATTAATTTATTTTGTCATTTCGTTTATTTAGATATACTCTTCCCAAACAAAGATAGCCGTCGTTTATAAAAGAAGTTAAATGGTAAGTCTGATCTATCAATTGCCCAATACACTTAAAAAAGACAAATCACATAGAATATAAGCCAGATTAATAGAATAATTTTCCCATTGTATGAACATTATTATTTATTAGATAAATTATAAATATATTTTTTAAAATTTACTCAAAATACATATTGTTCTTTGTGGTTTTGAAAATTATATCTCACTCATTGAAGTTTTAATCGCATAATAAATGATTTATTTTATTAATAAATCATCAATCAATTAATAATTTTTAATAATATTAAAAATATATTTCAATTAACAATTAAGATAATTTTATTATTGTACATAAGAGTTGTTAAAATTTTTATTATTTTTGTTAAATAAAAAATTCTGATAAAGGAGTATTTGTAATTTTTAAAATTACAAAGAACTATTCATATTTCAAGATTGGTAAAAAAATAAATAAATTTGGAAAGTAAGATTGTTTAAAATGATATAAATAAATGTATTTTTTAATTTTATACAAAAAATATATAAAAAAATAGAAATATAATGTAATTTTAACAAATATACTTATCTAAACAAGTACTAAACTGTAATGATAGCAAATTTATTAGATAAGAAAACAAAATTAATTTTGGAAAGTAGTTTATGATAGCAAACTTTAAAGGCACGGCAAGTTGGAATTTTTAAAATTACAAAGAACTATTCATATTTCAAGATTGGTAAAAAAATAAATAAATTTGGAAAGTAAAATTGTTTAAAATGATATAAATAAATGTATTTTTTAATTTTATACAAAAAATATATAAAAAAATAGAAATATAATGTAATTTTAACAAATATACTTATCTAAACAAGTACTAAACTCTAATGATAGCAAATTTATTAGATAAGAAAACAAAATTAATTTTGGAAAGTAGTTTATGATAGCAAACTTTGAAGGCACGGCAAGTTGGGGGATTTGCTTGCGTGAAGCAAAGATACATTACATGCTGGGGTGATGGATAGTGCATAGTGATAGCCATTTAAATTCGATTCACGGGCTGGCTTATATCCGGTCAAATGAAGTAGATTTTATTTGTCTCAACACTTATTTAGGTTAAGTTTGGGAACTTATAAAAAAGTCAAATAGTTAAAAAGTTATTTAAAAAATTAAAAAGTTAATATTATTCATTAAAAGATAATTACGGCTGCACAACTCTCAATTCGAATTTTTCCTTACAAGTCAATTTTTATAATTTTTTATTACACATTTTTCTATAAAAAGTCAAAAAATTAACCCAAACATCTATATTTTCAACCTCAATTTTTTAGTCTAAAAAGATAAAAAGTGCACTTATTTAAGACACCCCAAACAATCTCTTAATGTGGGGATGAATTATATTTTGGTCACTTGTCATTGCAACGGGAGTAGGGCGGGACATGTATCGTTTTCTGTGATTTAAATCCGACTTAATATAATTAATAATATAAAAAAATAATATTAAAAATCTATCATTTTGTTTAAATATAAATAAATAATAATTTTAAAAGTTTCGCTGTGTATATATATGAAAATAAAAATATTATTTAATGTGCTAAGAATTTAAATGATTCTTAATTTTTTTGATTATTTAAAATGTGGGATATTCACGGGTATCAATTATCTACGGAGGGCGGGATAAAATTGAAAAATTTCACCTGTAACAACATAGGGCGGGAGAGGAAGTCGAGTTGATTAATGTTAGGAATCATGAAAAAAATGTCATGAAGATGATTATGAAAAATTCTCCACATTTGGATTACACATACAATAAAACACTACATACAAATTAAAGGATGAAAAAATTTCATAATGTATTTCATGATATTTTTTTCATGATCCATAATATTATTTAGTGGTGTTTTAAAAAGTTAATAAAAAATTAATTTTTTAACTTTTTCAAACTATTTTATCTTTTAATGAATAAAAAATATAAGAGATAATATAATCTAAAATAAATAAAAAATCAAAAACAGACTTTTTAACTCTTTGGCAAAGCACCCGTCAGCAGAGTTTATCGGTGGGAGCAGGAGTGGGGAATGACCAACCCGTCTCACACTCGCCCCGTGTCCATCCTTAATAGTGCAAGCTAGCAACTTCTTCTTCCAAACACGGCCATAGTGGGCCTATTATAGCCCACGTGCGAATATCACGTGAGTGAGACAAACATTCAATCTTTATCTTCTTCTCTCTCTTGTCACTTCCATTTCAACTCCATCAGTCACTCACATTCAAACAACACATTCACGGAGAAAAATTATTTGGTGCTCCTCAGATGCTACGTTAGTAGAACTCTTTACTAATCACACTGGATTGTTTTGAAAAGGTAATTAAAAATTGATTTTTTTATTATTTTTTTGGTTTTTTTTTAAAAATGTAAAAAATATAAAAAATAGTGTGATTTAAAATAGATTAAAAATTAGAAAATGAATCATCTTCCTAAAATAGCCTAATATATTATGGCTTGGGAAGTTGACTATTTTAGAAGGCTATTTTAGTTTTTGAATATTTTAATAGGCTAAAATATTTATGTTTGAGAAGATAGTTAGATTTTTTTTAATTAGATGTGATATTTGTGAAAAAAAAATAAAATGATTATGAATTTGATGTGACATTTTGTCTTATTAACTGTTTTAGCCTATTTTATCTTTTTGTAAATTTTAACTCAAAAAAAACCAAACCTTGGCTTCCCAAACACCCCCTATATCTTCTCTTATTTTTTAAGAGTTGTTTAGAATGTTTTAAATAGTTGTATTTTTTGATTTTTTATAAAAAAAAATATAAAAAAAATAAAAAAATATTAATTAATATGACTCAAAAAAATAAAAAATATATACTTATTTAATCTTTTCAAATCCCACTTTAGTCAGTGATAATAATGGTGAGTCTGATGGGTTACTATTTTTTTCCAACTCTGCTTTTTCTTTGACCTCATCAAATCTAGCCCAGTCAATCACACCTAGTAGTGTCCAACTCAAAGGTGATTGATTTTAGAAAAGTATTTTTATAAAATAACTATAAATTCATAATAAAATTTAAAATTTTAATTATTAATGATTTTACAAACACATTTTTTAAAGTATGCTTAAAATATAAATTACTTCATATAATTTTAAAAATTAAAATTTATTTTTAAAAATTTTAATTTTATAATAAATAGTCCATTTTATTAATAAATTATCAAAACAATTAATATTTTTTAAAAATATCAAAAATATATTTCAATTAATAATTCAAGTAATTTTATTATTATATAAGAGAACAATTATGAATTTTTTTTTATAGTTAATTTTGTTAAATAAAAAATTTTGATATGGGAATATTTGTAATTTTTTAAACCATAAAAAGCAATTCATATTTTAAACAAATCTCAAAAGTTAAATTTATAATTTATTATAAAATTTATCATTAATCTAAAGTTATTTTCAAAAATTTATACCGAATTGTAATTTTTTCTTCATTTTAACTTTTAAGTAAGGCACACTTAAATTGTTTTTTTTTTTTTTTTTTTTTGTGGAAAATTTTTTTTTTTTTTTTTTTTTGGTTTGTTGAGGAATAATTGTGCTATTGGTTAGAGCATCTGTATCAAACTAACTAAAATCATTTTTTAGCTAAATTAGTGATATTGTTCATCAACAATGAACCTTCATCAGTCTCGCTACACTATGTTGCTAATTTACGAGTGTTACAATATCTTGCTACAACAAGCGGGGTGCTGTTCATCGCTACAACACGGAGATTAGTATTACTGGATGTCCACTTGAAAGTCCGGCCAGTCAATGGCCAATTTTATTTATTTATTTATGGTTAGTAACTCATCAATTTAATAAAAAAAAAAAAATAACAAATACAATAAGAAAATAATATTTCAATAAGATTAAGTTAGAATAGAGAGTTTGATATAGTAGGTATTAAAGAGGTGACTAGCAAAAATAGTAAAATAGCTTTTTTAGCTATAATTTGACTAAAATTTTGAAGAAACTAGTGTGAATGCTCTTAGCCAAACAATAAAATGGGCATGTTTGGTGATTTTTTTTGGATAAATTACAAATACATTTCTTGAGATTTGTTTAAAATATAAATTGCCTCTCGTGATCTTGAAAATTACATCCCGTCTCTTGACGTTTTGAATTTCATAAGAATTGACCCATTTTATTAATAAATTATCAAGTCAATTAACAGTTTTTAATATTATCCAAATTTTATTTTAATTAATATTTTAGATAATTTTATTATTGCATAGGAGTTTTTGAGGAATAATTGTGTTATTCGTTAGCCTCACAATAAAATGGGTATGTTTGGTGATTTTTTTTGAATAAATTACAAATACATTCCCTGAGATTTATTTAAAATATGAATTACCCCTTCTGATTTTAGAAATTACATCCTGCCCCTTGGCATTTCGAATTTCATAACAATTGACCCATTTTATTAATAAATTATCAAGTCAATTAACAAGTTTTAGTGATACAAAAATTTATTTTAATTAATAATTCAGGTAATTTTATTATTGTATAGGAGAATAATTAGAAATTTCATTTTTTCAGTTAATTTGTTAAATAAAAATTTCCAAAAAGGGAATATTTATAATTTTCCAAACTACAGGGGCAATCTATATTTTAAACAAATCTCAATGGATATATTTATAATTTACGTTTTTTTTAAAAAAGTTTAAAGTAGATAATCAAAAAATGAACGTTAAAACATCTTTTTGTTAGTTTTTAGATAATTAATTTTTTTAGCTTAATAAATTATTTATATCTCAAAAATTATAAGTATAAATAATATTAAATTATTTTAAAATTATACAAAATATTCACATAGATATGAATTTCACACATCTATGTGAGTATTGTGTATAATTTTTTATATGTGTTTTTTTTCAGATCTCTAACAATTTTAAAAATATAAATGAAAATAAAAAAAATAATACTACAAATTCAAAAAATTTACTCAGAATTTCTCCAATAATATCAATAAATAGTATAGATTTATTTTTTATATAAACCATACAATACATTAATTAAGCTCAACCACAATTTTTTAATGATAATTTTTTGATCTATTTTTCTGAGTCAGTAGAATTTCCGTTATTAAAAAACAAAAAGAAGAAGAAGTAATGGGCCCACATGACTGAAAATGAACTGTTCAGTCCGTTCACTACAGAGAATCAGGGTGCATTTGGAAGCAATCAATGAAGTGACCAAAATCTATTTTTTGTATTCGCTCTTCGTCAACTTGGCCCAACTTGACACTAGGAAAATATCAAATCAAATCAGAAATAAAAAAATAATTATAAATTAATGATAAATTTTATAAATATTAATATTAATAATTATAATTGTAATTTTTTTCATCAATTTATACTTATTTTTTGAAAACTCAATTGAATTGTAATTTTCCCTTGAAATTATTTTCATAACCAATCTCCAAAGTCAAAAAGTTACTTAAAAAGTTAAAAAGTTAACACTATTCATCAAAAGTCAACAATTACGGCTGCACAACTCTCAATTCAAATTTTTTCCTACAAATCAATTTTTACAATTTTTTATTACACATTTTTCAATAAAAAGTCAAAAAGTTAACCCAAACATCTATATTTTCAACGTCAATTTTTTAGTCCAAAAAAGACAAAAAGTGTACTTTTTTAGTCTTCCCAAACTTGGCCCAACATTTTGTTTGGTTTAGTTTCATAAAATCATTTTTGAATTTTTTGTCTTTAGTGATTTTTTTATATATTTTTTAATAATTATTTAAAATTTTTAAATGTATCTAATGTAAATATACTTAAAACAAGAAGTAAGGAAAAATTATTTTTAAGTCCTATTTGGAAGACTTATTTGATGTGAAATCCTATGAATATTCTTTTAGAGTTTGAAGTCCGATTTAAATTGGAATGTGTTTCATAAGGTTCTATGGATTGTAAATGAATGATATTAGTGTACTATTATACTCATAATTTGTTTTCATATTGTACCTTATATTCTCATTCATCATATCATGTTTGGGAAAGCTTTTACGAAAGACATGTCTACATGCAATGACTATGCGAGTTGTATTTGCTTTGATCGCGAGATTCCAGTGCATTTTCAAAATGTTGCTTAAATGGATGTGCATATGGCCGATGGTATGATGAAGTTTGAGAGTTGTGTGTTGATTCCTTCGATAGATTTTGATTCCAATCAGTTAAGAGGAAGGGGTATTTTTTGTTGTTGTTGTTGTTGTCATTGTTGTTGTTGTTGAAGTGTGGTTGTTTGTTGAGATGTGGATTGTTCATCTTTAATAGGGTATTCACAATCTATTACACTCATTGTTAAACTTACTTTGATCAATGTTCTGATTGAATGTATGTGGTTGACATTGTGATGGTTGATACGTTTTGATATGTTCAATGTGTGGGGTGTTGTGTATGGGTTCAAAGGTTGGGTTGAGGGTATTTGGATTTGGTTGCTAATTGAATGTCGAATATGAACCACGCCATAGGATGACAATTGTACATTGGGACCTGAATGATTGTGTTACGATGTATGTCATATTTAGTGTGTAACATTAATCCACATACACCTTCTAATGGATGATATTTGTGTGTTTGTTCGGTTGTATATGTATTTGAATGCATATCGTGTCTTTGTTGTAGTCAATGTTTACATACATGTCACAGTACATTGCACAAAATTATTGGGGAATTGGGTTTGTAATTAAATGTGGATTGAATTCCATTGCTTGATGTGGATTGAATATGGACATTTACGATGTCACGTTATTCTCTTACAACAGTATATCCATGTCAATATTGTGTTCACATTTGATTGTAAAACACATATGTCACATGCCAAGTTGCATGTCAATACATTGTGACTCCACGACACAACCAAGTCACACCCATACTCAATATGAGCTCATATTTACGTTGAATTGTTTAGTGTTGATGCAAAAAACACATCGGTTTATATGACTCTGTCACATTTCATTTTTAAATGTCACGTACACATTGCCAACCATTATGAACCCACATTAGTTGACATCACGTCATTAACGTATCACAGACGCATTCCAAAGTATACTCAAATGTACATTGTGCTTCGTAGTCTACCACCAACGATTAGTCTAAATTTGAGCTCACATTAATGTTGGGCTGCTTATTTTGGATACCAAGATGGTCCCTAATGTTTTGCATCCCCTGTGGAGTTTAATTTCACAATGGATTCAATTTATGTGACGCTGTCACATTCCATTTTCAAAAGTCACGTATACATTATCATCGAGATTTAAAGGTATACATGTAATAACCACCTCCTTAGTTAACTGCTAGTTCATTGGTTTGCCTTGATTATGTGTTTATATGTGGCTTATGTGCTTATATGTGTGTTAATTATGTGTCATGTGCTATTTGAATTGTGTTATGATGAACAGATATGGTTAGGAAATGAACTGGACCTGTCTGAATCGTTTAACCATAAGGTTAAAAAATTAAATGTTTGGATAGGTAAGTAGAGCCTAACTCATATTAGTATAATTAAGCTTAGTCTAGCTTAGACTAAATTGGATTAGGACTAAGTGCTTTAATATGTTTGTGTAGGTCAAACGCCGCATTTTGAACACGTGATTCAGGGAGCCAACTGTGAGTAACAATGTTGTAAAACTATATTGAAATTCTAATTATTTTCTGAATGACATTATTAAGTTCTGTTTCTAAAACGATAATGTTTACTAAATGAATGATTGTCTTATTTTATGAATTGTATTCGTGACATCCATAGCATACTGCTACTGTTACTGCTATTGTTACAGAGATCTCTGTCAGTTCCAATTCTTGAAACTTCTGTTTACTATATTAATGGCCATCAATTCTGACTGTTTGGTCTTCATGACCTACTATACTGTTTTGCTATAAGATGTACCACGTATGACTGATATGATTTCAATATAAATTCGATAAGTATATGATTTTGATTTGAAAACTTATTTACTGTTAACATTGATTGATTTTAATTATCGTAAGGATATCATTCATAACCCTTTTATATAGTTGTTATTCACTAGGCTCTAACTCATTGCTTTATATGTATATATAGGTGACCAAGTACTGAATCAGACTTAGTGGCGTCAACCTAGTCTCTGTTTTGTCAAGCCAACTCTCGTGCCTCACTGAGAGGTTTCAAGCGGTCAAGCTCTTAGGCTTCATTGGTGATTTTGTATATACTCCATTGGATTGCGATCAAGTGAATGAATGTTTTGTTTAAGATTGATTTTTGGTTATTGGCATTAACTTCCTGAGTTGTGTTCATGTTATACACAAACTTAATGTGGACTGGTGTGCATATATATATATATATTTAAGTTCCTTTTGTTTCATTTAAGTTTTCACAACTCATTGGACGTTTTATTTTATTATTTAAATGTTTCCACCAACCCCGATTACTGTATTACTGTTAGCACCATAAATCTGTAATTTTTATTATTATTTATTATTTATATAATTGCAGGACACGTGACATCCTCTTATTCATTTGGAAGTTAAAAGAAGTTATAGAGATAATGGAGAATATGAAGGACAAAGTGGATGAGTGGAAGGACACATGGCAAGACAAGAATGAAGATGGAAGAAATGGGTAGTTACTAAGTAGTTATTGCTGTATTTTTTCTTCCA
>NW_021024818.1:1297188-1311533 GCF_004153795.1 Camellia sinensis | reverse complement strand
TGACTCCGCTCGAGCGCCCAATCCTCCGCTCGAGCGGACTGTAAAACAGTGCAAGATGCTGGAAGCTCGATTTTCCCGCTCGAGCGGCACTTCCCCCGCTCGAGCGGACGACTGAAATCTGGAAATCCCAGATTCGATCTCCAGGTCCAAAACCAAGCTCAAAAGCATCAAAACCAATCCTCTTGGGCCCATTTTCTGGAAAACATTTATAAACACATAGGATATCATGTTTCAAAGCTCAATTTTAAGAAATCAAAGCCCAAGGGTGTTTAATTCAAACCCAATTTAAACCATTTTTCAAGCACAAGATGAACATGCAAACATGCATGAATTCAAACCATTTTGAAGCTTCAATTTGATGCTCTCAGGAGCCAATTCTTTTCAAAACATGGTGAAATCATGGACTTAAACATGATTATGAACATGCATGTAACCCTTTGCCATGAAAACAACTCAAACATCTACAATACAAACATGCATGCGTGAAATGAGCTTCAAATCAACAACAATGAACCAAAGTATGACTTAGTTCTACAATGAAGCATGACTCATGCAAGAACTAGCTCAAACACATCAATAAAGGTTGGATTCTCTTACCTAGAGCCTCAATGGCAAGTGTAGGACCACAAAGCAACAATCAACCTTCAATTCTCTTCAAATTCTAAGCAATATTGAAATGAACTCAAGACTCTCACTTCCTCTCTCTCTAAATTCGGCTAGAACAAGAAGAAATGGCTGAGCAAATGTGTTTGGCTCAAGTATAATGAGCTCAAAGTGTAGAGGTAGTGGCCCACTCAAGGGCAAAACGGTAATTAAGTCCAACTCTTTAATTAGCATATTTTAATCTAATTTAATCATACCTAATCAATTTTCAGACAATTATACTATAAAATCACATTAATTATGATGATCATTAAACATCAATCAGTTTCTAATTCGGCCGCCGATAAGGCCTTCAATTAGCAGTTTAAACATATAAGTATGAACAGATAATCATACAATCAAACAGATAGAATGCAATTTAACTAACATATACTCAATCAATTCGGTTTCCAGTTTCAGTCAGTCAGTTCAGTACTTTAGTCAGTTCAATTATCAGTCATTATCAGTTCCATTTCGCAGTAATCAATGATTAACGGTAATCATTCGGTCATTAATCAGTAAACAGTATGAGGGTTGTTACAGTAGTCTAGAACCAACGATTTATGGATGTTCCGACTGCATAATTGTCTCATTGTCCAATTGGGCTATGCACTTGAGAATGTAACTTTCACATTCAATGTGAGCTCACATTTACGTTAGGGCTGTTCATATTTGATATGAAAAATAGATTCGTTTCTCTTTCAAACTATGCCAATAAACTTGATGCAATGGCTGTTAACATGCAAATTCATCACATTCCATTTATGTTTCACAATAAATTAGGTCGATGTGAGACATAAGATATCACCTATATTTTGTTTCCTAAAATGTAGCTTCATCAAAGGTCGATCACCAAACAAAATACCAATTTTGAAATTTAAATTCTTAATCTATGTGTCAATCATAAATTCACGGGACTTATAGGAACATAAATTTTTTTTCACAGGACTATATGTAGTATAAGTCTTCCAATAGGACTTAAAAATGTTTTTTTTCAAAAAGTAAATATTTGTGAAGAAATCTATCTTTTTTACTAAATACAAAAAAATACAAAAATGTACTATTTTTTGTAATTAATAATTTTTTTAAAATATTATATTTTTTAAATATATTTAAATTAAATGACTCTAAAAAATAAAATATAAATAAAAAAATCTGAGATATGTATTTATCACTTTAAATAATAAATAAAATATCAAGATATCATCATGATTCTATATTAAAAACATTTAAAACATAACAATTTTAAATAATTAAACAAGGGATGTGAATGAGCTGACCATAAATCTACTTTTTAAGGTCATAAGTAGGTCTTAGGATCCATGATTAGTTTGGTCCAAACTACTACTTTGACTCCTTTAGTTCCTACTTTGCTTCCATCTTAAAAGCTATTTACTTAACTAATTATTTAATTAAAATAATTTACAGCTTCTTTTGCCGTATATTGGGGCGACATAATCTAATTTTAAACACATTTTTTTTTAAAAATAAATAATTTGACATTAAATAACATTTAAAATTCTATATTTTTTTTTCATCAATTCCTAGGTTTTGACCGCACGAGTGGGAAATTAAAACTCATCAATTGGACCCACCTCACTTATTCTCTACGGTTAAGGGGTTGTTTGCCATCCACCCAAAAAAATAAATTTTTTTTTTGTAAAAAAATTATTAGATAAAAGTAAGTGATAATATAGTATATTATGACTAATGATAGAAGTGATGAGAGTTACAATTACGAGTGCCTAAGGGCGGTTAGGATAGTTTAAGAATAAAATTAAGAAAAAATTAGTTTCAGGTCCCTCTTTTATATTTGATAATTTAAGAGATCCACAATCTTATTTTATTATGTTTAAGGTCCTCCACCCCCCTCCCACCACTATCTCTCTCCCCGATCTCTCACTTTACCTCCGTCGTAGTTATTGCCTCCTCTACTGTTGTTGCCAGCACCTCTCCTTCAGATCAACTCCGCAGATCGCCTCTCCCTTCAGATCAGCGCCTTTCCTCCACCATCATCACCATTTCTCTGCAATTCATAGACCGCGCGAGACATTCATTGATGACGAAAGAAGGAAGCTTTTGCCCAGATTTTCAAATTTCTTTTCTTTTCAGCTAACATTCATCCCCCGCCAACCTACCAGTCTCTCTTTCTCTCAAGGTATTCTCTCTCCTCTCACTCCCCTGAAACTCCTACAATTTTATTCATGCATATATATATATATATAGAAAAGAAAGATAATTTATATGATATACACTCATCGATCGAGACAGATTCTTTTTTCTCGCCAGATAATCTACCTCCGTCGGTCCAGACCTCGCTCAAGGAGACCTCCGTAGATCTGACAAAGGCCACCGAGACTATATCGTTGTATCGGAACAAGAGCAAGATCTTCATCCTCATCAATGCAAATGGATTCAATGCCTACTGGTTAATGTATCTAGCCACTGATCCAACTCAAAGAGACAAAGTGTCATCTATTTGTCAACAAGCTTCAAATCATGGCCTCACTGTGGCAAGAACTTGGGGATTCAGTGATGGTGGTTACAGAGCCCTACAGTACTCTCCTGGCTCCTACAACAAGCTAACATTTCAGGTTAATATCAAATTTTTTATTTGATTAATTTGTTTTTCAAATGGGTTATTGATGTATATATATATATATATATATATGTATATTTCAGGTTCATGGTGATGATGATATATGTGATGTATTCAGAGAAATTTGGTGTTGGTGATATGTAAATTCCAGAGAAATTTAAAACTCAGTGAAACTTAACTGAATAAAATTGGTGAAGTTATATGTCTGTATATGTATGTATTATACTGTTTGTTTGTGTTTTTATTTGTTTGTTACTCTCAATGAAATTTACTAAGACAACTCAGTGAAATTTCAAAAAAACAAACTCAAAGAAATTTTCATTGTATTTTTCCCCTTCTGTATTTATCTTCTTGATATATACAAAGTTGCCCATGATGTTAAACCAGAGAAATTTGCCTCCATCTTTGGCATCCCAATCACAGAAATTGGAATTTCTCTGGATTGGAGAGGAAGAATTTCTCTGGTTTGGGTTGGAGAGGGAGAATTTCTCTGGGTTAAGTGAATTTCTCTGGAAAGTCCAGAGAAATGTGAGATTTTCTCTATGCAGTCCAGAATTTCTCTGGAAAAATTTTCTCTAGGCTGAAATTTCTCTGGACTGGAATTTCTCTGGGCTGAAATTTTTCTAGACTGGAATTTCTCTTGACTGAAATTTCTCTGGATCAATGTTGAGGGACCTTAGACATTATGAAAATATTAGATGTCCTTTATACTATAAAGTCTTAGTACCAGGGACCCTAAAAAAAAAACCCTAAAATTAAAAATCAATTTGTGAATGGTGAATTGACAAATAATCAATTGACAGTTTAGGGCGGTTTTAATTTGCGAGTTGATTGAAAAATATTCTTAAACAGTTATTAAGTATTTGCATAATATATAATACTAATTTACATATTATTTTTCACATATATAACTACTAATTTGTAACAAATTTTACAACTTAAATATCTCTCACACTCATTTATACCTTGACATTTCATTAGAAGTTAAAAAAAATATATGTATTAACTATAGCGGAGCGAAATGGTTTCGAAAGTGGATTAAAAATTTTAAAATTTAATCTGCGGTTAGCAGATGAATTGGTGAGAATTGAGCGATTTTAACAGATTGAGTGGTATTTTGCACAACCTTAATTATAATAAGTAAGATGAGAAGTAAATAAGTGAAAATAAATGTAAGGATAATATTTAGGGGTTGTTTGGAATGATCTAAATAAGTATACTTTTTGACTTTTTACGAAAAAATATGAAATATAAGTTGGGTTTGAAGTGATATGGTAGAGAGATGATGTGATTTAAATGAGATGATGTGACTTAAATAAGATAATAACTTTTTAAATTTTTTGTATTATGCCGAACTAAGCCTCAGTATTTTCATCTTATATTGAAGAAAAATAAAATATTATGCCTCCGTTTGGGAAGTGGGTTAACTTTTTGGCTTTTTGGCTTTTTTGGCTATTTTAGCCTGGGCTTAAAAGCTTGGTTTGGGAAGGGCTTTTTGGCTTTTTGGCTTTTTTAAGTTTTTTTGTGAGAGAAGAATGTAATGATTATGGGTTGGATGTGATGTTTTGTTTGTTATGACTAAAATAGCCTATTTTGTTTTTTGTGGCTAAAATAGCCAAAAAAACCTGCAAACCTACTTGCCAAACACAGGCTATATATGTTTAATAATATAATCAAGAGTGGTGGGGTAGAACGGATGGGGAGAAAAACCCGTCCCTGTCTCGCTTCTTCATTAGTATAGGAAACGTTTGAATTATGTGGCATAAAGATATGGTAGCAGGGTGGGATGGAGAAAATTATCATCCGTATTTATTAATAAATATCTCATGAGGGAGTAATTATTCATTGCCTACAAAGGCATTGACGTGACAATGTCACAAATCAATTCAAGCCAATCATTTGGATTAATTTGCAGCAATGCTGCATTGGTCATGGAATAAATTTTCCCCTCGAGGACTATTAACAATTTAAATTGATTATAAAATCTGCACTTAGTTTAATATATCATTGTAGAATGTGACTAAATGTTATAGTAGTTTTAAAAAATTTATAGCAAGTTGATGAAATTAATTTTTTATAGTTGGATTAATCAATTAATTAATAATAAATGTAATAATGTTTAACTATGCATTATTTTCTTCCCTTAGAAAAGAAGTAATATGCAATGGATTTTAGTGACAAAGACAAGAGAGACACTCAGACAATATGTTAGGGGCCTCCACATGTTTGGGCCCTCAGTTTCTACACTTTGACACTTAAGTCTCACTCTTCTTCATCATTTTTATAGTTTTCAGAGAAATTTGTCTATTCTTCGACATTAAAAAATAATATAAATAAATAAAAAGTGGGAAGGTCGACAAAGGAGATGATTAAAAAAAAACAAAAAAAAAAACTAGACTGAAACCTGATAGAAATAGAGATGTGTAGTTGGAGATGAAATGAAATATATAATTTTTAAGAAATTATATTAACTCTTAAGATTTTAAAAAATACAATAAGTCTCATAAATTTAACATAATTATATTGGATGTTTTTAAAATTTTGATTCTTATAACACTTGGCTCTCCTTTTATTAGGAATTCATTAGTTATATGAATAAATTAATAATATTGTCACATTTTTTACTCTGTTTATTAGGAATTCATTAGTTATATGAATAAATTAATAATATTGTCACATTTTTTACTCTGATATGTATATTTTAACTTATTTATCTCGCATCTTCATACTATTTTAATAAAGAATTGGATTGGGGATTCTCTTATACTGTGTTTGGTTGGGGGATTTAAGAAAAGATTTGAAAAGGGAAAGGGAAAAAGTGTGTGAAATTAGGTGAAATATAGGTATGTTTTATTCATATTTCACCTACCTTTTCCATTTTCCTTTTCAAATCCCTGCTCAAATCCCTCAACCAAAAGCAGCATTAGTATTTCCCTTTATAATATTTTTATTTTTTATTTTTGCTTATGTCCATGATAATCCAATACTATCTCATCAATAATAAAAGGAAAATATCAATAAAAACAGAATTTCAAAATTTTTTTTTTATATAAATAAACTTCTCTTCAATCAAATTAAATGTTTAGTATAATATTATTTTATTTTTTTACATTTGAGGTCTTATTTGGAGAGTAGATAATATAATAATAAAAAAAACACTATAAAATTATCACAATACAAAATTAAAAATTAATTTCTAAACGAATACTAAATTCGTATTTTACACGTCCATCAAAACTATTCACTATGCTTGGTTACTACTTTTCAAAAATATTTTTCAAAAATATTTTTCAAAAAATTTTACTTTCTTATTTTTCTTGTTTTTTTGTTTTTACTGAATTTTTTTAATATTTTGAGCAATTTTTTTAATTTTTAGACATACCTAACATAAATATACCTAAAAAGTAAAAAAAAAATTGAAAAAACCTTTTAAAAATTCACTAAATACTAAAAATACGAAAAAAAATATTAGAATTTAGTACATTTTTTTGTATTTTTATGTATTTATTAATTTTTAAAAATATTTTTTCATAAATTTTTATTTTTTAGATACATCAAAGTAAGGTGCATCTAAAAAAGTAAAAAAAAAAATGTTTAAAATTTTAAAAATATTCACTAAAAACAAAAAAATGCGAAAATAAAAAAATTTAATTTTCAAAAAATTTAATTCAAAAAACTCAAACTAAACACACCGATTAATAGTTATTTTTATATTTTTCGGCTGTTATTAATTTTTTTTCTTCAAATATTTTTTAGAAAAGGGTTTCGAAAAGGTTTGGTTTAATTTTTATTTTTATAAAAAAAAGTCAAGTAGAAGAAAGAAAAAAGTGGAATAGTAACCGCGCCGTCCGGTGGTTGTCGAATGCGTGTGTGGGAAGAGGAAGCACTGACAGAGTGGCTTTTTGAGTGGATCCTATCGACCGACACCTGTCCTGAATCATCTGATGTTAGGCACCTCAAATAATTTATCAATTTTTTTATTAAATTTATAAAATCCATGTATGATATTAAAAATACTAAATTTTTTACTAAATAAATGATCAAATATTTTATATAGGGGTGTGATTCGTAATCTTATACATCTCACATTCATATGAGATATTTAATCATTTGTTTAATAAAAAATTTGAAACCTATGATATTTTTTATATAATTTTGTGTGAATCACACATTTATATAAAAAATTTCATAAAAAATTTAATAAATTATTTAAAATATAAAACATTTTTCTTTGATATCCCTCTTCCTTCTGCTTGACCGGTTTGGTTACGTTGGGACAGTCTCTATTTCACCCAACACCACCAATGTTGCCCTCTACTTTATTTTTTAAAATTTATTTTATTCCATTTTTTTCAAGTACATCTTCCGTTCTAAAATAATAGTCTTTTCTTTTAAATAAAAATTACTTTTTTTAATAGTATAATTATCACACTTTAAAAATATTAATTTTTTAAGATTATGCTTTGACAATATATTTTAAAAAAAATATCAATTGGCATAATTATACTTTTTGTATTGTTAATGAATTTAAAAGAATAACAAAATAAAAAATTCATATTATTTTAGTCTCTAATTTTTGAAAATGAACTAATATTTTGAGATAATGAAAAATGAAATTAAGAAGTAATATTTTAGAATGGAAAGATTATGAGTTTTATGAATCCACAGGATAGGATTGTACAAAATATCGTTTAATTTGTTAAAATTAATCAATTCGCATTGTTTAGTTTGAAATTTATAATCTACTTTCGAAATCATCTCATCCCACTATATATATTATATATATATATAAAATATTGTATAAATTAATGTTACATATTGTACAAATACTTAATTTTTATTTAATAATATTCTTCAATCAATTAGGGTGTGTTTGGTAACGTTTACGTCTTCAGTTTATATTTACAAAAATTTTATAAACTGATTTTTGTTTATTTTTTGTTTATTTTTAGAAAAACATAAACTGCAAACGCGTTTGGTAATTGACAAAAATGTTAAAAAATTTAAAAATATAAAAAGAGTGAGAAATAGCAAGTGGCGGCGGAAGACGGTGGTGGAAAGTGATGACGGTAGGTAGTGGTTAGCTGGTGGTGGTGGTGGGTGGTGTGGTGGATGGGTGGGTAGGTGGGTGACAGTGGCCGGTGGTGGGTGGCAGCGAGTGGGTGGTGGCGGGTGGCAGGTGGGTGGCGGATGGCGGGTGGTAGTAGCGGGTGGTGGGTGGGTGGGTGGGTGACGGTGGCAAGTGATGGGTGGTAGCAAGTGGGTGGTGGTGGTGGCGACGGCGGGTGTGGGTGGTGGTGGCAGGTGGCGGGTGGTGGCGGGTAGGTGGGTGACGGTGGCGGGTAGTAGGTGGTAGCGAGTGGATGGTGGTGGTAGTAGTAGTGGGTGGTGGTAGGTGGATGGCGGGTGGGTGGTAGGTGGGCGGTGAGTGGTGGTGGCGGCAAGTAGGTGGCCGGTGGTGTGGGCAGGTGGTGGATGGTAGTGGCGGGTTGGGTGGTGGTGTGGTAGCGGGTGGATGACAGGTGGTGGTGGGTGTTGTGGTGGTGGCGACGGTGGCGAGGGGTGGATGGTGGTGGCGAGTGGGTGGCATGGAGGTGGTGAGTGGGTTGGTGGTGGGGTGCAGGTGGGTGGTGAGTGGTGGTGGCAGGTGGTGGTGGGGGGTGGGTGGTGGTGGTGGAGGACGGTGGTGAAAATTGTGGCAGGTGGTGGCTAGTGTTGGGTGGCACAAAAAAAAAAAACTGAAAAACTCAAAATGAAAACATATTTTTTGGCCAAATTTATAAACTGAGACCACTGATTTATAAATCAAAAATTTTACCAAAAAGTTTTTATTTGAGTTTTAAAAATTTTTGTAAATATAAACAAAAACAAAAAACGTAAATATTTACCAAACGACACCTTAGTAAGTTGAAATTGTCGAATCCATGATTTTGTTACCAATAGTAAATTTATCAATTTATTATCCACCATTTGATTTTAATTTTATCCCAAACTAGGTCAGTTACCCGCCTTATATTTAGATAGTTAATGGGTCAACTTTATTAAATGCAAAGATTTTTTTTGATCACAAAAAAAAGGAGATTCTGGGGTGTCATCACTACCTCCGACTAGGCTCAGGTCTCGGGATAACCGGTTGACAGCCTGGCTTGACCCAACCCAAAGAAGGGACCTACACCGAGCCACCAATGGAGCTTAATATACGCCACAACCCGAGGGTTCGAAGAAGTACAGAGAGGGGTCTCAAAGAGAGCACTTCCACCTCCCCAGGATTCGACCCTGAGTAAGCCTGTGAAAATGAGTTGCTTTTCCATCAGCCACCAACCCCGAGATTATTAAATGCAAAGATTGATAGAAGTTTTGGTGTATTTATTTCTTTTTCATGAAACTTTTTCGGTGGTTGTTATAGTGACTCTTTGTTAGTGTTATAGGTTGGACTATGATTATCCAGTTATAATTTAATATTTATAATTTTGCAAATACTCCTATCAGTTTTAATGTTTAAATTGTGTTAGTTTAATGTATAAAAACTATTTTAATTTAGTATCTCAATTTAATTCTGCTAATAGACGCCATTAAATTCAATAATAAATATGAAAATTCATTTAAAATTTAAAATTTTAATCTAAAAAATTATATGTGTCATTTAAATGGTCATTTCATTAAAATGTTCACTATTACTTTTGATTTAATAAAAATACACTACAAATTGATTCATAATTCACAACTTACACATTTACTTGGCAAACCAAATATTTAAGGAGGTAATCGGTTCGATACGTCGGTATTTAGATAAAAAATTACATAAAAATGTAATGTCGTTTTATTATTTTAACACCGATACAAACTGTTTCTCCCATCAAACCGCATCGAACCGAACCGAACCGAACCGATTAAAACGGTTGATTTGGTGTGGTTTAATCGTTCAGGATTTTTCAAACTTAAGTACTTTAAATATAATCATTAATCTATATAAAAATATTAAATTAGTTATTTATTTACCATTTCAAACATATTCAATCCATCCATTTAATACATACTTTTCAATTATTAAATTAACAAAAATAAAAAAGGTTAAAAATACTAAGGTTTCAAAAATAATAGTTAGGGTTAAGATTATATATAATAAGAGTTTACAAACTTGGTTATAAAGATGATAAGTTAATAAATTAAGTAATAATTTATTATATTATAATATCATTATATTATTAGATTATATATATATATATATTATAAATATAATATAGTTGAAGGGTCGGTTTCGGTTTAGATCGGTGCATAAAGTGCTTAAACCGATACCGAACCAAAAACTAAAAGAAAATCAAATTTAAAAACCAGGCCGATCCTGTTAAAAAAACAGAAAATATAATCGGTTTCATCGATTAAATCGTTTGGTTGTTTTTTTCAATTCTTTTTACATCCCTACAAATATTATTAGTTTAAAAAACAAATTCTACTAATGATTGTCCTAAAAGTAGTCAATAAGAATCACATAATGTGAAAATATTTATAATTTCAATATACATTTTATATATCTTAAAACACTTTTACATAATTTTATCATTATTTACATATTTCAATACATTTCACACATATTTTTTAATACTAACAATAGTCCTAAAAGTTATTTTTATCATTTTCTTTAAAAATATAGAAATGCTATACCATGAATTTATACCCAAATTTTATCTCTAAAATAAGGTGAATAAACTAGATTTAAAATTAGGAATGTAGGTCACATAGATTGATTGTACTTTTTTGAATATTTTTTTGTGAATATATAGTCATGTTTGGTTTGATTTTTAATTTTTTTTAAAAAATAGAACTATTTTTGACAAAAATACAAATAAAATAAAAGTATTTTAAAATTTGAAAAATTATTTCTTTCTTTTTAAAGATAAAATTACGTAAAAATAATATATTTTTTTATTTTTTCATTTTTCATCAAATTAATTATTATTTTTTTCTTCTCAAAACGGATGAAACAAAAGCAAACAGTTTTGGGAGGAAGGAACAAAAACGTTCTTAAAAAAGACGTGTGGGTCCCAGTGGAAACGTGAGTGAGGTCATCAGCTTCTCGGCCGTTACGTTCCGTCCTTCCACGGCCACGTGGCAATATGCCATTGGTGAGGTCCACGAAAGTGCTTTGAACGCCGACCTTGGTTTTGACTTCTGATTGGCTCGCTTATCACTGAAACGCTGTAGCTTTCGCTTTCAGATATTGGACCAAATTGTCCCACTGGTTTCTGTGTAATTACTGATTTGTCCTTCCTTTGTATTTGTTTTATTTTATAATTTATATTTACTTTTTCTCAATATAACCGCAAAGTCCAAAATAACCCTAAATGATTCATAAATAATTTTAATATTTTCAAACAAAAATGACTATTTAGAAAGATTTTTTTAACTTGATTTTTTTAACTATTGTAACCTCATTAAAAAAGTTATATTTAGAATTTTTTTTAATTTTTTGTAAAAAGAAAAATAAAATGATTATAATTTGAATGTAATATTTTATTTATTAGTTTTTTAATTTATTTTACCTTTTAGTGAGCTAAATAAGTCCCAACTTACTTCCCAAACAAGGCTATAATGTTTGGTTTCATTTTTAGAATCTATTTCAATGTTTATTTTTTTTTAAATCTAGAAGTTAATTTGGTGAAAAAAAAAATTAAAAACCCTCATCATTTTGATATAGTTTTATCTTTGGAGTGGGTAGAAATTATGTTTAAAAATTAAAAATATTTTTAGTTATTCTTTTTGTCAAATTATTTTTTAGTTTTTTAAAAAAAATCATTTTTTTTTTTTTGGAAAATCAAACCAAACAAATACATCTCACAGATTTTTGTTACCATTTTATGTAAAGAAAAAAAAAATATATACAACTCCTAAGCAATCTGTTTTTAAATGCGTAATTTTTGCTTGGTTTTTTCTTTTAAAAAAATTTATGGTTTTATTAGACATTTTTAAAAAGCACTTATTTTCACAATTTATACATATGAAATTTTAAATAAAATTTTTGAGTGCCACAAAGCACAAGGACAAATCACCATTGTAATATCTTTAACTATTTAATCAACCAAGAAGTTATAACACAATGATGCAATTACATTAAAATTTCAAGAAGGAAAATATAGAGGTTTGATTCATATCATTGCGTAGCTTCACCTCAAACCAAAAAAAGGAAAAATAGCATCTAAATGTGCTAAACTTTGCAATCGTGTAGAATGGAGTTATGGAGCTATATTGTAGCACATTGAATATGAAGTAGCCTATTAAGGTTAACTTTTTTTTTTTTTTTTGGTCTTACTTATCTTATTGCTAAAAAAATTTGGTCCGAACAACTAAAATCCAAAGAGGCTTTCTTAAGATCCAGTGTGAAAATGACCATACGATGAATTAGGAACATGTAAAGACAAGGCATATTTAACAACAATTTGTGCTAACTGGTCATATAATCGATGAACAAAATTAAAACTCCAAGAGGTGCGAGAAAAAGACATTCCGATGTATTAGGTGAATAGATTATGATGCATCATCATTCATTTCTTATTTTTGTGTCTCATTTAAGCAATTGCTTTATTAAATATGTTATTGTTTACATAATGCTAGGACATTGATCAAAATTAAATTAGTAGAAGCTGCATATTCAAGAAAGTGAACCTTTCTAACTTGTCGGTGCCAAAACTTCAAGTCACGGTACGTAGAGACAAATGAATTTGATCGAGTGAAGTCATTAAATCACTAGAAGATTCTGTTGAAGCGGTTGAGTCATCACTAACATCTTTGTTTTCAAACCAAATAGAGTGTCGGTAATAACAACTTGTGTTAGTTTGTGACATTGATTTGTCAAATTATGATGAATTCACTTTCTTTGTCAAATCTATTGATTTTTAGTAAATGATTTTATTTCACAAAATTTAATTATTGTAAATATCCAACAACCTAACAAACTTGCTAGAGGAGAATATGAGAATGTGGAAACCAAAAGAAAAAAAACAGAGAAACGTGCACAAATATGAAAAAACATGCACAAAATAAATAGACAGACATAAAATAAATGAGAAAAAAAAAATTGTAAATCAAAGGAAATTGTTTCTGATGCAGTGAGAATTGTGTTCAGTGCAACTATTAATTGCAAAGATTCCAATGATTTGTAATTATTTTTCTCATTTCAAATTTATATGATATTTCCCAAAAATATATAATCTTCTGGTTCTTATCCTGTCTCCAAGCCAATTTGGTGAATTCAGGATGAATTTGACATTTGAAATTATGTACAAATGCAACTAGAAAGTTAAGAAGAAGAAAATGTAGTGCAGGGGGAATAATTTACACAAATACACAAGTAATGATAGATAACTTGAAAAATCATACAAAAATATTAGCAAACAATGTTACGACTAAGAAGTACAGACATGACATGTGGGGACATGTGCAAAATATATAATTTTATATATTTATTATTGAATATTTAAGTGAAATAATTTTAAAATCCTAAATAAGAGAATAGATATAAATCTACATTGTTTTCGTTTTGTATTGAATTTTAAGCTATTTTATTTAAACAGTGTTAAACACGAGACGTTACTTCTTAGAAGTGTCCATACTTCTTAGGTGACAGATTTAAGTTTAGTAATTTTAAATCAAATATCTATTAAAGTATCTTGTTGTTTTAAAAATGTATTGTCATGCTATTTTGGTAGACTATTTAGTTTAGGAAAATACTATACAAATACATATTTTTCTACTAAATTTTCTTATCACCTCTAAAAATAAATTCAATGAATCTCATGTACATTTGTTAATGAAAACCATAGTATATCGTATCTGATGATTAAAAAATGAAAAATTATCATATATAACATTATTTTTTATTAGCTCCATAAACTATCTTGGGAAGTACAAACATAGTCTTTGATTAGATAAATCCAAGTCGTAGACTGATCAAAAAAAAAAAAAGTTAGCTATTTGAGGCTTGTAAGTTCCATTATGCTAAGTTGTTGGAAATTGACAATTCTCATATGACTTCACCATATTTGATCATTTTTACCAACTTTGTTTCTTTTCTTCTATACATGGTTTAGCATAACCTTACCATTTTGGC
>NW_021024818.1:1259265-1297163 GCF_004153795.1 Camellia sinensis | reverse complement strand
TCTGTTGCAATTGCTTTTTACCTGCGTAGATATGAGAATAAGAGGTGGATTGGAAGATCGAAGGTACGAGATCGGAGCTCGAACCGTTTGAGTTCCAGCAAAATGCATGTGAAGTGTTTGCTAAAATGCCGCATAGAAAGCCATAGCCGCCGGAGAGAGCTGCTATGGGAGGGATTTGGGAGGAATAGAGAGATGGGTTTGAAGACCAAGAAGAAGAGGATGCAGCGGAGGTGGTTGTGGTGTTCTTGCCCCAGCAGATCACGGCTTGCTTGCCGCTGGCGTCAATGGCGCAGAAGAAGGCGTCGACGCCGAATGCGGCAGAGATGGGGCCCATCGATCCGAACCCAGATGACAATTCGATGAGTGTGACGAGGAGGAGGAGGAGGAGAAGGAGAGAGAACCCAGAAAGGGACCTTCTTAGGATTTTAGTCATGGTTTGGTGATTGGGTGTTGATGGGTTGGAATCAGTAGTGTCATGGAGTGTTGGGCGAGAGGTGGTTGGTGGTGGTGGTGGCGGCGGTGGCGGCGAGGAGTGGGTGGTGGTGGCGAGTAGGTGGCAGGTGGGTGGTGGGTGGCTGGTGGGTGGTGAGTGGTGGTGGCAGCAGGTGGTGGTGGGGGTAGGTGGTGGGTGGTGGTGGCGGAAGACAGTGGTAGAAAATGGTGACGGGTGGTGGCTAGTGTTAGGTGGTAAAAAAAAAAAATTTGAAAACTCAAAACGGAAACATATTTTTTGTGTTTTTATTTTTTGGCCAAATTTATAAACTGAGACCACTGATTTATAAATCAAAAATTTTACCAAAAAAGTTTTTATTTGAGTTTTTAAAATTTTTGTAAATATAAACAAAAACAAAAAACGTAAATATTACCAAACGACACCTTAGTAAGTTGAAATTGTCGAATCCATGATTTTGTTACCAATAGTAAATTTATCAATTTATTATCCACCATTTGATTTTAATTTTATCCTCAAACTAGGTCAGTTACCCGCCTTTATATTTAGATAGTTAATGGGTCAACCTTTATTAAATGCAAAGATTTTTTTTGATCACAAAAAAAGGAGATTCTGGGGTGTCATCACTACCTCCGTAGGCTCAGGTCTCGGGATAACCGGTTGACAGCCTGGCTTGACCCAACCCAAAGGAAGGGACCTACACCGAGCCACCAATGGAGCTTAACTATACGCCACATACCACTGAGGGTTCGAATTGAAGTACAGAGAGGGGTCTCAAAGAGAGCACTTCCACCTCCCCTAGGATTCGACCCTGAGTTAAGCCTGTGAAAATGAGTTGCTTTCTCCATCAGACCACCAACCCCGGAGATTATTAAATGCAAAGATTGATAGAAGTTTTGGTGTATTTATTTCTTTTTCATGAAACTTTTTCGGTGGTTGTTATAGTGACTCTTTGTTAGTGTTATAGGTTGGACTATGATTATCCAGTTATAATTTAATATTTATAATTTTGCAAATACTCCTATCAGTTTTAATGTTTAAATTGTGTTAGTTTAATGTATAAAAACTATTTTAATTTAGTATCTCAATTTAATTCTGCTAATAGACGCCATTAAATTCAATAATAAATATGAAAATTCATTTAACAATTTAAAATTTTAATCTAAAAAATATTATATGTGTCATTTAAATGGTCATTTCATTAAAATGTTCACTATTACTTTTGATTTAATAAACAATACACTACAAATTGATTCATAATTCACAACTTACACATTTACTTGGCAAACCAAATATTTAAGGAGGTAATCGGTTCGATACGATCGGTATTTAGATAAAAAATTACATAAAAATGGTAATGTCGATTTTATTATTTTGAACACCGATACAAACTGTTTCTCCCATCAAACCGCATCGAACCGAACCGAACCGAACCGATTAAAACGGTTTGATTTGGTGTGGTTTAATCAGTTCAGGATTTTTCAAACTTAAGTCACTTTTAAATATAATCATTAATCTATATAAAAATATTAAATTAGTTATTTATCTACCATTTCAAACATATTCAATCCATCCATTTAATACATACTTTTCAATTATTAAATTAACAAAAATAAAAAAGGTTAAAAATACTAAGGTTTCAAAAATAATTAGTTAGGGTTAAGATTATATATAATAAGAGTTTACAAACTTGGGTTATAAAGATGATAAAGTTAATAAATTAAGGTTAATAATTTATTATATTTATTAATATCATTATATTATTAGATTATATATATATATATATATATATTATAAATATAATATATGTTGAAGTGGTCGGTTTCGGTTTAGATCGGTGCATAAAGTGCTTAAACCGATACCGAATCAAAAACTAAAAGAAAATCAAATTTAAAAACCACACAGGCCGATCCTTGTTAAAAAACAGATAAAATATAATCGGTTTCATCCGATTAAATCGGTTTGGTTGATTTTTTCAATTCTTTTTACATCCCTACAAATATTATTAGTTTAAAAACAAGATTCTACTAATGATTGTCCTAAAAGTAGTCAATAAGAATCACATAATGTGAAAATATTTATAATTTCAATATACATTTTATATATCTTAAAACACTTTTACATAATTTTATCATTATTTACATATTTCAATACATTTCACACATATTTTTTAATACTAACTATAGTCCTAAAAGTTATTTTTATCATTTTCTTTAAAAATATAGAAATGCTATACCATGAATTTATACCCCAAATTTTATCTCTAAAATAAGGTGAATAAACTAGATTTAAAATTAGCGAAATGTAGGTCACATAGATTGATTGTACTTTTTTGAATATTTTTTTGTGAATATATAGTCATGTTTGGTTTGATTTTTAATTTTTTTTTAAAAAATAGAACTATTTTTGACAAAAATACAAATAAAATAAAAGTATTTTAAAATTTTGAAAAATTATTTCTTTCTTTTTAAAAGATAAAATTACGTAAAAATAATATATTTTTTTATTTTTTCATTTTTCATCAAATTAATTATTATTTTTTTCTTCTCAAAACGGATGAAACCAAAGCAAACAGTTTTGGGAGGAAGGAACAAAAACGTTCTTAAAAAAGACGTGTGGGTCCCAGTGGAAACGTGAGTGAGGTCATCAGCTTCTCGGCCGTTACGTTCCGTCCTTCCACGGCCACGTGGCAATATGCCATTGGTGAGGTCCACGAAAGTGCTTTGAACGCCGACCTTGGTTTTGACTTCTGATTGGCTCGCTTATCACTGAAACGCTGTAGCTTTCGCTTTCAGATATTGGACCAAATTGTCCCACTGGTTTCTGTGTAATTACTGATTTGTCCTTCCTTTGTATTTGTTTTATTTTATAATTTATAATTTACTTTTTCTCAATATAACCGCAAAGTCCAAAATAACCCTAAATGATTCATAAATAATTTTAATATTTTCAAACAAAAATGACTATTAGAGAAGAATTTTTTAACTTGATTTTTTTAACTATTGTAACCTCATTAAAAAAGTTATATTTAGAATTTTTTTTTTAATTTTTTGTAAAAGAAAAAATAAAATGATTATAATTTGAATGTAATATTTTATCTTATTAGTTTTTTAATTTATTTTACCTTTTAGTGAGCTAAATAAGTCCCAACTTACTTCCCAAACAAGGCTATAATGTTTGGTTTCATTTTTAGAATCTATTTCAATGTTTATTTTTTTTTAAATCTAGAAGTTAATTTGGTGAAAAAAAAATTAAAAAACCCTCATCATTTTGATATAGTTTTATCTTTGGAGTGGGTAGAAATTATGTTTAAAAATTAAAAAATATTTTTAGTTATTCTTTTTGTCAAATTATTTTTTAGTTTTTTAAAAAAAATCATTTTTTTTTTTTTGGAAAATCAAACCAAACAAATACATCTCACTAGATTTTTGTTACCATTTTATGTAAAGAAAAAAAAAATATATAACAACTCCTAAGCAATCTGTTTTTAAATGCGTAATTTTTGCTTGGTTTTTTCTTTTAACAAAAATTTATGGTTTTATTAGACATTTTTAAAAAGCACTTATTTTCACAATGGCCTTAATTACATATGAAATTTTAAATAAAATTTTTGAGTGCCACAAAAGCACAAGGACAAATCACCATTGTAATATCTTTAACTATTTAATCAACCAAGAAGTTATAACACAATGATGCAATTACATTAAAATTTCAAGAAGGAAAATATAGAGGTTTGATTCATATCATTGCGTAGCTTCACCTCAAACCAAAAAAAGGAAAAATAGCATCTAAATGTGCTAAACTTTGCAATCGTGTAGAATGGAGTTATGGAGGCTATATTGTAGCACATTGAATATGAAGTAAGCCTATTAGGTTAACTTTTTTATTTTTTTTTGGTCATACTTATCTTATTGCTAAAAAAATTTGGTCCGAACAACTAAAATCCAAAGAGGCTTATCTTAAGATCCATGGTGGAAAATGACCATACGATGAATTAGGAACATGTAAAGACAAGGCATATTTAACAACAATTTGTGCTAACTGGTCATATAATCGATGAACAAAATTAAAACTCCAAGAGGTGCGAGAAAAAGACATTCCGGATGTATTAGGTGAATAGATTATGGCATCATTCATTTCTTATTTTTGTGTCTCATTTAAGCAATTGCTTTATTAAATATGTTATTGTTTACATAAATGCTATGACATTGATCAAAATTAAATTAGTAGAAGCTGCATATTCAAGAAAGTGAACCTTTCTAACTTGTCGGTGCCAAAACTTCAAGTCACGGTACGTAGAGACAAATGCATTTGATCGAGTGAAGTCATTAAATCACTAGAAGATTCTGTTGAAGCGGTTGAGTCATCACTAACATCTTTGTTTTCAAACCAAATAGAGTGTTGGTCAATAACAACTCGTGTTAGTTTGTGACATTGATTTGTCAAATTATGATGAATTCACTTTCTTTGTCAAATCTATTGATTTTTCAGTAAATGATTTTATTTCACAAAATTTTAATTATTGTAAATATCCAACAACCTAACAAACTTGCTAGAGGAGAATATGAGAATGTGGAAACCAAAAGAAAAAACAGAGAAACGTGCACAAATATGAAAAAACATGCACAAAATAAATGACAGACATAAAATAAATGAGAAAAAAAAAATTGTAAATCAAAGGAAATTGTTTCTGATGCAAGTGAGAATTGTGTTCAGTGCAACTATTAATTGCAAAGATTCCAATGATTTGTAATTATTTTTCTCATTTCAAATTTATATGATATTTCCCCAAAAATATATAATCTTCTGGTTCTTATCCTGTCTCCAAGCCAATTTGGTGAATTCAGCGATGAATTTGACATTTGAAATTATGTACAAATGACAACTAGAAAGTGTAAGAAGAAGAAAATGTAGTGCAGAGGGGAATAATTTACACAAATACACAAGTAATGATAGATAACTTGAAAAATCATACAAAAATATTAGCAAACAATGTTACAGACTAAGAAGTACAGACATGACATGTGGGGACATGTGCAAAATATATAATTTTATATATTTATTATGTGAATATTTAAGTGAAATAATTTTAAAATCCTAAATAAGGAGAATAGGTATAAATCTACATTGTTTTCGTTTTGTGATTGAATTCTAAGCTATTTTATTTAAACAGTGTTAAACACGAGACGTTACATTCTTAGAAGTGTCCATACCTTTTAGGTGACAGATTTAAGTTTAGTAATTTTAAATCAAAATATCTATTAAAGTATCTTGTTGTTTTAAAAATGTCATTGTCATGCTATTTTGGTAGACTATTTAGTTTAGGAAAATACTATACAAATACATATTTTTCTACTAAATTTTCTTATCACCTCTAAAAATAAATTCAATGAATCTCATGTACATTTGTTAATGAAAACCATAGTATATCGTATCTGATGATTAAAAAATGAAAAATCTATTCATATATAACATTATTTTTTATTAGCTCCATAAACTATCTTGGGAAGTACAAACATAGTCTTTGATTAGATAAATCCAAGTCGTAGACTGATCAAAAAAAAAAAAGTTAGCTATTTGAGGCTTGTAAGTTCCATTATGCTAAGTTGTTGGAAATTGACAATTCCTCATATGACTTCACCATATTTGATCATTTTTACCAACTTTGTTTCTGTTCTTCTATACATGGTTTAGCATAACCTTACCATTTTGGCTAGCCCACAAAGTGGACATAAGAAATACCCATGGTATCCTCTGTTTCCATTTCTCAAAGTACTTACAGTAGATAAATTATGTCTCGAAATTTTCATACTTCAAGATGCTCACAAGATTCAACAATTATGATCGTTTTGGAAATTTTTGTCACTAAATTGCCACATCTCTCTCTATCTCTATGTGAAATTCTTTTATATTTTACAAATCATGGTTTAAATAACGATATGGGGAAAAGATTGTTATTGGTCGTGATGTAATGATATTAGGAGCATCGAATGTTATGTATGAGGAATTAACTGCCATGAATGTGAATTTTTTAAAATCATCAATAACATTAAAAAAATAAAATAATGAAGAAGAAGAAGCAGCAGTAGCAGCAACTTTATAGTGGCTTTAAATTGGCTAGAACCAATATGTATCAAAAATCAACATACAATTTTCAATCTAACCTATATACCGAAGTGTCTCGATATTAGAAATTATAAAAATTCAATATGTATGAGCCTATATTTAAACAATTGTGAAACGTACTTGTAAAAATTACTTTGTATCAAATGATCACATTCATTCTCGATATAACTTAGATATACTGAGATTAATTTTCAAACTATATATTCTAAGCACATAACATTTTTCATATTTATAGATATACTGAGATTAATTTTCAAACTATATATTCTAAGCACATAACATTTTTCATATTTAAAACCTTTTTTTTTTTGGACAACTAGGTGTGGATCACCTTATGTACACCTCGACTAATCTCAATGTGTTGAAGTTAACGGCGAGGTAAACATTCAATGGCTCCTAAGATGACTTGAAATCGAAATTTTTGATCTTATACTTGGATCTAGGGGTGTGCATAATACCGTCGAAACTGCCAAAACCGCCAAAGTCGCACCGAACCGCACCGCCAAGGCAAATTTGTTATTATTTGCCAATCGAACCGCCGATTTTTGGTAAGAAAAATGGCAAATTCTAGTGACACTTTTATTAATCCGCTGGTTTTTATTTTTTTTCCAAACCGCACCGACCCGCACCGCTATTAAATCATATTTTATAAGATTCTAAATTTTTTTTTTTACTTAAGTTTGCTTGTTGTTCTATACCTTAGAATATAGTATTACATTACTGCTCGAGGGGAATTCAAGATGTCAGTAATCCAAAATAAAGTTGGATTCCAATTCACTTTTCAATCTTTTTTTTTTTCTGGCCATGTTGCAAACTTGCATCAGGTCACTTTTCAATCTAAATACTTTTCAACAGTAAACATTTTCAATATATTGTAAACCCTGAATGATATTAATTTTACGTATTGTATTTGATCATTGTAGCTTCCACAGATGCTTGTAATGAACTGATGGCATAGTCGTTGATATTATCATGTTGTTGCTACACTTGCTGCATCAGAAGAAAGCTTCGCAAGATGCTTAACATCACGGTATCTCTCGTCTTTTTTTTACTCTTTAATTTAAGTTTTGTAATTTGAATTATATTTTTTATAAACCGCCAATTCGCCCGAACAGCTAAGGCAAATCCGCCATTATTTGCCAACCGAACTGCTGGTTTTTGATAAGAAAAATGGCAAATTCTAGTGACACTTTTATCAATCCGCCACCCGCCATACGGTTTCTGTTTTTCTCTCAAACCACACGGACTCGCACCGCGCACACCCTTACTTGGATCTTTACTGTTCAGCTAACCTCTTAGGTTTTCATATTTAAAAAAGAAATAAAAACATAAACACACTAAACTCGAAAGTTGATAAGTTAAGATTATGTTTAAATCATGAATTTGGGTAGAAATTTAAAAAGAAAAAATATGTATGATATGTAAGTGAAATGTAATTATATTTTATTCACATTTTATCTTCTTTTTTTTTTCTTCTCAAATCTCTATCCAATTTTATAATTCAAACTAGGGGTGAGCATGGTCCGGATTGGACTGGATTGGGATAAAACCAGGACCAATCCGTTATCTACGGTTTCTGAAAAATTGGAACCAATTCAATCCGTTTAAATCATGGAACCAATTCGAACCAATCCATTTAAATACGGATTGGATCAGTTTAGGACCACGGATTCACATAATTAAATAACAAAAAATATATATATAACACTTTAATTTCATAAAAACATAAACATAACGCTATATTTGTTCCACAATAGTAACATGTCTTTCTATAATAGCGACATACTGTTCTATAATTTAAACAAATATAAGAAAACTGATTTCACCATAAGTATTTAGACCATTACAAATTAAAACTAAAAACTAATAAACAAAAGTAATAAAAAAAGATATTATGCGGGTTTAGGTTTGAACTTAGATTTTATATGCAATAAGAGAAGATACTATGGATGAGGATGTATAATAAAAATATAGACTATTTGTATACGGTCCGGATCGGTTCCAATCCGGAACCATGGGGTTCAATCCGGAACCAATTCGTAGACTACGAATTTTTAATTCTTCAATCCGAAACCGAACCACGGATTCAAAAAATCAATTTAAACCTACTAAATTGGACTGAACTGGATCGGATTACGAATTTCACGGATTCCTTACTCAGCCCTAATTCAAACACATTCTAAATAATCTAATGAAAGTTCCTAGTTTCTTAATAAATAAATAAATAAAAGTCTAAATCTGGTTTGTGGGCAATAATGTCTTTTTGAAACAACCAAACAAAAGTGCAGCCGTTCTCTCCTTAGCTATTTATCTAAACAAAAGAAAGAGCCGACTCATTTTCAACTGTGTATGAGAGAGAGAGAGAGAGAGAGAGAGAGTTGGCGTCTTTTGCCCTCTACGCAGCTTAAAACACGCAGAGGCAAACATAGAGAGCCCCATTGACACGTTTCAACTCATTCAATCCCATTCTTCTTCATCTCAATATATATCCCAACCCAACTTTCTATATTATATCGAGATTTTAGATTTTCGATACTAATATCCATCGATATATATATCAGTTAATACGGTCTCATATCGATATATATAGCAGAGAGAGAGAGAGAGAGAGAGAGAGAGAGAGAGAGGAGCTGTGAGCCAAATTCACGAGATGAAGGAAGATAAAAATTAAAGAAAAAAAAAGTGGAAGTACTTGGCTTATCGCATGTTTGCTTCACGCAAGCAGCTAACACTGTGTGTGTGTGAGAGAGAGAGAGTTTGCTTCATCGCGTGGCTTTAAAGACTTCATTTAGTGTTTAAACCCCAAAACAAAACAACCCCAAAACAAAACAACCCCCACCAAACCCTAGAACCCCATCTTCTCTCTCTCTCTCTCTCTCTCTCTCCTCTTCAAGAACCACCACAAAGAAACCCTAATTATGTGATGTCCAAAACCAGCAAACCCAATTTCTCAACAAAATGAGTGCAACCGCAAACCCTAGCAGCAGCGGCTCTGGTGGCGGAACTACCAGCGGAAACGGTGGAAGTGGCGGAAACGGTGGAAGTGGCGGAACCGGTGGTGGTGGTGCCGGGCCATGTGGCGCCTGCAAGTTCTTGAGGAGAAAATGCGTTGCCGGGTGCATATTCGCGCCGTATTTCGATTCCGAACAAGGTTTATCCCATTTTTCTTTGCCCTCTTCGTAATCATAATGTTTTATTGTCATTAATAAAATATTATTCTTTTTTTTTTTTTGATCAAAAAAAGGGGCAGCCCATCTTTTCAAATCAAGATCCTCTCTTTGATCTCTCTCATCGACTTCTTACTTAGAGCATTGGGTTCATTTTTGGGCTCAATTTTGATAATTCGAACCGTTCAGATTTTAAAATTTGTTGAGTATATCATACCTGTAAAAAATTAAGTTGATCGAATATCAGAAAGTACGTGTTCGGAAAATTATTTATTAATTTTTTTAAAAAAATTTTTTTTAGTTGGATGATCCGAACTATGGCCTTGTTTGGTTTGTTTTTCAGAAAAAATTTTCTGAAAAAATTTCTACAAACAAATTTTCAAAAGTAATCAAACCAAATAAATTTTTTTAAAAAAAATTTCAAAATTTTGTTTGGTTACCTACTTTTCAAAATCACTTACTTTCTCTCATACACATCAAATCAATCACTTTTTTAAAAATTTTCTCCCTAAAATAATTTTCCAAAACCATTTCTAAAAAAAAAACAAATCAAACAAGTTTTCGTACTTTTTATCTCAAAAACTACTCTACAGACACAAACCAAATACACCATATTCGATCAATTTGATTTTTTACAGATATGATATACTCAATAAATATTAAAATATGAATTGTATGAACAATTCAGATCATCAAAATTGGGCTCAAAAGTGGACCGGATAGCTCAACAAATAAGGAGTCAATGAGAGAGATCAAGGAGATGATCTTGATTCCATTTTTTCCCTATCTTATTCATAACGTTTTGTTTTCATTAATAAAAAATTAGTACTTTCTTTTTTTGGGCGATCAAAAAAAAAGGGTAGCCCATTTTTTCCCTCTTCCTAACATTTCATTTTCATTAATAAAATGTTAGTATATATATTTTTTGGTGATCAAAGAAAAGGGCAACTCATTTTTCTTCCAATGTTTTATTTTCATTAATAAAATATGAGTACTTTCTTTTCGGTGATAAAAAAAAAAAGGCAACTAATTTTTTCCCACTTTGTAATGATTTATTTTCATTAATAAAATGTTAGTATTTTTTGTGGATAAAAAAGAAGTGCAATTCATTTTTCTTTTCACCCTCTTTGTAATGATTTATTTTCATTAAGAAAATGTTAGTACTTTATTTTTCGATGATCAAAAAAACAAAAAGGAAGAGCAACCCTTTTTTGCCCTTTCGTAATGATATATTTTCATTAATAAAATGTTAGTACTTTCTTTTTTTGGTCGATCCAAAAACAAAGTGCGGCCCATTTTTCTTTTTCGCCATCTTTGCAATGTTTTATTATCATTAATAAAATGTTAATATTTTCTTTTTCTTTTTTTGCCTATAAAAAAAAAAAGGAGCGGCGCATTTTGCGGCAGTGCATAAGGTGTTCGGAGCGAGCAATGTGTCGAAATTGCTTCTGCACATTCCGGTGCACAGGCGGCCTGACGCGGTGGTGACAATTTGTTATGAGGCGCAGGCTCGCCTGAGAGACCCCGTCTACGGCTGTGTTGCCCACATCTTTGCCCTCCAACAACAGGTACACATAATCATCAATCCATATATTCTCTAAAGTTAATAATTCTTGTGTAAATTTAATTAAGGGCAAACTTCAGTTTGACTATCTATGATTTGAATCATGTGGGGTTTACTTTTTAACATTTGGAAATGACCATATAATTCCATTGTGGTTCGCGGACTGAAGTATACCATTAACCCCCTTAAAGATTTAATGAAAAAGACTAAAATATTCTTATATTTTTATCATTTATTTGAAATATAAAGTGTACTTTAACCTCCTGTGCTTTGTTTTATATGCGATTTACCTTGTTGAAATTTGAAAATGAGCATATAATCCTCTTATCTTGTCTTGTGCTTCTCACTTGCTGTTTTGTTGGACGAAATGTTTAATAGTATTTAGCAGTACACGTCAGTTCACAAACCATATAAGGGTTATATAGTCATTTCAAACTATTAGGAGAGTAAATCACACACGACCCAAACCATTGAAGTTTGGCCTTTAATTAATTAATGGGGCTCGTGGGTTTTGTGCATTTTTAAAAGATTTCTCTCTCTCTCTATATATATATATATTTGTGAAAATGTAGTCATTTTTTCATGTATTCTATTATTGGTTTTCCCTTATTTTTTTGCTTGGTAAGTATTTATTTGTTTCACTAATAAGAAGGTAAAACAATAAAATAAAAAAGAAATACTATACATAAAACGATTTAATTTTTTTTTTTAAAAAACTTCAAGTCACAATGTAATGAGTCATCACAGCAATATTGATTGATATAGATCTCATTGTCTTTTCTGTCAAGTTGTTAGAAAACTAAAATAAGAAAATTATGTATAGTAGTACTCTAAAAACATATTTTTCAAAAAATACATATATTTTGTTATATAAAGCATACGATTCATTTAGTGTGAACATTGTCAGTTTAAAAAAAAAAAAATACCTTGTACAATAATAATTACATTCAATAAATGCTAAATAATTTTTTTTCATTCGTCAAACTACTCAAAATTGTTAAATAATTTTTCTCTTTTATCAAATTACCTCTCAATAAAACCAACCTCTAATGTGAATGTATGATATATTTGTTTGTATGTACATATAAATGACTGAAGCCCACTTTACATTTGTGTGAAAATATTAAAACTAGTCTGTATATATATACCTATATATTATATATATGGACAAGTCAAGTCATGAGATTATTGTAATCTCATCTCTACAAGAGGAAGAAAAATCTTATCATCACAGTCAAAACGGTTAGGAGGGTATCATCATCAGGACATGAAAAGATGCATAAACATATATAATATAAGTATTATTGTCTTTGTTTTTGTTTTTTTTTTTTTAAACAAACGTAATTTAATTTGTAGAAGCAATGTTAGTGGAAAAAGCCCTTCCAAGTTGACAAAAGTGCATTCTCAAATCAAGTTTGATCAATTGTTGAAAAAAACAAAAAAAAAAAATCAAGTTTGATCACGGCTTCATTATTATTGAGTCAAATTCAAGAATCAAACTACTCATTTCTTCGTCTTATTAATTTGTGTGCATGCATGTTTAGAATTTTTTTTTTTTTTAAGGAGTTAATTGGGTCCCAGTTAGAAAAAAGAAAAAGAAAAAGAAAAGAAGTTCAGTATGGTACCATTGGATTTGGGCCTATTGGATTTTGTTTTTTGTTTATTTGCATATTATGAAAAAATTTATAAAAAATAGAGAGGTGATCTGATTAAAATAAGTCAATAAGCTGGTTTTTTTTTGCCTTCTCAAAAGAGACCAGAGCATCTGCAACGGTAATAGGCATTTTACATATCTAAATATTACTATAAAGTATACATTTTATTTTGCCTATCAACTATTTTATATTTTTACTCCAACCATGCTCTTTATTTTAGCTGTTTATCCAAAAACTATTAATTTTATAGAATGTCACGTCAACAACAAAGATGGAGGGAAATGATCATAATGATTGAATACATTTTGCCTAGCGTTGAAGGCTAGCTACCTGTAGCTAGTGAATATAAGTTGAGCCAAAATGTCTAATCATATGCCCAGTGCATTGGAATTGAAAAAAGTGAGTTACATTAGGTATTTTAACTAACAAGTATTATATGCCTAGTGGGTTGGAGATACTTGGAGTTTATTATTTTTCTCATTTCGATGATCTAAATAATTTATTTTATAAATTGTTGTGTGTAAATCGATAATGAAAAAGTCAAATTGATTCAATAATTGTAATAACATAATTTTATTATATTTGTCTATTTTTTTTAAAAGTAAATATGATAAAATTATGTAGTTACAATTATCGAGTTAATCTGATTTTTTATGAATGATTTACACACAAAGATCTAAAAATAAATAAATCAAATTATCAAAGTGCCACCTATGGTAGACCTCACAAACCCAAGTGGATTGAATTGAAGGGAGATCTTTGTTTTTTGTTTTCGCAAAAGTTATGTACCTTGAAAAGTATTCCAAAAATGAAATATAAGGGGTAGAATTTTTTTTGGGGAGGTATAAATCACATCCAAAATAATATAATCCACATAATTTTATATCTTTTGGAAATAATTTTAAAATGTTGTTTTTAAGTACATACTATTAATGTTTTATTTTAAGTTATAGGTAGAGTACCATTTTTAAAAAGCACACAAGAAAGTGTGGACCATTGTTTTTTTATATTAATTTGATTTATGCATTGTTATAAAATGTTGTTTTATTTATTTATTTATTTTTTTGTATTCAATAAATTTTGTATAGATTTTTCATAAATTATATATTTTTTAAGTATATCTAAATAAAGTGATTTTAAAAAGTAAAATAAAAAAATAAAAAATATTAAAGATATTCATAAAAAAATCTCTAAAAATTTCAAATTCAACCTAATGCATGTGATTTTATTTTAAGATTGCCTCTGTTTGGAAGAGGCTTTTTGGGCTTTTTTTGAGCTAAAATAGTCACAAAAAATAAAATAAATTTTTTAGTCTAATAAGACAAAACTCACAGCCAACCTATAATCATTACATTCTTTCTCTCACAAAAAAATCAAAAAAGTTAAAAATGTTACAAGTCTATCTTAAATTAAACTTTTTAATTCCAAGTTAAAATAGTTAAAAAAAAAAAAAAAAAAATCAGTCCATTTCTAAGGGTCTTGGATTTGTAGAAGGAAAAGCCAAAAAAAAAAAAAAAAAACCAATCCATTCCCCAAAGGAGAGAGATGGGAAATACCACAATCATCAATAAGAAAGCTGAACAAGAAAGTGTGGACATTGGGTGCTATAGTATATATATATAAACATAGACAATGCTGAAATCTAGAAGCGGTGATTGATTGATTAACTTAATCATTTGTCGGCGTTTACCACAAAGAAGGACTGTGCTGCCCCACTTTCTGTGCAAAAACTATCTCAATGAATGTTGGCTGCTATTAAGGAGATGGTCGGTCTGTTCAGCCCTTTACTTCTATCATTGTTTATGTAAGGTGAAGGGTCACTTCACATATTTTTAGGGTGTCACCATGACAGAATTTATGCATATAAAAATATTTATAAAAACTTTAATACTTATAGTACATTGCTTAAAATATATTTTAATTATGAATCACGTTGTATAATGGTTGAGCAAAAGTGATTTAAAGATTGTTTCAAATGATTTAAATAAGTATATTTTTTAATTTTTTTATAAAAAAATGTAAAAAAAATAGAGGCGGTTGAACTAAATAAGTGCACTTATTTAGTTGGCCGTTTAAAATCTATTAAAAAACTCTTAAATATTTTTAGGGTGTAACAAACCTGTTTATTGATATTTTTTTAATGATAATTATAATCTCAATTAAAATTATTATAATAAACACAAACTAAATTGAAATATCCACCCTCCCAAAATTCAAAATTGAACACCGAACCCTGACAAAACCAAATTGTGCACTCACCTTTGAAAACCCAACGCACATGGTCTATCATTCTTAGAACCACAATGCTAAACGAAACTGATTAAGAAAATTGGGTAATGAAGCATGATCGAGATAGCGCGGAGGAGGCTCAAAGTGTATTGGTAAGTTTTTTGAACAAAAAGTTCAATTATAATTGACAAAAAATAAAAATAAAACTTAGCATAATACTTAACATATTTTTATATATTTCCTCATTGGCTTAGAATCCCAAATGGAGACTTGGCGCTCCACCGGCATTGTCGCCTTGGTGGGTTTGGGGAGGAGGGGTGTGAATCTGTTAGGTTATATTTTAGTGAGTACCCATATAGGTGGATGTGTAATATTTTAGAGGAGGGATAGTTTTGCTTTTTTGATCAGCAAAAGAAAGGAGAAATTTATTGATGAAAGAGAAGATAAATACATCAATAAAGGAAAAAAGGGATGAGTGCAACAAGCATCATAGTAAAACAAATCGATCCCAACTAGGTTGGCATCGAAAAGATCGCCCAATCATATGCTAGGACAACATCAAAAGTCGATGAGAAACCAACCACAAAATCAAAACCAACCTCACCCATGTATAAGATCACCACACCTAATACAAATTACACCCAAAACTAACAACCAGCCACAATACAGATTGACAGATTGATGAAAGAGGAGGGATAGTTTTGGTATTGTGTGGGGGAGTTCCTTAGAAATTTTATCGATGTTTACATTTTACCAGTGGACATTTAAAGAAATGGGGAGTCCTTAGAAAAAAAAATGTGAGAACTATTAGCGCCACCCTATTTTTATTGCTGAAGGTTTCAAATTTTAATGGATACAATAGACTAGAATTTTATTTTAGTGTTTAGTCTGATATCTTGAAAATTCTTAAACTACTACTATGGTTAAAATGAATTAAAATTGGTGTATATCTAATTCACCCATATCCACATTCATATATATATATATATACTAGTGGGTGGCACACACACGATGTGTGTGCAAATTAAATAAATAGGAATAAAAGAAAATAATAATGAAATTAATATTATAATGTGTACTTAGCTTAAGTGGTATGAGTCCTCATACTTAAACCCATGGTCATGGGTTGCCCATCTCTTTGTTTAACTTTTTTAAAAAAAATAAAAAACACTGCCACATGGCATGAGGAGAGTGAAGCAAGCTTCAGGACACCATATTATGTGTTCACTTTATAATAGTATAGATAGATATATATATATTCATGTTGTTATAGGATTTTGCAATTTTAATGTCATAGCATATAAATAGTTTGTTGAAACTGAGCTAATTTAGATAGTTAGCATTTATGATTTTCATATAAAAAAGTTATGAGTTCGAACTTTAAGATATGATCTAATAGTTAAATATTTCATTTTTCAATTCTATTTGAAACTATTTCAAAACTTTGGCTTGACAAGTATAGTATATGTGGAACATAGGCTGCATACATCTAGAGATTAATTGGTCCGAAGCCCTAAAATAGATAGTCATATGAAATTTCATTTTAGTTTAAGCTAGTGCAAAATTTTTATTTGATACATTGTGAACATACACAAATTAAGAAAAGAAAAATATAACTGCATATATATATATATATATTTTATATATAGTACATACAGTTACATATATATATACGTAAAATGTAATATTACTTGTTTGACATGCACTAAAAAAATGTATTTTTTTGCATACATACACTTATTTGGGTCATATCAATCAATATTTTCTCTCTACTTTTCTATCCACTTTCTCTACTTTTCTATATATTTTTTTATAAAAAATTAAAAAGTATACTTAGTTAGAACATCTCAAATCACCCCTTACTTTGTGATATCTATAGATCTCTGTTTTCTTTTGTGGAGGATACTATTTGCCTCAATACTTAATGTATATATCATTTTATACATAAAATGGTCTCTAAAGTGTATTATCATTCTTCTCCCACCTTACATTCTCTTTTTATTTTATTTTATTTTATTTTATACCAAAAAAGCTTCTTTGTCTAATCAGAAATTGCTTCCATGGTATTTGAATTTTTTTATGTGTATATATGCAACTTACAAATCATATTGTACATACATGTGTACTTGTGTATATGGTGTAAATTTTTTCTTCATGTTTTGGCCCTTCGTGATGATGTCCCTAAGTGTAATGATCACTTCTTTTTTTTTTTTTTTCTTTTTTTAGTTATGTGCTATGAACATAAAAAAAATTTACAAAACAAAACACTAATATGAAACAAAGGTGCACATATGAGGCTCACATGTTGTCTCACATCTATATTTTACTAGACAAACAATGATGAATCTCACATGAATTTATTAACTTCAATTCCACTTAAATGAACTTAATATATTTTATTTTATTTTTACTTTTACTTATTATTTAATTTTTTTGATGACGACGAGACTTGACGCAGCAATAAAGTGCTTCATTGTCATCTAAGCATCATGAGCTCAAACTGCAGAAATAGCCCATAAATTTACAATCATAACAATGTGAGTGACTATTTTACATGTTACAGGTAGTGAATTTACAAGCAGAGCTTACATATTTACAAGCCCACCTTGCAACACTAGAGCTTCCAACTCCACCACCTCCGCCGCCTCAACCTCTCCCAATGCCGCCGCCACTCACAATATTGGACCTCCCATCAGCAGCCTCCATGTCTGCTGCTAATGACTTCTCATCACTCTTTGATCCAATGGCACAATCTTCGTGGGCAATGCAGCATTGCCAAATCGACCCGCGGCAATTTGGAGCCACCGGAGCTCTGACCGACATTCCACCACCAGCCAGAGGCGGCATTGGCAGCAGCGACCTCCAATTGCTGGCACGAGAACTTCTACATAGGTACGGGTCTCCACCGGTGCCATGCTCTGAGGCTTCACCTTTGCCACCACACTCCAAGTGAGACTGACCCAATTAACTTGGTACTTGACCCGAGATCCTTGATGGGTGGGGACCCGAATCCAGAGTTTAATCTCCTTTTTTAATGGGCAAAGCAATTTTCGTATTTTTTATTCTCCCTACCTTTCTTTGTTTATTTACGAACACTAATGAAATTCAATGTTAGTTTATATACATCTTGCTGGGCATATCATATTTCATTCATTTTGTTTACTTATTTTAAAGTTAGATCTATGTTCATTTGGTGGATCTAAATTATCATGAGATTGTTCAAGTTTGAGTCGAACAGGAAATCGCTCAAGAAAAACTTAACAAGTTTAAAAAGTGCATTCAAGTTTGATTTGTTTATATTTCAAAACTAATTTCCAATGAGTTTCAACTTGAGCTGATCACGAACCGAATTGGAGTAGCTCGATTTCCTATACAGTTCCATGATGCATATAGGCTTATCGAGCCAAACTCAGGAAAAAAAAAAAAGAACAAAAAAAGAGTTTTAAAATGTATTCAAGAAACATACACAAAATACTCATAAAAGTGCACAAAATAGAATATGGGTGTTAATAATCTGGCTCGGGGACTTGATACTGAGGTAGGTACAAACTGCATTACAAGCAGAGGTTCCAAATCTTCTTGGACTTTTTGATCATGCTACCACTAGTCCACAGATTATGAAGGCTCAAGACTCGTTGAAGAAATGGAACAAACCAATTATTGGTTTTTTTATTCTGGTATAATATCAGATTGAACACAAGCACATATCCAGAAACAATTAAGCAAGGACTTGGATTGGTCAGTTCAATGTAAGTTAGTACAACTTAGCTACAAGAGTGAGAGAGAGAGAGAGATTTCCTAAAGCCCGTTAAACTCATGGATACAATATCTGCATAACTATCTATTGGAAGGAGAAAAATACTCTAAAGAAATGTCTAAGAAGGCGGCATTACCCAGGAAGCAGGAAAACAAGTTTAATTTACCATAGCTCATCATTGTTCTGTTGCCTGTTTTGCCGGTTTTCAATATGCTGGTAGCAGCTTGCATCCCTGAAACACCACAAAAGACACTAGTTACAAGATGTACTATTTTCTAGTAGTGGACGCAGAAAATTTCTCAATGGCTTTTGCCACAGAATCAACAGATCAGGACACGCAACAACTTAGAGTTACAGGTAACAATATAAAGGCATACCTCAATTTAGTGAAGTACATGCAGGTCAAGCCACATTTCAGCAAGTTTCATAGTTGCAAGCAACACTTAACACTCCACTCAAGACATGGGAGGTATCAAAAATGAGATTAACCAAGAGACCTGAACCAAAGAGCAAAATGCAATCAGATAAGCAAAACGATCAATGTGTTTGATATTACTCTCCACCACCTATTTTATATAGACTTTTCTAAATTTGTAAAGTACTCGTATTAGACACTTGACACGTGGATAAGGGTGTATGGGAAATGTG
This sequence comes from Camellia sinensis, assembly GCF_004153795.1. NCBI lineage: Eukaryota > Viridiplantae > Streptophyta > Magnoliopsida > Ericales > Theaceae > Camellia > Camellia sinensis. Next base: position 1,277,566 of record NW_021024818.1, on the reverse strand, counting down.
TCTGATATGCTTAGCAAAAAATGCACCCAACAAGTATGTATACGTAGTCGAGTTTATAATATAACTATGCATAGGATGTCATTTTATACATAAAATGTTATATCTTAATTTGTAAACAAAATTTTGCCTTTACAAAATGAAAGCTCTTTAGAAATATGAAATGTAGACATGTCATGGTGTCATTGCCATTAGAATTAGATGAATTAGACACTTACCCACACCCTATGGAGCTGTTTGGTACAACTTATGGAGCTGTTTATAGCTTTTTATCTTAGAAATTTGTGTTTGATCCAGATTCTACTTACATCCTATGAGATAGAAATAACTTAAATAAGTTGAGAAAAACTAATTATTAGGAAGCATGGGGAGACATGTTTTTAACTTCTGCTCTATAATTATCAGCTTTCAGCTTACTAGAAGCTGCACTGAACAGGCCCGTAGTCCACCACTGCCAACCATGTAATTGGAGAGGGAGAGAGACAGAATTACGCACCTGTAATGCTCCAACAAAGGGAAGTTATGGAGGCAGGCGGTTGAGCATGTTTCCCAAGCAGACACCAAGCAAAGAAAGCTTGAAGCTGAATTAAAAAGCACGTCCTTTGCAGTTGACTTGAATCAAGGCATATTCTTTCAACACAAGATTGACTTCTTCCACTAACCCCAACCTTCGAAACCACCCAACTAGTACTTCTGAAGCTTCTTTTCCAACCATGATACCATCTCTCTCCAAATCTATGAGAAAACCCAGTGCCTTGTTAAGCTTGTTGTCCTTTTCACAAGCAGCCAAAATCAGAGCCACACATTTATCATTGGGTTCAAGACCAGCTCGTCTCAAATTTTCAAACGCGATACAAGCCTTGTGACTATGACCCGCCACTACATATGCATTTATGAGGAGACCGCACAGCTTGGCATCGGGAATGATGCCCGCAAATTGAATTGCATTGAACACCCTTTGAGCTCCTTCACTATCACCGATCATGGAATATGCTCTCAACAAGGCTTTGTAAACTTCTCTTCCGGCATATGTTTCTTGGTCTTCCATTTCTCTAAGTAGACTCTCTCCCTGATCAAGCATCCCAGCTCTAATGTAAGTCATGATCATTGCCCCGTATGATCTCTTATCGAGTGGCACACCAAGTAGCTTCATCTCCTCAAATGTATTTTCTGCCTGTTTAAGATTTCCTGCCTTGCTATACATGTGAATTAAAGCGGTCAGGGTCACTTGATCGCACAGGAAGCCTCTTCTCTTCATGGCCAATAGGATCTTTTCAGCATCTTGCAGTCTGTTTTGCTTTGCATAGCCATGAATTATCTTGGTATAGTCACGAACATTGGCTTCAAATGATTCTTCTAGGAGTGCAAGTTCTGATACCTAAGAGAAAAGCAATGAGCAATGAAACTTGGAAATTTTGCCAAAATTAATCAAAAGACACTACTGAAAGAAATGTTCTATGTAGGGGTCATTGCATCATACAACTATAAAAGGTCAACAGTAAAGTTTCACAATACAGGTTTAAGTCCAAGGGCAGCCAATTCAAGCAAAAACGCCATAGGTTGCATATGTACCCAATCACCCCTCTTAGAACACTGTATTGACAATTGTTTTTGTAAAAGAATGATGCTCTTGTAGGTCATTTTGCACTATCTTCCTCAATTTTTTTGCCCAGAGACAAAAATTGTTGCTAAAGGTATACAAGTCAAAATTACATATGCTTATGCATAATTCGCAGGATATCACTAGCACCTTAACTTTTACTCCAAAACAAAACCAATCTTCCTAATAACTCTCAATTATTAAGCAGAGTTCATAGATTGCTGAAGATGCAATATGCATGTGCTCAATGAAGTTGAAAGAACTGAGCATGTAAAACAGAAGAATGGCAACTTTAAATTTCCATCCAACAAAGTTCATGCAAAAGCACAAGTAGTCCTTAAATGGGACCATCATAATACTTCAAAAGACAAGTAGGACCTATTTATAATCATTAGCAAGAAAGCCATTGCTTAAGACCAATTCAAGGTACACCAAACAGGGAGATGGTCTGAGGAGAACATAGTAGCTAACTGATAATTGAAACATTGTTTCTAATTGTATCCTCTAATTGAAAGGAAAGTCAAAGGCGTAAGCAGTCTACTTGCATATACTCCTTCTATCAATCACAGGCCATCCATGCTTGGGTAATCAACTGAGTGAATCAGCTTTGATGCTTTACAGTCATGGAACCAATTTCGTCTTAGCATTACAAGTTACAAGTTCTTGAGTGGATTGAATGAATCTGGACCTCCTTGCACAAGTGCAGCTAATATGGACTGGGCCAAGTGTTACTTGGTGAGAGCATGTTGAGGGAATCTCAAATTGATCGATTCAAAAGTTTGGCCTCAATGAGTTGTTCAGTGGTTTGCCATGTTGAAAGTATTTTAAATAGCATTAAAAATGATTAATTATACTAACGGCTCCCAAACTGTGTAGTGGCCCTTCGGTCTTCAAAAAACCCCCAAAGATGCGCTTGGGGGCATTTTGGTCTTCAATCTTCCAATTGTGTCAATTTAATACCCAATGGTTAAAATGTGTGTTTAAAAGGTTCCTAAGTCAACACCATCCAAAATTAATGATGGAAGCAACGGTATTTTGGGGAGAAAATAAAAGGACCGAACCAAAAAAATAAACAGAAGAGCAACCAAATGCCTATGTCGAACCTTGGTAAGAACAGAGGTCTCATACTTGAACAGTTCCAAATACATCTCTTACCTATGTTTTTTCTACCCTAAAATTGTTAGTGACATCCTTCAAAACTGGAATGGAGATTACCATGCTTCCGGCTTCGACAACAAGAATAGCACTAGATCCACTACAGCATTACCGCCATGACTGTATGTCTCACTCTTTGCCCCACCATTAACACCGGAACCAGCAGCAGTTTCTTAACAGCATCATGGTCCAAACCTGAAAGGTGAGGATGAATCACCATTGCATTTGGACTATGCACCCTACCGGAATATTTTTGTCTAGCCCTGTAAATATAGAATGCTCCAACCCCAACAGAGCATACTGCGCAAACAAAACCAATTACCAAACCCACAACCACACCAATCAACTTATTGCCACTACTACCCTAAGTATACGTTCTTTACCTGGGTAGATGTACTCTCAGAAGGTGTTTTCGCTGTACCCAGCAATGGTCAGGATAGCGTTGTAAAAAAAGGATGGATTCTTAAAGAGGTCAAGTCGTAAAAGAACATAACGGTCAACGGTAAATGAATCCTTAGAGTTTGCCTTTGAAATCAACAATGTTTCAATGAGAATGGAAACTAGTAAGGGTGAACAAGGTCTGTGAAAGGGGAGTACATCATGTTCTCTCATTTCCATTTGCATAGAGAGCCCTTCCTCCCCCCCCCCCCCCCCAACAAAAGAAATACCACAATAAAGCTTCAAACTATGTTATGTGGGTTATAGCAATCACTTATGATAAAAATGGAGCACCAATAGCTAGAAGTCATAAGCCTGTCTGAGTAAAAAAATGTGAGATTAAAAGTAAATTTGGGATCATCTAAAATTAAATGTTTTCGATAAACAACGATGAACAATATGCACAACATGAGAGCTACAATTAGGAAGATTGGCAGAGCAGTTGTGGAAGAAGAAAAATAATAATGTCAATGAAGCTTATTAAGCTATCTCAACCACTAGGTGTCAAGTAGTATTTCACCATTCAGGCATGCTACTAACTAAGCAGCAACACTAGCCATTCACAATTACACAGGAACCCCATGAGTTTTCAACAACCACATATTACCATTTATGTCGAAACATCCAATTTGAATACTATTATAGAAAGAAAGATATATTACTGTTATTTTATATTCTGCAGTACAAATATCTCTACAGCTGCTGCTTACAACCCCCACCCTACCCATCAAGCAAAAAAGTTATGTCTCCGAGCTCTTAGTGTTTGGTTCCTGAAATGATTTTTAACAGGAATGGAATGGGTATTCCTTGATCTCCTAATCGAATGACCATTGTCCTAAATTGGTGGATGGTGATTCCATTGATGCACGCTCCTCTCCTTTTCAACCAACCAAGCATGGGAATGGGTATTCAGTAGGAATGACCATTTCACTCCAGCTTCATTCAGTGAACAAAACACTGCCTTAGTTTCTTTAGGCTGTGTTTGGTTAGGGATTTGGGAAGGGATTTAGAAAGAGAAAGGAAAAAAGTAATGAAATGTGACTAAAATATCCCTACATTTTACCTAATTTCACACCCCTTTTCCCCAGACTTTCTAAATACCTCCCCAAATCTCCAACCAAACACACCGTTAAAGAGGGATATGTATATACATATAGAGAGAGAGGGAGAGGTCAGTGTGAAATGGAACAATGAGGAAGAATCCAGAAAATAGAATGACAGACAAGTTAAAGACAATCTGAAATTGCAGACAATCAACAATCTTTGGCACAAATAAAATTGCTGATATTAATCTTCTCGAATCTTGATACGAACTACTAAAAGCCAAAAACAAAATCAACAGTGAATTTAAAGCTTAAAAAAAATAAAAATAAAAGGATATTATTAATACCTCAAACGACATTGGGTGATCCAAACAACTCAATTCTTTGAGAACCGTAAGCCAATCAGCTCTATTGGGCCTCATAATCCTCACCCACGCAGCCAACAACTGAGACAGAATGGTCTTTCCAGGAGAGAAACAAATAATCTGCTTCATGAGAGCTTTACATCGTTTAGTCATCTTTGGGGGTAGTTTAGATATGGCCTGTTTCTGAGTTTCTGTAATGTGAGGGCCAATCTCAACCCACCTAAACTTGGAATTTTTCTCTTCTTCCCCAATTTCAACTTTCTCTGTATTTTCTACGTTTGTGGCAACTAATAGAGGTCTAAAACGGAAGTTAGAGACGCTGAGATTTGTGGGTTTTCGAAAGAATGAGGTTTGGTGAAAAGGGTAGTGATGTGTTGTGATTTCGAAGGTAGGTGTAGGAATTGAGTTGGAATGAGAGAGCATATTGCAAGCAAAGAAACCCATTATCGGATTAAACTTTCAAGAAATCATTTGAGCATAGAGAGAGTAGATGAATGCGGATTTGAAGAGCTTCAGGCAGTGAATACTGAAGACCCAGTTAGCATAAAGAGAGAGAGATAAAACGGAGGGTTTTTGTTCTTCCGGAGCCAGAAGCATACACAAGAGGCAGGCTCAAGTGGCCGTTTGGCAATTTGGTTTTTTAGCCCTCGTTTCGAAACAGTTAATTTAGTAACTTTTTGACTATTTAATTAAAATATAAATTAAAAAAAATTAGTATATTTAAAATAATTTTTTAGTTTTTTTACGAACAGATATACAAAAAGTAGAAAGAAAAGAGAATCAGAAATCATTTGAGCATAGAGAGAGTAGATGAATGCGGATTTGAAGAGCTTCAGGCAGTGAATACTGAAGACCCAGTTAGCATAAAGAGAGAGAGATAAAACGGAGGGTTTTTGTTCTTCCGGAGCCAGAAGCATACACAAGAGGCAGGCTCAAGTGGCCGTTTGGCAATTTGGTTTTTTAGCCCTCGTTTCGAAACAGGTTAATTTAGTAATTTTTTTACTATTTAATTAAAATATAAATTAAAAAAAAATAGTATATTTAAAATAATTTTTTAGTTTTTTTACGAAAAAATGTACAAAAAGTAAAAAGAAAAGAGAATCTTTGACTTTTTGGTATGAATTGTTGACTTTTTGACTTTTTTATTAATTTTTTGACTTTTTGACTAAACCAGCTAGTCCCCAAACAAGGCCTTAGTAGTTTTTTTTTTTTTTAGGAAATAAATTAGTGTGGTTGGAATTTTTTTTTTTTGCTTAATTAGATAGGGCAAAGAACCATTAAATTCCTAATTTGGGAATGTTAAATCAGTAAGTCCTGACAGTTTTTTCAAGGACTGATAGGTCATATTTCATGTGTAAAGACAATAATACCCGTTTTTTGAGACGCGTGGGGTTCAACAATCGGGGGTAAATCTGGGTTGGTGTTAATGTGCAATTTACCGAAAAGCCCAACGAGAAGCTGTAGTGTTGTGTGTGATAGAATTCTTAACGTTGCAGAGGGAAGAGATTCGAATTGGATCATGATATTTCAGTGATTCCTGCCGCGTATTTGGCGAGATTGAGTTTTTTAATTGGAAATGTTGATGTTAATACTGAAAATGCCATTTGAGTATGTTGTGCGAACCCTAGTTGCCAAACTTACTAGTTGATTAGAACTCTTCTTGCTAATACGTTGGGTTGATCGTGAGTTTGGTTGTAAGCACCATTTTGGCTATTGCTCCAACGTTGGTATGACATATATACATCGTCGTGGCCGAAGGCTTTGTCGGATACCATGACGCTAGGTATGGGCTGTTAGGGTTTTTGATGTCATAAAGGGTTTTTTTACCCTATAGGGTTTAAGTGAAAATACGTGGTGCAGGATTGAGACTTTGCGATTGCTTGTCTGTATTTGTGCAGTACATTGGGATGATGTTGTTTTGGTAATCAACGTCGTTGTGTGTTGATGTCAGTTGGGGTATGGAGTTTATATTTGTATATTGCGCTGAATGTTGAATTTTATTGTGTTGTTGTCTTGTGGTAATGTAGGTTTGGGTATTTTTTTTGTATAATCTAAACATGGGTGTTGTTGTGTATATGTTATTATGTTGTTGGTTTGTTGTTTGGTGGTTTGGTAATGTAAGTGGGGGTGCCCCTGTTTTTGGGGCATTGAAATTTTGTTGATGGTTGTTATTTTTTTGTGTTGACCAACAATTGGTTTGTATGCACAATGTTATGTGTATAGTACATAATTTGAGTTATATGGAATGTGTTTTCCTGTGTTGGGGATGGGTTTGAATAATTTATTTGTTGATGTTTTTTGTTGATATAGCACGGGTCGTTTGTGTTTTTGTGTTGGACAAATGAACGTTTAGTTGGCATATTTTATTGTTTTACATGGGACAAAAAGGTGCATATAGGTTGAGTGTAATGGCCATTAAACGTTCTTATGGGTTATGTGTTTTCGTATTTCATTTTTAGTGGGACATTGATGTGAGGCGTAGAGGTATTGAGTTGGCCGATATAACGGTTGATTTGCGTGTTTTGTTGTTTTCTAGGGAACTGTGATGTGTATATGGGTTGTATGTAATGGCCATTATACGTTCATTTGGGTTATGTGTTTTCGTATTTGATTGCATGTGAATTGAAATGGTAACTGTACAATATTTGTCAAATGTTTGGTTGCAAATAATATCACTCGTTGGTTCTATTAGCGTGAGAGCCATTGTTTGTGAAAAACACATGTGGAATTTCCCGGTTTTAGATGTTAGTTTGTTGGTAATTATTATATGTGCTCAAATTAACTATAACGATATTGGTGGTTGTGTTTGTGGTATTGTGATCATGTTTGGTAATGTGGTTATGTTATTGTTGTTCCAGGCAGTGCAAAACATCCAAGTGTGGGACCCAATGACAATGGTAGAAGTCAACGGTCACATTCAACAAGACAGACGCCGACTTGTTTGGCAACCAAAAGACAAGCACAGTTGGCATTCAAGAAATGTAAAACTACGTCAAGGACTTTTAAAAAAATGTCATGGACCCATCTAAGTTAATATATTGGTCAAACGTTGCCGGTGTTATCAAAACTATATTGAAGCTTGAGTTTGGTGAAGGGCACGTAAAATAACTACAAAAAACACCATTTTGGCTAATGATTGATGCAATCCAAGTTCATAAATTGGATCCCCATGCGTACAGGAAGTGTGATGCAACCGTGTGTCGTATAATTCAGACATATGATCCAAGTGATGTGAAGTTTCACATCAGGGGAGTGGGCTGCCATTTCGTAACAGTGACATCCGCTTGTTTTTTGGTATCTAATGTGGAAAGGACAAACCAGATTTGGTGTATAGTGGGAAGGCGCCTTTAGATTTTATCCAACGGCAATGTCTGAACGTCAGCAGAATTTCTTCAAAACTAATCAAAGACTTACTTTTGGTGGTAATGCGTGGAAAAACGGAATGTGATGAAGAAGATGTTGCCAAGTTAGTGTGCCTATACATTTGTGCGAAACTATTTTTCGCAATGACATACGAGTCTATTGGGTGGACATTCGTACGGGTGATCGATAAGTTAAACACGTTACGGTTATACGATTGGACAACAATGATTCGTAACGCACTGATTAGTTCATTGAACGAGATACACAGTAGGCCAGAGAAAGTTACCGGCTGTGTAATTGCATTACTGGTATGTTATGACCTTAAGAGATTTGTAGTGTACATTCAACAGATACCTGTTTTTTTAAAACGAATATGATATCATACTTAACATTATTAACTTGCTCCCATGGTTGCAGTTCCTCCTTTGTGAGCACACAACCATTGTGGACCCGGACAGGCGAAATGTGTTACCATAGTTTTGCCGGTAGAACCTTGGGAAGCTCATAGGCAAACTGAAACATGTAGACCTATCAGCGGAGAGATCCATAAAGGTATTCATTATGATTTTTTGCTGAGTTTTGTTTCCATGTTTGGTTGATGTGTAACTTGAAGTTGTTAATTTGTTTTTTGTTTTTTTTTTTTTTTGTAAATGCAGGTTAATACTGTAAAACTTGATAGGACTGTTTTTGAACGTTATTTTGTGAATGTATTAGCTGATACGCATATACATGTTGAAAATGTGTTGGAGGTGGAGTGGGTTAGTAGCTGGGCTGGGGGTGTTAGTAATGTGGATAGTGAGGCAGTTAACATTGTAGAACGCAGTCTAGACTATTGGCAGTCAGATGTGCCACACAGGGGGCGAGGTCAAATTGACGTCAGCAAAGAAGAGAAAAGACATTACTACGAGGCAAACACGTGGTAGACAGAAAGTGGATAGAAAGGTTTCGAGAGCAGGAGAGGCATACCTGAATTTGTTCCTTGACCTGCTAGACTTGGTAAGCACACAACCTGGCTGCAACGTTGTTACCGGTACAACCAATATAAGTGAGCAGTTAAAAAAAATAACAAGGTGAATTATTGAGCTGGAGTGTGAAGTCCGAAAGAAAAATGCACGTGTATGTGAGTTAGACAGTAAGATTGCAACCACAGAGAGAATGTTCGGTGCAAAAGCCAGTAGCATATTTATTGGATTCAACAATGTACTTGTGGCAAAAGATGTCAAGATTGAACGGCTGAACGCGCTAGTTAGGGAAATAGAGGACAAAATAATGGCATTGGAGGACGAAGTTGACGATTGCGAGGTACATGTAGTGACCTAATAAGTACCAAATGATAATTACTAACATCGGACACCACCCGAAAATTATCCCAGCCGAAGTAATGGGTTAGGGTCTGTACCGAGTTGTGACAGTGTGCAGCGTGCCGTATCCAATGGGGAAAAAAGTATCCCACCTTTAAAAAGGTCAGACAAGTACGTGACCGAAATAGATTGGGTAACAAATCTAGTTGATGACCCTGTCGAGTGTGGTAAATGTAAGCATATGGTGGTACGTACTTGCGTTGAAAATGGCAATGTTAATCGGACAGTGGATAACGTCATTAGATCTGATGTTGGCGGTGTAGACGAAGTGGTTAAGGTTGGAGTGAGTAGTCCCGACACAAAGGTGTCATCGTTGGTCAGAAAAGTAAAGGACAAGGAACGACATGAATTTAGATTAAGCGACTATGAATATCCAGAGTTTGTTTGTCGTAGCAAGCAAAATTAAAAGAGAGGCAATATGAGGGAAGTGGGGCCAGAAGTGATATATGTAATTGATGATGTAGGAGCTGAGCAGAAAACGTAGCATGGGTTTGAAATGTCTCGGACACATCATGTGTTAATCGGACGGTGGATGACGTCGTTAGATCTGATGTTGGCGGTGCAGACGGAGTGGACGAAATGGCAATGTTAATCGGACAGTGGATGACGTCGTTAGATCTGATGTTGGCGGTGCAGACGGAGTGGTTAAGGTTGGAGTGAGTAGTCCCGACACAAAGGTGTCATCATTGGTCAAAAAAGTAAAGGACAAGGAACGACGTGAATTTAGATTAAGCGACTATGAATATCTGGAGTTTGTTTGTCGTAGAAAGCAAAATTAAAAGAGAGGCAACATGAGGGAAGTGGGGCCAGAAGTGATATACGTAATTGATGATGTAGGAGCTGAGCAGAAAACGTAGCATGGGTTTGAAATGTCTCGGAAACATCATGTGTGGAACATGCTCGCATATGACGAAACAAAGCTGCTGGACACAATTTATAGCTTAGACGGTGATGGGTAAGCATTAACTGTTGAATATTCGACTGCATAAGTATCTTTGGCTATATATGATCGTTAGTGTGAGTAACTTAAACGGTGAAGGTCCGAACGTGTAGATAGTCAAAAAATTTGGTAGTAATCATCTGATGTGTAATGTAATACAAGTAGTGTTAATGTTTCTACTTCAAAAATGGCGTAGCACCCCAAATGTTTAAAACTTCCTCGTAAATTAAAAAACTGACTATGCCTTCGTTGATGGTTCAGCTGGTTTAGGTCCACAGTTATAGTAGTACATGCACATATATTGGATGTAGTAGCGTAGAAATTATTATTTGAAGAAAATGATTAGGTCCTAATTTTGGTAGTAATCATTGAATGTGTAATGTAACGCAAACAATGTCAATGTTTCAACTTCAAAAATTGCGTATCACACCAAATTTTCAAACTTCCTTTGTAAAATAAAAAACTGGTTGTACAATCATTGATGGTTCAGCTGGTTTAGTTCCACAATTAAAGTAGTACACTGCATATATGTTGGATATAGTATCGTAAAAATTATAATTTAAGAAAAATGCTTACGCCCTAAAGTTGGTTGCAGGTCTGTGATATAGGACGGGGGTGATAACAGTATACAAGTTCGATTTTCAGATGTGCGTGACCTGGTACAGCGGGTATCGATTCAAGGAAATGTAAGTAGAGATGTGTCGCTCTGTGCATGTGTATAACATGTTTGTTTGTCATTTACATGTAATGTGAATGCTTATGTACGACGTAAATGACAATGTTTTTGTGTTTGTGTAGGTCATCGACGCATATGCAGCCATACTCATGGACTTACAAAAAAGTGGTGTGCGTTCAAACGAAGGTGTAGACCCGTCATATGTATTCAACAGTGTTTGTGCGGTATGTGTATGTATGAATAAAACGCTAAAACTTGAACATAAATAGTCACTTACCATTACAAAAATGTCTCACGCGGCAAATGGTTTGATATTGTTTATGGGTTTTGTGTGGAAATTTACAACCGGATGTGATACAAAATCCAAGTGTAGTGTCCCGGACGAAGTATCTGAATGCGCAAACAAAAACTTCGAGAGGGCATAGATACACACATTATCCGATGTATTACGCCAAACATTGGACATTGATGGTGAACAATTTGGGAATCGGAACATGGAAGCATTATAATTCTTTGAAACCTAGACGAGGGATGCAGGATGAGCATTACAATGAAGCATTGAAAGTGGTAAGTCATTGCCTTTGAATGTGCTTTTAAATAATTGTTGTTGGTTTTGTTTGTTGTTTAACGAAATGTAGTTGAAATAATTGGGGTTACCTCAATTTTGTGTAACTGTGCATGGTGTTTGAAGTGTATTTGCAGTGTCATGTTATAACGTGTGTGAACATTGATTTTGTAGAAACAGTGGATAGAAGACCATTACAACAGAGTCATTAAGCCACGATTGGCACCAGGCAGCAGTAAAACACCGAATTTTGATGGCTCACTTGTTCCAATCCTTAACTGCCCCACAGCAGAAGCCGGATACGTAAGTTGCGACGTTTATCATTCTATGTTTGCACGAATTACGTGATTGTGGTTAATTGGAATTGTATTTTATTTGCTGCGTATATCTTTGAATGTTTGCACGAATCAGGTAACTGTGCACTAATTAATTTGTTCGCCTTTTGTGTGGTGTGGAAAATAAGTGTGAAGTGTACATATGTTCTGAATAATTATCATATGTTTCGTTGATGTGTGTGCAATATTTCATAAAAGTATATCCTACTTTGGTAGCAGCATTATGGCATGCTGTTATTTTATATTAATTTGTGGCGCCTCAATTGTTAAACATATGCAGAGAATTTTGTATTTCGAAAATGATGTATTGGGTGTTAGATTCTGTCCTCATTTTGTTGGGTTATTGTTTTAGTGTCCATGACAAATGAATTTGGTCCCCAAACATTATAGTGTCTAAAATAGTTGTTTTGTTGGCCTATACCAGGACAGATTGTGCAATTTCTGTATGCTACATTATCTAGCAATACATTAAGGGTGGCGATATTGGGAAAACAATGGATGGGCAAACGCCAGATGAACTACGTGCGACAATGGTGAAGATGTTTTTGAATGACCCAATCAGAGGACTCCGTGCTTTGACACGTGTCTAAAGTTGTCCCCAATCACCACAGGACCACCATTTTATTTACACAGGGTTTGGTTTTAGAAATTTGTTCGTCTTCCAGCCGCTTACTAGACAGGTGAAGTAGACAGTTAATGTTTTAGACGTGTTAGTTTGGGTATGTTTTTTTTTTTTTTTTGGTACGATGTATGATGACGGTTTTAGTTGGTGTAAGTTTTTTTTTTTTTTTTTTTGGTGAATTACTTAAAGTTTGAAGATTGACAAATGTGTTTTTGTGGCATTGAGCAGTAGGTGTGTGTATTGTCAATGATGTTTGAGTTATTGGATTAAATTTGGCCATGGTTCTGAATGGTCGTTTGGTTTGATGTTCATTAAATTAATGGGAGAATCATGGTAGAGTTTGTAATTGGTTTTTGGAAATTAGCATGAAGTTTGAGTGTCTGAAGTTGGTGTACGATGACGGCATTGTGGCAATGATAGCATATCAAAAATTAGTAAGTATGCGACTATGCTGGAATCTGCGAAAAACGAGTAGCAAAATCATAATAATCGTTATGTTACAATTTTTTGATTCATAAAACGGATTGGCAAACATGATGTGGGAGGGACTGTGAAATGATTAACATCAGTAACGAACAAAGCTTGATTAGGTATCCCGAATGGTTAATGTGTAAATTTGAACATCGAACGTTCTAATCTACCCATCAAAAAAATATGATGTAAGGGCGTTAAACGACCCACACACCATGCTCCCAAAAAAAAACATTACAACAAATGCACAAATGTTAATATATTTTAAGGAAAAGTTTCCACCGACTCCATGTATTCCTCAAACTGATCCAAAATTTAGTAAATAAATATATGAAGTTTGAAAAACATCCAGTAATGTAGAAGCATACGAAGGTGAAATGTTGCTAAGCCACAATGTTGTGAAAAATTAAAAAAAAGTGATCAGCCATTATTTGAGTAATGGGTTTGAGAAAAAAAATAGGACAAAGAAGATCATTTTGCACGCTACATAGGTTCCCTGCATGTTTTCCTATTGTGATGACCCATTTTGCCACGACGTTCACACCGAATGCGTTGAACAACCTCGCCCTTCGATGGAATTCTTTTCTGCTTCGGCCTATCGAGAGGACGCTTGTACACAGGTGGCGTAATGAAATAGTCTGCTACAGTGAAATTTGGTTTTCCCACAGTGGAAATTTGGTGGATAGACCTCCCATATGCTGCCTTATACTCGTCAACATGGTAAAACGATTATATGGCATTGTAAATGTTCTTGCCACAATTTCAGAAAGCAATAACCGCATGTGAACATAGGAACCCATTCAATTGCCACTGGAAATAAGAACATGAGCGGATGCTAATGTCGACTAAAACTGATGAATAGGAACGAACCTCGAACACATTGTCATTCGACTGACTAACTATCCATGACCTGCTATCTTCGTACGCAGTAACTAATTTTTTTTTCCATTTTCGGACAAATCTCGCTAACTGTAGACACCCCATTTTTTACCGAACTTGAGACACAGACGTCACCAGTTGAGCACTTGGTGATTTGGCATAATGTGCTCGTTCAGAAGTTTCAGAGTCTTGGCTGCGAGCCCCGCCTCCGGATTTCCGAACCCTCTTCTATGCCTTGTCTCGGTTTGTGAACCAGACTCGGTTTTCTCTGTTTCTTTTCCCGAGGGGAGGGAGAGGTCCCGTAGACCATCTCTCAGTGGCCGTGGGCTACATTTTGTGGCCGCACGCCATTTTGCCCATTTCGGAGTCCGGTTTCCGGTTTTTCGGGACCGTCAGGCCGTGTGCCTCGGTTCAGGACCGCCTAACCATCTCCGTTTGCCCCGTCTAAATTTGGCATACATCTTATTTACTCCCTTTTGAGGGCACTGGGGTCTGAGAAACCCACTTCGTGGCCGAATGCCACTTTCGGTGCTTAACAAGCCCATTTTCGGGACCCCGAACTGCGCGTTTTGGCCCCGAACATTCGTTTTGCAACGGTTTTCGTTCATTTTTGGAAGGTCCCTCGTGTTTTATCACTGGGAAGGCCGTAGAAGGTGTGGGAGCCAGTAATTGTTGCAGCAACCAGTTAAAATCTCCGACGCCCTCCGATGCCCGTTTTTCACACTTCCGAGCTAATGTTGAACACCTTGGGCCACATTCTTGAACTTTCAACCAACAATATTTGTGATGTACACACATGGGAGGACCCTAAAAGTTCATGCTGGCCACTAATGTTGCTTGACCCTTTTTGAACCCCTCCTTCCGAGCCAATGTTTAACACCTTGGGGCCACATTCTTGAACTTTCAACCACATATTTGTGATGTACACACATGGGAGGACCCTAAAAGTTTATGGCCGGCCATTAATTCCATTTGAACCTTTTGAACCCTTCTCAAAATGGCTTGTTCTCCCTCCTATTTTAGAATTTCCAAATTCGAACCACAGGGTTGTGAAGAGGAGACCTGGGAGGCCACCTTTTTGTGTGGCCGGCCACTATTTCAACTTGACCCTTTTTGACCCTAGCCGGCCGGCTAGGGAGGTGGCCGGCCGGCCACCTGCACAAAAATAAGGGCCGGCCATGTTCCTGCAACATCAACTTTACAGCTGTGTAGCTGTTTCCCCCAGAAAATATCCCAATCCGGGGGATATTTTGTTGGGGAAAACTTTGCCTATTTTCCCCCACCTTTTCCCCCTCCTTTATCCTCTCTCTTGTCCATATAACAGCTGGTGGCATCACATTTAGGGGGTTAGAAAATTTGATCTTCAAGGCTAGATACATAATTCTCCCTCCATCCCTCTCATTTTGCTTGAAAACTCCAAGTCCTACACCTTGTTTTCTTCATCACACCAAGCTCTACACCACCACTCCATCTCAGCAGCAAGGAGAGGAATTCCAGCAGCTAAGAGGCAACAAATTTGGTCCAAGAAGCAACAAAAAGTATTGATCTTCAAGGGTGAGTCCATTTCCCTCTTTTTTGAGCTCATTTTTGCAACATTTCTTAGCCTCTCTTTCTTGAATATTTGAGCTCCGACCAAAACTGAAAAGGTCATTTTTTTGAGCTCATTTTCATGTCTCATTAAGGGCTCAATCCTGTTTGAGCCCTCCATCTTGCACTTGCTCAATACCCTCTTTGTATGTCAATGTTTTGCATGCTTTTTCTAGCCTATGTGTGATCTATTTTGGAGTTCTCATTAACTTTAAGTAGGCTTATTTTGAGCCCCTATTCAACCATTGAAGAAGGTCTCAACACTGTTTGAGACTTCATGTTGCACTTCCCTTTATATCCTCTTTTTGGTCCCATTTTTGTATGCCTTGGCAGCCCCTGATGTTGCTGTTTTTGGACCTTGGTCCGAACTAAAAGTGGCTTTATTTTGACCTCCTGAACATGTTTATTAAGGGTATTTCTTTTTTGGTGAATGTTTTGTAACCTCATGTTATAGCCACTTTTGAGCCTCATTTTTGCATTGCATTTCTAGCATATTTGTATACTGTTTTTTGGGGCTGCCATAAACTGTAAAACACCAAATTTTGGGTCCCTCTTCAACTTTGTTGAAGGGTCCTAACCTGTTTGAGGACATCAGCTATGAGTTTCTTTTTAATCTCATTTTAGGGGCCATTTCTTGCATGCTAGTTTTGCCTATCTCGTTTGCTGTTTGGCCATGTTTGTACTGGTAAAATGATAATTTGGGCTGCCTTGCTTCTCCTTTACATTTCATGTACCAATTTTGCATTTGGTATAGGCATAGAGCATTTCGGGGCCAAAATTCGTGTTTCGGGACTATTCTGTACAACGGGTGTGTTTCGCCTCATTTCGGGACTGTTTTCCCCCACATTTCATTGCTGAAAATCCATTAGCATGCTTGTATGCCATTTTCATGCCATGCATTGCATATGCCATTGCCTCGGTTTGCGTGCCGTGTGCACGCATTTCGAGGCACTCATTTTCATCCATCGGCCTTTATGTGAGTGTGGCTTGAGGCTCTCTCATGTTAGTATAAGTCCATGTTGCATTCTATATGCCATTTCAAGGCTATTGCATTGCATATGCCATTGTCTCGGTTTGCTTGCCTGTGTGCACGTATTTCGAGGCACTTCATTTTCATCCACCGGCTTCTTATGTGAGTGTGGCTGAGGCTCTCTCATGTTAGTATAAGTCCATGTTGCATTCTATATGCCATTTTAGCCTTATTGCATTGCATATGCCATCCTCGATTTGCGTTGCCCGTGTGCACGCATTTCGTAGACACTTCATTTTCATCTTATCGCCTCTTATGTGAGCGTGGCTGAGGCTCTCTCATGTTAGTGTAAGCCCATATCATATTCCAGTCATTTGCATTGGGTATGTCATTTTCTCGGTTTGCGAGCCGTGTGCACGCATTTCGAGGCATCTTTTTTTTCATAGCATTGTGCATACTAGGTGTATTCTTATGATCGCATTCATGCATTTCCTTGGTTTGCTGCCCGTGTGCACGCATTTTGGGCATCTCATTTTCATAGCATTGTGCATGCTAGGCTGTATCTTAGTTGCATTCATGCATGTCATGCATATTCATCGTATTCGGGATAAGAGTTAGCCCGGGCACCGGGAAACGAGGTTGTTCCGTACTCCGAGTACGAACGTATCTCAATTCCCCAGTCACCGACACTTCGGATCATCCATGATGAGCTAGGTTCTTGTTGTGTTTACATGCATTCATTCTATATTGAGTTGCACATTTCGACTCTCTGCATCATAGCATCGATATGCGTGATGGTGGCACGAGGATCGAGGCATGCATATATTGTGAAAATACATTGCTATGCCCCTTTCCTGCTCTCTGTTGCAGCAAATGAAGAATCAGCAACTTTTCGAGTCTGGCACGCTTTCCAAGAATAACTGCTACAGAGGCTAATTGGGGCATCCCGGTGGATTTCCGCGCAAGACAACCCGGACATGCATCATCCATCAGAAGGCAAGGCAGCCCCTGGCTTCATGCGGTTTTATTTATTTTCTTAGTTAATTTGTTAAATTAATATTAGGAATTTGTATATTATTTGGACTGTAATATTCTTTTATTCGGGACTGTATATTTTATTGGACCCTCTGCGCGAGGGCATAACTGTAATAAGTGTGCGTCGGTTGTGATGTATGTCTTCCAACCCCACGTCTTTCTTCCATTTTATTTACCTGTTATGATGGTTAATTAGGCATATTTAATTAGCATACAGTATGATAGTATGTTGCATTCATTCATCATTGTTTTGCATGCACACGGGCTCGCGCATCATTACTAACTGCATTGTATTTCAATTCCAAATTAATACATGTTAGCTGTAGCATCTCCATATGCCATTTAGAATAGCCGAGCTACTATAGGTTGCTTTTTACATGTGTTGCATTAGGCATTTCTGATACTAGGGTCATGCATGATTTCTAATGTGATTTCCATTTTGGCTTGGAGTATTCGGTGAGTTTTATGCTTAACGCTTGATGCGTGTGGAACTGCCATGATAACATGCTTACCATGAGACTATTTGCTCATGTGATATAACTGCCTGAATGCCTGTGGGTGAGGTTGGTTATCTGATTGGAATAAATCATCAATTGTTTGTTTTAAGCCCACTAGATAGTGGCAAATCATCTTTTTCTAAGCCCACCTCGGGTGGCAAAATCTGCATTTAAGCCTACTTGCGAGTAGCAAACCATCTTTCAAATAAACAAGCATGAAATGTTTTGTTCCAATTCGGGCGACCAGTCTATACTTATATGCTGTTGTGCATCACATAGTAACCTAGGCTTAATAACGGAATAGAACACACAAAGTTTTCAAAAATAATATTACGGTTAGTAGAGGCGATCTTTGATCGGGCGAACGGGGTGCTCACGAATGACCCTTTCATCTCTTTCTTT